>LGAG01000176.1:666817-686815 GCA_001278395.1 Lerema accius
AATAAGTAATATTTCTTGCGCTGAATCGCTAGGCCTTCCGTCTCTTTTCTTCCTTTTTGTAGACCTGCACCTTGAAAGGAAGTTGAAGGAATAGTTCCTTAAATGTCCTCCTTGATATAATCGAGCCACTTTACAATTTAGGATATTTAGATTATAATTATTTTCCTATATCAGACATAAAAATATATACGGAAGTACTCACGAACGTCTGAAACGATTCACCTTGCTTCTATAACAAGCAGTAAATGGGGCTAAAAAAATTGTAAACTTAAGCAAAAAATAATGAATGATTTATCAGGCAAAATTAAAATATTAACAAGTAGCCAATAGGCACATTTTTTTGGAAAAAAAAACGGAAACATTTAATAATTTATTTGAGTTAAATTACACATAGGTACCTACCTAATCTCACCAAGACAAAAACGCATCGAAAAATCTTCAAAAGCGCTTTAAGTATCTAACAAATGAACATTTTCTTAGAAAATTTTATTAGTTACGGTACCCTACAGCAATAATACCTACTGAGCAATGTTATTCAGTTTTTCAGCCGTGTCTGTACGTCCTCAGTACACTCATTGCGTTGTTCACGGACCCGTGATATTACACTACTAACAAAACCTTGTTTAAGCTTCGTAGACAGACGCAAAAACTTAAGAGCCCGGCTCTTATTAGCTCTGTAGGTATGAGCCATCTTACTGTGAGCGCTACACAATGACCTGGATATTATAATTGTTTTTTTTTTATGAATAGATATAGCTAATAGACATTAGTAGAAAAATAACGTTCTTCGTCTTCTCCATTTCAATGTAGGGACTTAGGTATCAATGGGGTAGATAAAAAAAATTAACGTGTATGAAGTTTATCTTTGATAGCTACATAGTTGATAAAATATTGTTTTTGATTTTTTTTATATCTATATGAATAAAAAAGGGAGATGGGAGTTACTTTTGCAATGATGAGGAATACAATGACAACTCATAACGTAACTAATATTCGTGATCTCTTAAGGTTCTTGGGTTATTGTACAACTTAGTAAAGAAATAGACATACATATAATTGAAAAACATTACCCTTCTTCTGGAGCAATCGGGTATCAACAAACTTTCTTAATCTTAGCCGATAAAAACCCGGTGGCACTTTTTATATTACTCTAGGCAAAAAAAAGTTATAACTGAACTGACATTGAAACATGCAATTTACATCTTTGTTCCATCTTATTTGCTTTTAGATTTCACAAAGCATAGAAAATTTAATAAAAAATGTACCTAATAAAAATTCATTTCAAAATAACTTTTGTTTTCATAAAAAATACTGGTCTGCGAAGTTGTTCTAGTCTAGTCTGTAGTCTAGATATTGCAATACGGCGTGAACACTAAAGTTTATATTAATTTAATCTCAGCTGGTTGTTCGGATGTTTGGGAGAAGCGCCATCTATGTCACTCGGTGTTGATCACTTTATCAATTTAATAAAAATTTGGAACTGCGATGTCCGAGGATGATTGTTTTCTGAGTATTTAGATAAAGGCAGAAGCATTACTGCGTTTATACGAGACCCAAAAGTCCCCAATGCATGCATCGTTGCTGGGGGGTTTTAGTGGGTAGAAATCCTACTTAATCCGCATCCTATGGGTTTGGGTAACTTGTCGAAAATTTAACCCTCGAAAACTAAAAAAAGACTTAGGTAGGTACCTAGTCTAAAATCTAGACAAACAAACACAAAACAGTTTACATTCATAACACTAAACATTAATTTCTACATTAGATACTCAAATATTAGGTAACTCTAACGGACGTCTGTATCTTATAAAGCGATGAAAGTTCGCAAAAACCTCAAAGCAAACATGCCGTGCAAGCGAGCAATTAGTGCCGATCATGGTGTGCCAAAATAAAAAGGGTTATTTCGCCACGGCGAAATCCAACACCAAAAATTAATGGATAAGCGAGCCTATACACTTATATCGCATGACTCTCCTTCCTGACCCGAATCATGATACGCGAAATTAGCAGCATTAAAGATAAAATCTATGAGTCACGCTTGTATTAATAAGGCTACGGTTTCACTAGGCAAATGGTTTGCCAGCTGACTGTTTGCCACCGAATCGACTGCTTTATGCAGCCCGAAAGTACAGACAGACATAGATATTTTTGTCAAGTCACTGAGTGCTGTGTGCAAGCTAATAAAGGTTGTGGCACGTATGTAATTGACAAGCTAATCTATCATTTCTATCGGCTGTCAATTGTTTTCCAAGAGCTTCTGACACCACAGTCAAAGTATAATCCATGCAACTGACTCGAAATATCAGTACATAATACATAGGTATATTGTAAATACATACCTATAATCGTGAGTACTCATCACAAATCTTAAAATGTTTAGTGTCCCCGATGATGAAAGTTTAAAAATGTTTAATGAAATGTACAATTTGCAGTCCTCAGTCAGGTAGCTAAGTCATCAGCAAACTATTTGCTAAATCAGGAAGAAGCCTAAGAATTACGTGCATTGATTCACGCCAAGGGTTATAATTAGCGGGCTATGTTGATCATTGAACTTAATTCATGGTATAAAAGCAGTATTATGAGATAGTTCGAGGTTTATAGCGCTAAAAAGTTCCGTAGAAAGTAGGTGGGAACTATTAGTGCAGGATTAGCAACAGATGAGTCATTTGGTTCTTGCTGTTAGAGACTTTAGAAGCAACAATGACGCTTCATGCTATGAAATCCTTAAAGACATTTGGCTATAGTACTTACCTATCAAATGAACTATAAACATTACCCTCCCTTTAGCGCAGTTGGGTTAAAAGATCCATAAATTGGTGATTAAGAGCTACGATGCTACAGACTTATGACAAAATCTATTTTTGTGTCTGGGGCTCAAAATCAGAAAATTTTAAGTCGTTCAAATCTGCGTTTCTGATATGAATCTGTATTAGATAATATTAGGTAGATAATAACTATTTTCTAAGAAACAACCGTACCCGACCTAAGCATAATGGATTATGGTTAAACAACCGACTTCACTAAAATTCCTAACACCAGCGTTTCCTGAGAATACGGACCTAATGTGCTTAATAACTTTACGTAACAAGCTTTTAACATCATTACGTAACTCTTTGCTATCCGCTTCAATGTAGGTTATGGAATTTTTACGTTTTAATTTTACATACGAGTACCTACATTATAGTACTAATGGATTTTGGCTATTCTTTTTTTTTTGCGAATGTATTTAATTTTTCTCTCTTTTTTACTTTCGGTATAGATATACAGGGTGGTGAGGAAAGGTAGAGTCTAGCTAGGGGGATGCAAAGAAAGAAAAATTGACTCGGTAAGCTACTAGGTATTTATTTAAATTAAATAATTTCAAAGGGGCTAGAATCTATCCTTAATCCTTATCCTTATCTATCCTTAAACTTAGCAGTTGAAGAAATAACTTTGACAACTTCGGATTAGATCAATCGCCTAAATTATCATTAAAAGTATGAAAAGTAGGCGTGATATTCACATATTTGCTTCTAAAACTTAATGTCAAAACCAGTGAAATATACTCAACAGAATTGGCCATGATGACGGTGATGGAAGGATTTCCCTAAAATAAGTATAAATAGAACCTGTTCCTGTCATTCTCAATTCTAACAACGTGCGATTTTGACGCCATTTCTCTGTAAATTGTTTTATCACCGCTTTACCCAAGCCGGCAGCTTTTATGGAGATTATTAATATTTGCATAAAAATTTGATTAAAAATATCTCTAGATTTTAAAATAGCGCTGAAAAAGTAATACTTGTTGTAACATAGCTCTAGACATATAATTAAATACTATCTGTGTTTCCGTTAAGTCCATGTGCTTGAGCCAATTTTTGCCTGAAATTCTTATGAAATATTTAGAATGCTTATCTATTATTATTTTATTTCACTAGCAACATTACACTTAATTTCTGTTAGGTAACTCTGTTTCACCCTGTATAAAATGGTGTTAATAATTCCCTTGTAGTTACGTGTTTAATACGGCACGTGCAAGCCAAGATTCGCATCAATTGCTTCCAGTCACTTAGAGCTTCGTGTGTTGGTTGCACTGCGAGCGTTGATTGCGGATCTCTTCCACTCGAACGCAGTCCAGAGCCTGCGAAGCCGAGCGCGAAACTCGATAAATTCATCGGCACGCCGAGAAAGCTAAGCAAAAACATTATTCCGAACACGGCAGCCGGCCGCCGTTAATCTCGGAATAATGGCGTTAAAGATTTATCGAGAGTCAAGGATAAAAAGAGGCCGAAGCACTCCTGATTGACGGCGAAATGTTGCCGTAATTAAAAGTTGAGCTACACACCGGCGCTCTACCTCCGAATGCATAAACTTATACTAATTACACAGAAATTCTTTCGCAAGATTCGGAAGTTGACGCTTGGGAAGTTCGACGGGATTGTCGCAGGTTTAATTGGGAATCTTGGAGAATACGCTTTGTTAAGAATTCGTTCCTGCAAAGTGATTATAGGAATAACTTTCACGGCACGCGCTACCGATCTAGCAATATGTACACGCGTAACTGTAATTAAAATCCTCAAAGGGGCTTACGTGGATGTAATACGCAAAGGGTAGCCTTCGGATTACGGAACCGTCTGTACGTCTGTGTATCAATTAAATCTGTGGCCAAATCACCTCCGCTAGTATTGAATACAGAATCGCTACTGATCCTGCCAGTAAAACGGATCATTTCCCATATCCAGGATTTGAGCTCCGGCATTGATTGAATGGTACTAAAATTCATATTGTGTGTATGTAACAGATTGGATTAACTTAATGAAAATTGCCTTGAGAGATGCTCGTTACGTAACTGTAACTGTATTCTGCAAATACGCGTGGAATTATCAAGATAAAATGTTAGTATCTACCGAGTGAACAATATCTGAAAGGTGCCCAAATATCTTTAACAAAAAACTCATTATTGTTCGCGAAGGATGTAGGTACATTTAAAGAGAAATATTAAAGTGATTTGAAAGTCGTCGCAGCGAAGTCGTTAAATGATATGAAACGACATTCGCACAGAATTTTTACGAAAGGCGAGACAGGCGTTAATTAAGGAAGAATTTACTGTATTCAAAACGACGCCGCGCCTCCACAAAGTTTGACTCGAAACCCCAAAACTTACTTCAAAATTTGTTTTGCGTCTTCACGGATCTTCATTAGCTTTACGAGTCCAAACTTATTACGTATGTTTGACTAGGGGCACATTAGTGCTGCGGTTCCGCGACTCGCCTAATCCAGCCAATGTTCGAATTTGTACTAATTTCGGAGCGCATACGACCCCGAATCCAGTCCAATTATAAGCCGGGTCGACTCGAATTTGGACCAATTAGATGAGCCAACGAACTGTGTCGCACTCGGGAGCAGTTTTGTCGGCAATATAATTTATTAGGGAGGCTCAAAGTTGCCGGCTTTAACCCTTAAAGACTCGAGTGAAATTTGATTACGGACGCTTTAAACGAGTCCCCTCACCGCACTCTTAAGTTTAAAATGGACGACCGTTGCCACTTACAGGGCCGGTCACGCAACGACCACTTAGATGAAACCGACGCGAAGCATTTCTCCGATGTAATAATAATAAACAACTCTGCTGCTATAGCGGAGCAAAGGTCACCCTGTATGAACACAATATATATATCCAAGGATCTTATAACACTTCATTGTGCGGTGAGAACGAATACAGAAACAGCAACAATAACACGTAACTAATTAATCTAGTTTTTATTTTAAATTCAGTTTAACGACGATCGAACTCAACAAATGCATTCGGTTTACTGTAGCGGTTCTGTAATACCACAATACAATACTCAGCCAATAATTTTTTAAGTCATCCTTCACCATTGAATCCATCATCAGTCAGAAATACAGCCTTATTTGGATTTAAACACATTTAAACACATCTGGTGAAGTACTTTTAAAAATTAAAATTCTCAAGATGAATGAAACTTATTTATGTGTTCGTTAAACGCTTGCAACTTTGTTTGAACCATCTACAGAGTTTAGTGTAACCCCCATTGGAATCTCATCTAAAAATTGATCAAGATTTTCTTATTCCCTCTTGAGTAGTGTTTCTCTCGCCCAATGTCATCCAAGTCCACGAAGCCTTACAATTTTGCTGACCCTACTGTAATGGTTCAGTTGATTTTAATTTCTCGTTTTCTTTTGTTGTTGCTTTGGTTTTTTCATTTACGGAGCGCAGGGAAAATACCATCTTAGTCGACAAGATTCTTATTGCTAAAATTCTTTTATGCGAAGAAACCTGTATAAATTAGAATTAGGTGCGGCTTTTAGGAATTCATAACTTTATTTAAATAATGAGGGATTAAATATCTAAGTATATCGAAAGTAAATCTATAAATTAGGACTACATTTAATTGCCTTTCTTTCTAATTTGATTCCTTTCAAACATACCTTTCAAACATTCCTTTCACTTAATCATTTCTGCATGTGTAGTAACTGATTACGGAGCAATATATTCTGTCAAAAAGAATTCTAAACTGCTGTATAATACTAAGTTTTAAACACCCAAACTAGAAAACCTATAATTAAATCTCCAACTCCCAAACTCCAGAAAGAAAGCTTACCTATATCTAATTCAAGTCCAACTTTTTCAATAAAACAGCTACCTGTATAAAGAATAGCGTTCCGAGTCTCAAAGAAATCTTGTCGCGAATCAATTAAATTCTTTTGTCGTATCTTTCCTACCGTACCTGCGTATTTTCTTAAGTCATTGCAAAGGAGGGACATCAAAAAGCCTTTTCCTGTCCGTTTATCCATCGCGGAGGGCAATTAGAGGTTATGAAATTGAATCCCTGATTCTCCGAGCCTTTGTGAACGTGCTATTGACATTAGCCATCCACGTCAATCGATGGTGGCCCATTTTTACATCGCGGGAAAATCAATTTGTCGAATGCAGATTTCGGAGATTGACATCACTATTGTTAAGGATAAATTGTTTTTTGGTACTTTACTTCTGTTTTTCTGTTTGTAGGTTTATTTTTGGATTAAGTATTATTATTTTTAAGTTCTCTTGGTGCCTAGCATTAAATTAATTTTAATAAAGAAAGTACTTTATGAAGTTAGTTAATAGAAACTATGTTACCTATATAATACCATGTCTCTGGTTATATGACAGATTTGAAATTTCACTTTTCTTAACTTTATTATACACATAAATATGACACAGATAAAATGTTTTGAGCAAATTGTAAATGAGGTTCATAAAACAGATGATTCTAGATGATTTCTTTTATTAACCTCACACACATTTTGCCGAAACATCTTACACACTCCATTAACTTTGGCGTCGTCACTTGCACCCTTTGGTTCAGTTAATTATTTTACTTTAAAAGGACATATATCATCTCTCGTGCACGGCACTTCCGGTCTTATCGCAAAGGATTTAAGGGTAAAACTGCATGTGTGAACTTTCTGACTTTTGCCACACTGAAATTTCTGCTTGGAGTTTAAAGTAATAAATCAAGTAAATTACTTGCAAACGAACCTTCGGTTAATCAATTAATCACTCGGGATTGGTTGCTTGTAGTCCTAGTGATAGGGTTTGGCGACCCGCCACGAAGGGTTGATTTATGAGAAAATGATACTCCATAGGGAAATTCAGAGTTTAACTTGGCTTAAACGTGGGGCCTAAAGTTTGGACTGAATTATTGTTCCAAATTGTTGAGTTATATCTGACTAAATGGGCATTAAGTATAATGTTCCAAGCGATGTATAAGTTCAGTTTGGGGTGAATTGATTGACTGATGTCTCTAAATCCCTGCTAGTTCGAGCCTAATTAGTCTGTGCCCATATAATACTCATATGTTAGTGTGGATGTGTGTTTATTTAAATTTAAATTTACCTCAAAACTTATGTAACCGTATTAGGTTATTCGGTTACATAGAAAATGGGCTTATACCTATGACGTCATCAATTAAGCACTCTCTTATACACAAGTGTTCAAACCACTCATAAGCTCGTTATGTTGGAGTAACATTGAATTGAAACCAAGTCATAACTAAACCTCATATTCGTGAACGCAAAACTTTTTCTCCACACGTAACCTATTCGTAAGTTATGAGCATTAAACAACGAGGGGGTTAGGGGCATCTTTATGGGGGTTCAGGTCTGAAAGGATAGCGCTGGCTCAGGATATCCGCCTGATGGAGACCTTGCGAGATAACTCGTAAACTTGCCTGATTTACAGGCTATGTAGCTTGTAGGCTGGATATCGGCTTACGATACACCGATAGAAATGGGAAATCGATCGTGTTTCGCCTTAATGCTTTTCAAGATTGGATACTGAGGTAATTATTGTTTTGACTACTATTTATGTTCTAATCTTAATATTGCGATTTCGTTTGCAATGTATAGTGAAAATACAAACATACGAAAAAAATTAAGGATAAATCGGAATCCAAGAAGGAAGTAATGAGACTACTGACTTGTAAAGCAACTCAAATTCTAATTCACAATTATTAAATTATACGTCCATTAAGGTATCAAAAACATAATACCTACGTAGGTACGTAATTTCCTTTTAATTACAAACAAACTCCTATCCACATATTAAAAAAAATCTCTTGTTCACTAACTCCACGTTCATGCAACTTTTTAGAAACCATAAAATTTTGACAGCTTTCTAAGAGAAAACAACAAGCGAATCCAGATACCCAATAACTATCTATCTATCTACCCACATTGCCTCCGGACTTTGTAAACTAACTTGTCACCGAGTTACCGAGTTTAATTATAGCAACTATCGATGACCAAACTTCACCTCAAGCCTCAAAAACCGAGGTATTTGTATTGTAACCTTTGAAAGGAGTCGCAGTTAACCCAATTCCTGCTATATGGGTCGTTTCTCCCCATTGTAGCGCCCCTATTCTACGTGTAACTTCTCGACTCGTTAAAAGATTGTTATCGTTTTTTTACAACTGCTCGGTTGCCGTTTTCAAACAATGGCGTAATAGGTTTAACCACATGCCGTAGTATTGACTGTGAACGGTAGATGAGGGTTATTGGCAAAAGATTGGCAATAGGACTGCTTGTCCTGACTGTTAAGACATTTGTAAAATTAGCATGAATCTTTGTAAATAGGGAAATAAGAGAAGTGTGAATTTTTTGTATGATAATTCATTCATAGGTGTTTGAGTTAGGCTTCGACATGTATCTAGGTACGTAGGTACTTGTTAATGGTTGTTATATCAGTATGCTGACTTGGTTTTTTATATCTTTACTGAAAACTTATTTAGGCACTTCTGGTTTAGGTTAGGTTATTAGCTATTTATCAAACTTACTGTACCACGTCTTGTTACTTCATAACCTGTTCATGAATGAATAAAACTCATTGTATTGTTTTCAATGAGCATCAAATTCCCCTTTTCAAATATAAACATAGAAAGCCATAATCGTTGAGACAAGTACCTTACTCTCAAAGCTTTGTTATTTCCTCTCCTAGTGTAATTCTTAGCAATATTTGATGTGCATGACCGAATAATCTTATGTAATGTGTAGTCTAAATTGCTCGAGCATTTTTGCAACAACAATTGTGAGATTACGTTCCATCGTTGCAGTCGCTATGGATTGCATTATGCAGTGTAACGAGTCTTGTGCAGATTGCTACAGCGAATGCAGAACATTTTGTGTTCATACAAGTTTGATGAAGTAATTAGTTGGATTGAACGTAGTTTTTTTCCCTTTTTGTGTTATATTTGAAAGTGTTTTTTTATGGTTCCAGTGCTTTAAAAGGAAGTTTTTTCTTTTGTTGTCGTTGGCGAATTTATTTAGTTTTTCTACAGCATGCATTTTTGAAAACACATAAAATTTAAATTCATTAAAACATAATCCATCTTAACTAATATTTTGAATTGATAATTTTTAGCATAAAAATATACAAAGGTTACCTAAAGGTATGCAATAAACGCAATGAAACTGCAAAAATAAAGTTTGAAATTTTTTTCAGTTTTTATAAAACTGTTTCCGTGAATGAAACTGCGGGCAATATAATAACATAGTCATATAATAATTATGAATAATAGGCAATATAATGACATTATCAAAACCAAACTCAGAATAATTTTCTAATAAATTCCAAACATTCAGCAATTTATTCAGGCTTCAAAGAGCAGTGATGTATTTTCTTTGTCGTAAACATTATCGTGTGATTTACGGCCGTCCTAGCTATTAATTCGGCGGGCAGCGCAGTAATCCGCTTAGTGCTCGCATACAAGACATTAAGCGATAATTATTATAGCCCCGCTTTGGCGGTGAGCGCGACCTTTTTATGAATGATTGCGTTTTTGTGGTCCAATTCTCTTAAGTTATGGTTACGTTTGTAATGTTCTGTTTTACGGTGAAAATCGCGTAACGAGGTTGTTTTATGTGTAGTAAGTAGTGTTTGTGTACCGCAGATATCACTGACGCGTTGTCGACTGAGTAGAAGGCCATTAACTCGCCTAAAGGACGATATTTTTTTTATCGCTACACAATTATAGGCCCCACATTATTATTCCCTGTGTCGTACCTAACTGCCATGAATAACACTTAGGTAGGTAGGTACTTCTCGTATATCCAGACCGAAAACAAAAAAAATTATCATAATGTAAATTTCTCTTAGTAATAGTCGAACCCAGGAACCTTTAAACGGCTGAACGGAATAGTAACCACTGCGCGAATAAAAATAGAAAATGGTTTTAATTTCAATTGTAACAATCTGACAAAACAACGTCTCAATCAGAGCAGTCTCAATTTCATTTAATACAAAAACAAATTGGTATTTATTCTGCTTTTAACAAGCTTATAACCTTTCAATATCACTCACGTCTTCGGGGTCTAATAAAATGCCACAGAATGGTACTGAAATAAATATAATTCCAATATTTATCGTACGCAGTTGACGTCTGTCAACGTTTATATTTAGTCTGTGTTCCTATTGGGAATGGAGGATTGTTTCTGAATTTGATACAATTTAGATATGTCTATTTTATCTGTAAGAAGCGACCCAAAAAGAGTTTCTTTTTTTAGATACTAGGTACTGCATAAACTTCAACAATAATTAGCAGTCAGGTATTTTTTGTTAGTAGTCGGGTATTTTTTGTCAGTAGTCGGGTTTTTTTTGTTAACTGTGCCCTAATCTAACTAATAGCGTCTAAGAGACAAGACATAGGTACCTACGTCTTGTCATAAATTCTATTCAACTCAAATCTAGTATTCAATCAACATTTAAGAGCACGATTCATGAAACATCGCGAAAACTACACACATAAAGTCCATTGGAATGCAAATGAAATTCCGAGACTTAAAGCTTGGCGCGAGCTTTCCAACAGACCCAGTTATTGAAGTCAATCTGGTACAAAGAACTTACCGAGTAAACTCCAAAGATTACCCACCAAGTTCCGCGCTGTTTGATTCGCCGTCATTATTAATTACTCGCGAGTTATTTCACCTTTTATTAGAAATGTTATTTAGAAGACGTGTTGTTCAGTATTTATTGGAGTTATTTCAACTACGTATCTATTATAGATTTTTTTTTAATAAGTCGATTTTTACAGACTTAGCAGAGACGAGGATTAGGATGTTCCTTACGACATCTCTTAAGTTCAAAAGGGATTAGATTTATAACTCTATGCCGCCCTAATATGGTCCACTAGTGAGCACGGGCGTCTCCTCAAGTGTTGCAAATTGGTAGAGAAATTAGTGACCAACCTAAATACTGGAATTATTTATGCCGCTCAAAGACCTCCGAATACTAAAGATAAAAACCGCGACCGACGTAAACTTCCAGAGAAGTTTCGGTAGGCCGAAGCACGGACACCAAGAAATTTCATTCCAATATAGATAGTAGGTATACATATTTACCGACAAACATTTGAACAATACCTAAGTAAGCGAACACGACCTCACGCAAGCAACTCGAAACTTCTCGACAAGTATCGATTCATTCCGACTCGAATTATTGCTTCTTCACGCTTACCTTTCAATTGAGGCGTATTCTGACTGCTCCTTGCCTTTAAAGGCACGCTGCACGCGTTCAGTTCCGAGGCATTCTGATATATTGTTTTACTGTGCACTTTGTTTTTTTCTTTTTGTTTCCCGCTAGATTAAAAATAAATATTCAATCCCTTAAAAATTTAACATAAAGAAATTTATTAATGGAAACATAATGTAGTAGTTTTAAATATCGGTCTGGGTTCTAGGTTTGATTCCTCGTCGAGGACAATATTTATGTCTTACGTGTTAGTATTCAATTTTTAGCGTTCCATTTTATTTGATGTTGTCACACTTATTTAGTAGGTATATCTTGTAAAAGGAGTAGGTAATGAATGAAAAAATGGTGCTGCTATGTGGCCCAAAAAATTCTATCTATATTTTTGGTATAAATCTAGATTATAAATTGAGACTATTTAAAATTAAAGTAGGTACTTAAATATTGCCACAAAATTGTCTCGTAACGAGCGCAAGGCAGCGGACAGAACATCAATATTTATGCCTCGTCCCTCGAGGCACACCTAGTCTGTCAGCAGTTTAACATTCTTCCAGAAGATTCCTGTATTGACTCATGGGAACTTTTCTGCGGGTAACGTAAAAAGTGGCGCCCCCTGGGAGCGATAGGAGCGGATCCGTTCAACATTTTTAACGGAATTTTTCACACGTACATTGTCGCGTAATTAGTACCGACCGAGAATTTTATACGTTTTTGAAATGCTTTTCAATTTCAATATTCGCGATACTTCTGTCTCTGATTTTACTTTTGAGTCATTTTAGTATATTTTGGGCTTTCACTCGCGTTGTTCTTAGTTGAAATACGTACTAGTATCTTATCTATAATGGACCTTAGCACAAAGAATAGGGTCATCAACCCACATTAAAACAGTATAACCTCAAAACGAAATGAATTACAAATATTCTTTGAATTTTTTCATAAATTCGTCTGGAAAATTACTTTTTCTTTGATACAAGCTTAATATACTTATGTTTTAATCAAAAAAGTCGTAATTTATTTATCTTTTAGTAGTAAAAAGCTGAAATAAACAAGCGGGACTCTAATTCGATGTTAAACCGAGTCGATGACATTAATAGCGGCGGGTCCTATCTAAATTAGAGTTGATCAAAGGACTAATCTATGTCCAAAACTCCGATGCATTATCTCTGATAGTTTTGGCGTTCAATGATATTCTGAGGTACAGAGGTCACGTCTGATAATTTAAATGTTTTAATTGAATCTCAGTCGTGTCTCGGCAGAATAATTTTGACGCATTTGTTATTACGTATTGTTAAAAACCTAAAGTTATCTACTGAAATACCGTTGACTTGTTACTTCTAGTACCTACTCTTAGCATGCTTATTGCCAGCAAAAGTGAACTAGCTATGAAATTAGTAAGGAGCTAGTCAGGTATTTGAAGGTCTTTTTCTCATTTATATGGATAGTCTGTCAATAATACTGTGTGAGGTTTTACAGAAAAGACGCACTTCGATGTGTCCCGAAGCGAAGAGAGGGCGTATAACCAATACGCT
Organism: Lerema accius; assembly: GCA_001278395.1. Taxonomy (NCBI): domain Eukaryota; kingdom Metazoa; phylum Arthropoda; class Insecta; order Lepidoptera; family Hesperiidae; genus Lerema; species Lerema accius. The sequence continues at coordinate 680,348 of LGAG01000176.1, forward strand.
GTATAAAAGTTATTCCATTTACCCTGCAATGTACTGCAGGCAATATATTCAGAAATACATGCGATATACCAAAATTATGACGTAGCATCGATAGCGTCATACAAAGTGAAGAGGTATTGGGATAGAACCCGCTTTGCATGCAAACCTCGTCCCAGCCGCCTAGGGCTGCCACCTAACGTCGTTCAGTTTCACTAGATTTGTCCCAGTTTAAGGGGAGTTTTCAAAATTTCCGGGTGAAATTGTTAAGCATTCCGTAATGATGAGTAATTCCCAGTTGATTTAAAGATAAAAAAAATAGAAAGTAGCAGATATATAACAAGTGTTTTTTAGTTTCATTATTTCAAAACATTATAGTATTTCTAATATTACGGGATGACGAATAAAAACTAAAAATTAAATTATGTAAATATTTTTAGCTACTTCGATAACAAAGCTACACGAATAAATGACATTAAAAAAAATTGTCCCAATGTCGTGTGCTTGCAAAATTTTTGTCCTAGCAATCAAATTATGTGGCAGCCCTAGAACCGCGTCTGGCTTACAGAACTGTATATCGAGGTACATTTCAAACGCTCACTTCTCAACTTTTATACCGAGAGTTCCTCGGGCGTGTTTTAAATAAAATCGAAGACGCAATCTCTTGCGTTTCGCTGTTGTCCTGGTAATGTTCAAAACCGGATAGGTACCTGTTCCCTGTTTCTCCTTTACTCGTTCTAAGTAGATACTTAGCTATTCTTACTTACCCTACCTGTACTTATAGGTATACTTAAGTACCTACCTACTCTTTTCGCATAGAAATAGAGGCTCTCGTGTTATTTGAATATCGAAAAACCCAGTATGATAAACAGATAACAGATAAATTATCTACATACCTGAGTAAAAAAAAAATATGTGTTATAAAAATAGTTTTTTTGTTGAGCCAATAAAATCGTCATAAATAGAAAATATATAGTGTGATCAAATACCAATTAATTAAATAGGTATGCAAGCAACAATAAGTTAGTATCACGAAATAGCCATTTTCAAATTGCAAAGAAATGAGGTTCACAATTTTGATTCTGACCTAATGTTGTAGGTATTTGGACAAGGCGATGTTAAGATGTTGCGATGTTTCTAGATGTTGTAGCGTGTTCTATGTAAATGTTAGTTGGTGTTGCTTCAAATTATTAAGTTGGCGCTCGTGGGAGATGCTGCATCTATTGCACGACGCCATACTAGAATACATGAACATAAATTTGCTACGTGTTAATTTGTTCGTAGCTCCAAAAGATTCTCTAAGCTCGCTTAGAAATTGAACAAAAGTAGGGAGAAAAATTAGGGGTAGATGAGACAATTAATACTTTTGCATTCTGATTTGGTTATTTTTAAGTTCAGAAAATTTCCTGACATCTTTTTTTATTGTCTACCACCGAGTCACCAAAATTAGCAGTTATTGCTAAGTGCTCAGAACTACTAAGTAGACCCCACAAAAAACCCACCAACAATTTGGCATTTGTAAATAAAACTCAAACCTTACTGATTCCAATCCCAAAACTGTCCTATCTCAAACCCATGTAAATCTACAAACAAAAAGCTCGTTCATGACACACGACACGTTACATACAAGCTCATGAATGGTACACGTCTGGCCGAGAACTGGAAGAACGAGTGGCACAAGTAAAGTGCTAGTAAAAAGAGCCATGAATCAGACGCCAGCGCGCGCCAGGTGTTGCGCCTGCGACTCTCAGTCTACGATCGAGAACCGGCTTGCGTGTGGTCCAAGTTACTGACGAATGACTGAACAATAAACTGTGACAACTTTGTTCTAGTCTGACTATTATTTCAGTTGTAATTAGGTAAAAGACAACTGTAATAACTTTGTCCTAGTCTGACTATTGTTTAAGGTTTAATTACTAGGCTTTAATTGATCCTCAATTGGATTTCGGTTTGGTTTGGCATGTTTGTGATTTTGTTAATTTATTGAACAATTTATGTAATGTAATTTATTGCAGATTATATAATTTGTAATTGTCATATTTAAATTAGGTACAATCGAGTGGCATTAGGATCGAAATAATGAAATTCTTAGCTGAATTGCGCCGTTAATATGATTGAGAAATTGTAAACTAACTATTCTTTCATTCGCCGGAATTTTACCTGAACCGTAAGAAATAACTTGATTTGATTTAACGAAGAATACGAGTATAATGGTAAACAAAGACGGTGAGGAGTAAGGTTGAAAGGTTCTTTGAACCTAAAGCCTTCGTCGAAGAAAGGAAAATTTTGTCTCCGCGTTTCAACACATTTTATTTTCCAATTTGTGTATTTGTTTACGAATGTTTTACTAATACAGTTAAATTGGTTTGACAGTGAAACTTTATACCAATCTTAAAAACAATAAAATATACTAGGTATTTCTAAGAATTTAACCTTTGTCATGGCTTGGTGTTTTAGTAATTAATTTAACACGACTATTAGTTATTATGCCTGTTATTTTTCACCAGAATAGCACTTTTGAGGCTACAAGGAAAAACTGACGCAAGTTTTTCAGCTCGTAAATTAGAATAAAGCCGGACTTTCAATGCCTGAAGACATCACTTTTGCGTTGGACCCTACTTAATAATACGCCATTGGCCACTTAATATTACGGCGTAAGCACCGCTTAATCTTATTGTTTGGCCCAAATAACATTGTCAAGTTGTCACTGGGCAAAGATGGAGATAAAGATAAAAGTCTGGATGATTTGTGGATGGTCCGCCGGCCGTTACAACTCCGGACGGTTTTTATTATCTGTACGGAACACCAAACTTGTTATATGGCTATCAGTTTAATTGGCTTATCGTGAATGCTTACGAGAATGCTTACGCTTTTTGATGTGAATATACGTCTATAAATTTGGCAATACGGCGCGGCGCAATCCTAACAACCTAATAATAACAAAATCGGGGGATACAGTTTGGCGTTTATTTTCGAATCTATCGTCTACATTCATAATTAAATTATACCGCTAGATAGCTAAAGGATCAAATAATTAATTACAATAAGTGAAAACATTGAAAAATCTCGCGCGGTGGTGAGGAAAACGCCGCTATTTTGAGGTTATTATGTTTCACAGCTTAATTCTCGCGATTTAACAAGTTGTAGACAGCGCCATCTAGTAGCCTTTTTGCACGTTATTGAGAGAAGTTTTTTGAAGTAAGAAATGACAGTTGTCAGCCGCCATGTTGTCCGCCATTTTCCCCCACCCTAGTCAATGTCAGAGCCGGTGTCTCTCGATTTTACTCATTCAGCGTTTACGTGCTCAAGCCTTCGCACGAACAGTCCGCTCGAAACATGGGAGGCAAACGGAAAAATGAAGATAAGGAGGAACGCATTCGCCGAAAGATTCAAAGGCTGGAAGAAAAGTTGGCTAGAAAATATAACAGATCTTCTGATCTTCTGATTCTCCTGAGGAAGAATTATTCTGTAAGTAAAGTAATATGACGACTTCTATTCCTTGGGGAATAAAATAAAGTCAACATTATTGTCCAACAGGACAATTTTTAATTGCATATACATATATTCCTTGGGGAATAACACCAACTGTCCAACAGGACAATTTTTAATTTTATACGTACATTCCTTGGGGAATAACAGTAACTGTCCAACAGGACAATTTTTAATTTTATACATATTATATTCCTTGGGGAATAACGCTTAATAAGAACGATCGTTCTTTGCAGGCGGTGCAAGCATGCCTGAACTGGACTTTGAGGATGAACCACAGGCCGGCCCGTCCTCGACGCACCCGCCTTACACCGATGAAGCGCAAAATGAAAACCCTTCACACCAACCAGAACTAATTACTGATGGTGTTGATTGCGAAGCTGTTGACGTCACTCTCGATAGCGAAATTTTAAGTATTCTGGGTGATGCACCAAAGGCCGACACATCTCTGGGGAAACCCACACACAAAGACATTGCTAGTCGATGGCAAGAGATTTTGACAAAGGGCTTACAAAAAGATATAAAAGACAAAATTTTGTCAGAATACACTATTCCTAGCAATTGCGACTTCCTGGTACCACCGATTCTGAACCCGGAAGCCAAGGCTGCTCTAGCGGAACCGCAAATAAAACGTGACTTCTCCTTAATGCTAAAGCAAAAACAGATTGGTATAGCTATATCAGCTTTAACCCGGGCTACTGAATTAATAATCAGTAAGGAGATATCTGCGGATAAACTCCTTAAGCCTATCAGTGACGCTTGCCGCCTTCTCTGCGACAGCCACTATAATGACACTAAGACCAGACGTAACTTCGTGACATCGATGGTAGATTCAAGCCTGAAAGACACTCTTGTAGAATCAGCAAGAGACAAATTATTATTTGGAGAAAATATTGGAGAGAAATTAAAAAACGCCAAAAATGTTCAAAAATCAGGTCAAAGCTTAACTAAAAAACCTACTGCTAATACAAACAAGAGTTTTAATCCTAAACCTTTTTTAAACTTCAAAGCCCTGCATCGGAAACCGGCGGCCAATCGAGATGCAGGGCGTTACCGGTCGCAAGTAATACCATCGACGTCGATGACAGGTCAGAGACAGCAGAAGAGGAGCATCAACCGACAGCCTGCAGCGGAGCGGTCACCGCCGCCGCCGCCACCAACGCGCAGGCCTTACCGCAAATAACTACTAGCGAGGTACAGTTTGCTGGCCGTCTACAATTATATAAGGACAAGTGGCTAAAAGTCACTAGTGATCCGGTTATTTTGGGTTGGTTAGACGGATATAAAATTCCTTTTACTAACAAACCTTCACAGTACGATAGCCCAAATGTATATCCAAGGTCAGCTGAAGAGGCATTAGACTATAATAGCTCAATCTCCAAGCTATTAAAAATAAATGCAATCTCAAAATGTGTACACGTAAAAGGAGAATTTTTGTCTAAAATATTTTTAGTGCCAAAACCTAATGGAGACAAAAGATTTATATTAAATCTTAAATGCTTAAATAAGTTCATTAAAACAGAGCATTTTAAAATGGAGGACTATCGTACTGCTTCAAAATTAATTGTTAAAAATAGTTTTATGGCATCAATAGATTTAAAAGACGCTTATTTTTTAATTTCCGTACATAAATCGCATCGAAAGTATCTCCGATTTAAATATAACGAGATATTATATGAATTTAATTGTTTACCGTTCGGGTTATGCACTGCTCCCTATGTATTTACTAAATTACTAAAACCTGTTATTGAATATACAAGAATTCACAATATTACTTCAGTCATATATTTAGATGATATATTTTGTATCGAAAAGTCACTCGCACAATGTAATAATAGTGTGCAATTCGTTACACATTTATTAATAGATCTTGGGTTTATTATAAACTATGAAAAAAGCTGCTTAAGCCCTAAAACTCACTGTCAATTTTTAGGTTTCATTTTTAATTCGAGAGACATGATTTTGACTCTACCTGACCATAAGAAACTCAAAATAAAAGATAAATTAAAATCTTTCATACGCTTGCAAAAATGCAAATTGCGAGATTTTGCAAGACTATTGGGACTTTTAGTTTCTGCATGTCCTGCCATACAGTACTCTTGGTTGTATACAAAAGCATTCGAACGTCACAAATTTTTAAGTCTTCTTAATAACCCCACGTACAATCAAATAATTAACATTCCATCCAAGTTACGAACCGACATTATATGGTGGTTGAATCATTTAGACAACGGTGTAAATCCCTTTCGATTCAATAACTTCTGCTTAGAAATATATTCAGATGCATCATTATCAGGTTGGGGCGCATTTTGTAATGGCAATAAAACTTTCGGTTATTGGAAAGATAACGAGAAATGCCTGCATATAAATGAATTAGAACTCAAAGCAGCTTTTTTCGCGTTAAAAGTTTTTGCTAATAAAATGTTCAATTGTGAAATTCTATTACGAATTGATAACGTAACAGCTATTTCGTGTATAAACAAAATGGGCTCCATTCAATATCCTCATTTAAATGCAATTACTAAAGAAATCTGGCAATGGTGCGAAAAACGAAAAATTACTGTTTTCGCATCCTACATTAATACCAAGGATAATTTTGAGGCAGATTCTTTGTCACGCAAAAAATTTGAGGATACAGAATGGGAACTAGGAACGTGGGCATTTAATAAAATAAAACACAAATTTGGTAGTCCAGATATAGATTTATTTGCAAGTCGACAGAACGCAAAATGTTGTACTTACGTGTCTTGGAAACAAGACCCAGGAGCATATTCAGTAGATGCCTTTACATTAAATTGGAAACATATGAATTTCTATGCATTCCCTCCATTTGCTTTAGTCTTGAGAATGCTGCAAAAGATAATGTATGATGAAGCTGATGGCATTGTTGTAGTGCCATATTGGCCTACTCAACCATGGTTCCCTTTATTTAAAAATATGATAAAATCGGATCCTATATATTTTGAACCTAATATTAATTTACTTAAATCGCCTTTCAGGTCG
>LGAG01000176.1:688228-710284 GCA_001278395.1 Lerema accius
AAAGCCATATACATATATATATACCTACATATGACCATGATACAGCTATACCCGTTTTTGATTTTCCAGTCTACGGCGAATGATTAAAATTATTTCTCAAGCTAAAGCGGCTCAACTTGCCCATATTAGATATCAATTTTCTAATAACCTTGTGTTATAACACTTGAATAATTTAGTTTGTATCTTAACTGGTACCTAATAGGCTGATATTGAATAATGTAAAACATTCTTGGAATTACCGCAAAGATACTGAAGCTACAATAACAATGCTAAATACACTATTCTTAGTATCAAAACGTAGCTTCTCGGCATTGGTTTTAAAGTGGTTTCTCGGAATGTAGTCTAACCGCTGATAGAACTGGCATAACCTTTCAAGAAATGTCACTACAGGTAATTGTATATCTTTAGTTCTAGCCTACATTTCTTTAGAACCCTTACGAATCCTCTTGCTTGAGTCATCGAAATGATACGTCGTGTTCCGGTTGAGGGCTTGAGAACAAGTGCTTTCTTTATTTTGACCGAAATACCGGTCTTGAATGTTCTCGGCCAAAATTCAGACGTGATTTTCGGTTTCGGTTGACAATTAGTTTTTCTGAGTTTCGGCCGAAGCTGAAAAAATAGTCGTAGATAATATACCTAGAGTTTACAGACTATTTGTTTTTTTATTACGGTCCAAATTCTGAAAAAAAATAGTGATCGGTTTTATGTTTTTCTATGACAAAATACCCCGAGGGTATGCTATCAAATACCAAACAAAGTTTCCGTAAACACCGTACTTAATCGTTAACGTATTATATTTCAATAGCTTTCGAAGCTGTTTGTTCTCTTCAAAGTTGCGTCAGATACTTGCGGGTTAACCTCTGTTGTGTAGTGAGTGGCAGCGGAGGGTTGGGTCGCAGTAATTATGGGGTCCATTGACCGTCGAAGAACTTAGTCTAAACACTATACACTTCATGTAATGAGAGCGCAACTTGCGGATTGGAATGCGGCCCTAATGATGGGTTTTTACTATGTTTAAACACTTTAAACTGATGTAGGTAGATATTATAGGTTAGTTATCTATAGTAGATATAGTTTTTGATTGTTTGGGGGCGAATATTAATTAAATGTGCGGCTGTCAAGCGGGTTTTTGGGCTAAATCTTACGATCTCTAATCGGCAGGAAAGGGGTTAAAAATTTGCCAAAAACGCCTCCCGTAATTAATGCAATTTAACCAGCGTAATATTTAGTAGTATAAACTGTAAATACACGTATATACAAAAGCAAAAATGTCGTAAGTACCTAGGTAGAGTTTATGGAGAATTCTAGAAGACGTAATAAATTGACGCGATCGAAAACAATTTATAATACGAACATGTCTATAAATCATACGAGTGGACCATCTAACACCGGGAACCTAGTTCCAGACGCGGCGTTAGCTCCAAGTGCTATTACAGTAAGTACATACACCTACGCTACCGAGATCTGTTAGTAATGGACAATTGGTGTACAAGACGAGTGTTTACAGCGTGGATCTGTTTAGTAAATATATTGTGCTACTTGGGACAATACGTATTAGAGAGCAGAGATATAGACCTTTATTCTTAGATACATTAAATAAGGTGTAAGTAAGGTACTGAGATATTATAATTATTAGATACCTGTTTTATAAGTTTAGGTATTTGTACCTATTTTAGCGTCTTTGAAAGTAATTGCTTATTTAATTTTCAGTTCTTAGGAAGCGTCTGGTAATTAAATATCACGTTTTTCGCGATTCTTCAAGATCTTCATACCGTGAGATGTCGTGAGATTAGTATCTACTAGTTGATGGTACTTAGGCACTGACACGTTGCCGGTCTGAAACTTAGAGGAGTGGCTTGCTTAGGAGGACTGGCTTACTGAATTTAGATACCTACATAATGAAATAGGGTTAATTTTACGCAAAAAAATCGAAGTTTGTCGACAACCATGCATTTTAAATTTCAAACAAGCATAACAAACATACACTAAAAAATTTCAGACAAACTTTTTTGTCCCACCCAAAACATTGTCCTGCACGATCAAATCCCGCTTCAAACATAAAGTTTGACAAGTGGTTTGAAGGTCCATGGGCTGCGTAATATTCATCACTACCTTGTACTTGGTGACCTGGATCAACAGTTCCACGGTCAAGCGTGGCTAAGAGGGTAAACATGTGTAAGTTAGAACACTACTACACACAGGGCTGCCTGTAATGAAGTTTTATACTAAGTATAGGTACATTTGTTATTCCGTTTGCCATACAAAGTATTCCGCGTTACATTTGCAGACGACCTTATCGTCTTAACGATAGTGTTTACCCTCTCATTTGTAGTCTAAAGAAATAACTGGCCAGTTGGGTTGTATTCATGTCTTTAATTCTGCATTTTGTCTGCGTTTTGACTAATATCCTAATATCACCAAAGCTTACAGGCTATTGGCGATATTGCCGCTTACTATCAGTTAGAATCGTGGTCAACCATTAACAGAAAAGGAAATAAATAAACATATTTTCTTACCTTATTTTATGTAAAAAACTCTGACCTTTTTAGGACTCTCTATAAAAAACTTTTTGCCCCTTGGGTTTGGTTTTTGTCCAACTATCCTTAATTTGGTGGTGGTAGCCCTATTGTACATTCAGTGCGTCGGTCATTACGCTGCCCTAGTTAGGAGACGGAATATGCAAATTAGTATGCGAGTGTGATGTTTCGGGACAAGACAGTTTTGTTGATGAAACTATGTCTTAGGGAAGGGAATTACCTTTATGGAATGTGTACGTGTATGGCACGTGTTTTTTACGCGCATATAAGCTCGTCTTTGGAAGCGCATGTAGGCACGTATAGGCGCGCCTTTTGACACACGCACAACTTGTACGAGCGTTGACGCGCTTCTAAGCTCGTATCAATGATACTGACAGAACGTCATTACCGGTTCGAGCAAACACGCTGAAATATGACAGTTTACGCGCGTCCGGTTTTTGAAGCGCGTATGCTGAAACGACCTTGTACGCACAGAAAAATAGATACTCTAGTCTGAAACCGCACTAAGTTTTACGACGTCATGTTAGGTGAGGATGTAAGTAATTTTCAAATGCTTTAACTATGTATGAAACCAATCAATTAGGTATTGCGTAAAAAGTTTTCACCTTTTTAGGCACCTACTCCTTCCTCCAATGAATTAGTTAGCAAGCAGCATTATGGCTCTAAAACACAAGTCTACCGAAACGAAACGAGGATGAGCTACTAGTTGCTAAAAATATATTTCCCTTTACTCGTAAAAAAAATTATAATTTTTAGCCGCATTCTATTTTGCATAACCACCACGCTTTTCAAACGATTGAATGTCATGAAATCTCCAAAACAACCTCAAAAGCTTTCCTTTACCCGTATGAATCGGTATACAACTAGTAACATGAAACGACCGTATGGACTTGCGACCCTACATCATTGGAGCCGTGTTCACGTCTCTTCCGCACCAGAATTCGGTGATGAATAGCGAACAGGGCAGCGAGTTGTCGACTCATTCTTTTATATTGCACGCTTTATTTCCTCCGCTGTTAATGAGATCGCGCTAATGGTTCCTTGTCAAGTATCGCAACACAAAACAAACAAAGAAACAAACAAAATGTTAGCTCCGCTATAAAATACCGTGAACAATGTTTTGTATGAATAAGACGTGAAGGACAAGACAATGTAAATGTTGATTGTGATTTAAAATGTTCATTAAAAGTTCTTTTAATAAATGTTTAACTATTGCGCTGTTGTCGTTCTGTTACTAGGTGGTAGATAAAGGTGTTATACTAGAATAACGTAGTACGCAATAACACCTCTTAATTCCTTTGAACAGTGCAACGAGAGGGGAATTTACCCTCTTCAATGAGGGAAGGTCAGGTTCATGGAAACAAAAGAAAACGACCACGTATATAGACTAACCGAATCACTTTACCAGGCAGCTAGACTAACTAGGGCTTTGTTTTTCCTACATTGTTAGGTATAACAGTTAACAGTACCTACTACGTACTGATAATTGGTAGGTATCTACGTATTAACTAATTTGAGTTTATTTTGTTTCAGATCTATGTATGTTGGACATTAGACTGATATGAATCTAGTGTCAAATCACAGGATATGTAAGGTGAGTAATTCAAAATCAGATTTACAGTAACTGTAAAATAAAAATCCCTTTTGTTGCTGAAGCGTTTATTGCGTTTGCGAAATCGCACCTTAAGTGAGATCAAGTAACAAATAAGGTTGTGTTTCGAAGAAGATGCCTTAAGTTATAAAGCAGGTGAAGCCTTCATTGCAGTGTTGCTGCAGTCTTAAAGTTTTGAAGGCCTTTGGTAGCATAAAAACCTAGCTTTTGAGTATTGTGTTGGCCCTGTCAATCTAACTTGAAACGATCTAGTACAGCGATAAAACTCGTGAAAAGCCCCGGTAATAGTTTCTACTTGAAGGTCAATCAAATTCTCAATTTTCATAGTGAATAAATCTACATAAAGCACAGTCAAAAAATATATAGACTGAGATTTCGGAGCAAATGAGCGTAGTAGAAAAAAACATTACTTACTTATCAAATAATAACATTTCTTGATACATTTCTCGGGAAGTCGTGCGCTGTGACATACCTACGTCACATCGTAAACAAAAAAAATGATTTAATTTTTTTGTTCTGAAGACTGAGTCTATACATTTTTTGGTCTAAGATATAATGTTATACAAAGCTCTCTTTACAATGATTCGAACGTTTGCCAAGCTTTCACTGGGAAGATTTCTCAGTGATATGCCTTATTGAAGTAGGCGCAAAATAAATATTGTCGTGAGAATGACAAGACATGATGCCGACTGAATTGATTAAACGGAATGTGTGTCACTTTCGCCTTCTAAACATTCGGCTGATAAGATAACCGGCCAAGTGCGAGTTGGGCTCACTCACGAAGGTTTCTGTATTGTCATTAATAAAAGAAAATCACGTTTGTTGAAAAAAAAAACCTTGTTTTTGTTTGGGGATTCCCTCAATATTTTTTTATATATATTTAGTAGGTAAGTAGATAGGTACCTACCTACTTGTTGTTAAAGCGGCAATGGAAATTCATAATTTGTAAAAATTTCCGCTTTCTAGCTATCACGGTTTATGAGATACAGCCTGCTGACGGACAGACAGCGGAGGCTTAGTAACAGGGTTCCTTTTTTACCTTATATATAGGGAAATAATAGTAGGTACGGAACCCTGACAGTGAAACTTTCATCATCGAAAAGTTGTGAAATGCCGTTAGGTAGAAGAGTGTATGAGTGACTGATATTCACTGAAAATCCTAAGCGTTTCCATATTTCGGAGCGCATGTTAAGTTCTCGGTCACGGTTATTATCGTAAAATGGCGGCTTAGCCATGTCGGAGGTCTTTGGGTGGTATTACAACTTCCGACATTTAAATTGGCCACTAACGACAATTAGGTAGTCCGCATTGGCGTGATGGTGGAGTAACTCTACCATCTTATGTTCTAGGCTTCCTCAGTACTGAGGAGAGATCCTTTAGAGGGTCAATGGGTTGAGTCCAAAAATCGTAACTATAGGTTGGTAAACTAGGTAGTTTTTGTTTTAAACCGTTAGTCTCCCAATATGCGGCGGACGATTTAAAAAAAGGTAGGCATAAAAAATATATTTGACTAAGGACAATATTACCTACCTATTCTATTTCAAATCGTTAAAGCTTAATGAACCCTCAATAGAACGGCCTTGATATATTCGTACCTTATTACAAAACAAGCTAAGAAATATTCCATACAAGTCAAAGGTCACCGCAGAAAGTCTTCATTGATATAAAACCCTTTCCCGGGAACTCTCAGCATAATGTTATTCAGTAGGTTCTTCGGTTTCATTGAATAGCATTATAGTCGCTGGGAATATAGAGTGGGCATTGGGCATAAAATGTTTTTGTACGAGCTAAGACACGTTTATGATGGTGGAAAATGTTTCAGGATAAACTTGGTAGGGTTGCCACCCGACTAGAAGTCTCAGGTTTGTTCTAGTCGCCTATAAGGGAATTTAAAAAGGGTTAAATTTTTAACCATTAAAATTAGACACTGTCTGATGAGTTCAAAGATAAGTAAAAGATTAAATAAAATATGAGTTAAAAATTCGAAGTCGGAAATTGAACTTAATGAATTAAAATTATACTTATAGGTTTTTGTCCAACTATGTCAAAGAAATCAATGTTAAACAATATTTTAAAATTATTAATAGTTTTTTATATTTAGGTACTGCATTTTTTATGAATGTCGGAGAAGAATCAAAAATGTCGTCTACATGTTCTTAGTTTGTGAATTTTTTGTCCCAAGACAGAAATTCACTCGGTGGCAACCCTACGTAGCTAGCTAGAATTTCTGTATAAAATCATAAACTTTGAGTGCGCGGATTTGAAAGTACCTATAAAGGTGCTTTCAGTGAAAAAATCTGAGGTAGGTTTCCTTTTGTTTGACCATCGCTATGCTTTTTTAGTTCGGTAATATAAGATTGGATCCTAAAATCTATACTAATAAGATAAAGCTGAAATCTGACAGTCATTGTAAGTAATATTAAATCAGTGTTTCGAATCCGTATCTAATTAATTTGTGTCAAACAAGAGTAGTAGAAGTCATTTAGTGAAGTGTCACCTGTCAAGATTTTCCCTGGTAGTTAAGTATCAATTTATCAAGGTCATCCAAAGATAAAATTGAATCGTAAGCACTCATTACCTTTCTTTTCCTTCAATATAAGTACTAATCTAGGCAAGGTACATACCTAATTCATGAGACATCTAACATGATTCCATTTCCTTATCAAATAGACCAGGTACGTAATGATTTTACAATACCTACTCAAGTCCCGATCCTGTTCTCGTACGTGTCCACGTGCTATACCTGTCTCTGTCACCGCACGTGCTTGTTCCTGCGCGCGCGCATTCGTCGCGGTCACGCAGGCGCACGCATGCGCACTGCGCTCGGAATACAGATGGGCGATTAGCTTTTTATTCGCAACTTTGAGTGCGTTTCTCTGTTTCGTTATCCACGTGGTTTGTTTGTTTTGTTTGCACGATAAGACATGGCGATTGTGAGTGGAGTGTTTTGTGCTAAGAAATGGATTACTTACTTTAGTTATATTATTTGCCTGTTTTTTTATATGTAAGGATTTTAGTGAGTATAAATATTGTTTATTAATCGTAAAAAAAATGCGACTTAAAAACAACGTCTACTGAACGGCCTTTGAAATGACTTCAGTTGTTGAATTACTTGAATTAATTAATTGATAGATATAATTTAGAAGAGTGACGTTATCCAAGTTAAACTTATCGTTAAAATTTTTACCTCTCCGGGAATTAAACCCAGACCTTTTTAAACCGCATGCCGTATCATAAACATACCATTACAATACAATGCTATTCATAAAAACAAAAGTAAAATTCCATTACGTCTTGTTTGCAGATTAAAAGCTATTATTGACTTCACGAGTATATTTTCATGTAGTTAATGCGTCAGCAAATACATCGACCGCAGAGTAATGTCTTCATAAGTAAAACTTATGGTAGGGACAGCCGTAAACCCCATAAACCCATAAATAAATGGCAGCGAGTTACAAAACAGAGAATAATAGCCGAGCGCTCGAAAGCTTATTTATCGTGGGAGCATCTTATTTTTAAATATACGCCTCGTAATGGAATCCGCGCGCTTACATACGTAATGCAGTGCCGGTTTCAATACACCTGCGTATAAAATTACGTTTATGTATGCGGCACGACACGTCGCTTGCTACGTCTGCCTTAAGTATAGGCGTTAGCGTTTTGTAGAAAAGGACAAATTTAATTTTAATTTTTATACGTGCTCTAATAAAAAATAAATAAATAGATTATAAGTTATTTTTTGATACCTAAGGTACTTAAGTAATGTAGGTAGGTACTCGTACAGTCTTAATTCTTACTTTTTAATTTTATACGTAGTCTTGCAGGTTATTTTTTTGTTAGGTAGGTACATTGTTTAGTGCTTTTTTTTGTTTTTTTAATCGTTGAAATTTAGAACTTGTCAGGTATTGTAACTAAATGAAGTTTATTGAGACGACCATACCTAATGATTACCATGCTGAATTGTTCAAAGTCCTGAGTTCAAAGTCCTGAGTCCTATTCCCGATGAGATAGAAGATTCATTGACGAATTTTACTTTGTGTTCTTGGTCTCGTATTTGCCACTAAATAGTTCCAAGCAACAAAGGGAATTCCTAGTATGGATCTGTGACCGTATAGCATTACTTAATTTTCTTCTCGCTGCCGCTAATAACTAGTACCGCAGCAAAAATCACGAAGCCCGCAGCATCGTTCAGCATAACACAACTGCACACTCGCTCGCGGCTCTCGCGGCAATCCCGAACATAACGGACAGTGCATTACCTTGCTTAGGTGGGTACCTACTGCGGCTAAACCCGTGCGCTTACATACGCGGAGCGGAATACTTTATGCTTTGATTGGCTGAATCTTTAGGTACTTGAACGATATGATTATTTTGCTGGGGGTGTAGATATTTATCTGGCGGTGTGTCATATTTATCATAAAAACAAAACGAAAAAACAAACTTATTTTTTTGTTCTGAACACTAGGTCTATATATTTTTTGTTCGAGACTTACATTACTCTCGAAAAACATTACCCTCTTTCTAGCACAAGCGGGTAAATACAGAACGTATCGGCGGCGCTGCCATATTATCCGCTCCGCATCTTTATAAACGATCCTTTAATATTGCATGAGCCGGCGTCATTTGAAATTCAATAGCCAAGTGTTTTGTTTAGTTTCGTTGTATTCGCGACGACTGCGGTTTAGCCTTTCAGCTTCGAATAACCTAATCTTTTGCGGAAATTGGGATTTGTGCACGTAAATTCACCATCTATACAACTAAATAAAATTTAAATGTCTGTTTGTAATATTAAAATAGCCGCTTTTTACTAAATGCATACTTAAGTATACACGGTACACGTACCTACCAAAATAACATTAAAAAAAAATCCGTAACGCATGATACGAGCCCCTTTCCCTAGGTAACGCATCATACCATTTTACAAGATCCTCCCCCCTCCCCCCATATTGCAGTACGTTACTCTTGAAGGCCCCTAATACTTCGTACTCTCGTAAAAAGGTAGCCCCACCACATGCGGCAGGTAACCTTACACAGGTTGTTACAACCTTCTACAGGGTGTTACAGAAAGTATAAATCGTAACGTCTTGATATCTTATTTGCATATACTAATAGATTCACCCGTATTTGCATAATTGCCTGACAATAAACAACTGTCTACCATTGTTTGATCGATGTAGGCGGGCGTGACGTCATCGCTATGTTGCTTCTAGACACAGATGATATGTGTTCATTGTATGTATGTACCTAGGTATGTCTATTGGATTCTTAAGATGACATACGGACGTACAGATGACAGTTAAATTGAACATTTGTATCGGAAGGCTTAAAATTTAAACTGTTTTTCAGCCATGTTTAAAATTTGGCATGGTTAAAGTTTACATGGAGAAGAAATGCACAAAGCTAAATCTTATGTAGGTACTTATTAATCTTAT
This sequence comes from Lerema accius, assembly GCA_001278395.1. Classification (NCBI taxonomy): domain Eukaryota; kingdom Metazoa; phylum Arthropoda; class Insecta; order Lepidoptera; family Hesperiidae; genus Lerema; species Lerema accius. The sequence goes on from LGAG01000176.1 coordinate 697,810, forward strand.
ACAATACTATACATCATACAATGTTTGAGACACTATCCGTTAAATCAGTTACCTGACAACGATGTCATTTTATTTTAACTTAAAAAAAAAGCAAAATCTTAAAGGATAGTTACTGTTACCTACTATCGTAGGTAATATTAAATGATAAATTATTGTATGAGCATTGTAAGGTTATTTTTAAAGTAGATACAAGTGTGGTTAGTTGATAGGTATACCTATCTAAGTTTTCTAGGAACCCTAATACTATTACCTGCCAATTACTCAGTAGGTACTTATTACTTAGTATCTACTTACAGCACTCTCACGTTTAATGAACAAACAAACAGGCATACCTTCATAGCGAAAGACAAATATTATCAACGATTCTACGAAACCCGTAGCTTACTTGGGAATTTAATAACTTTAGCCGGTTAATGATTATAGACCTTATCTCAGTGAGATACGGCTCATTAGAGCGTAGCAGTAATAGAAAGTAGTGTTTGTGTGGTTACACTGTAATTATCTTAAAACAAACGTGTACTTAAATGTCTCAATATCGCAACAAACATTACATATGTTTGTTTGAATTTACGATACAGATTATTAAAAAAATAATATTTTGGTACCTTCTCATTTACCTATTTAATTTTTAAAAATCCTTAAAAAGAAATAAACGACAAAATTCCTGTTTCCCACGATGTTGGAAAAATATTTAAGAAACTTATAAAAAATAAAAAGAAATTAACATTTTAAATTTTAAATCTATTTTGTGGCATCCACAATGTAATAATGTTTTCTTAATTTTAAATTAATATTAATAGCTGTTGAGAAGTTGAATTTAAATTCCATTTTATATTTTTGTTTTCTATATTAAATTCTAAAACATTGTTAAAGAAATAATTTTTATTTCACTTTCCCACGCTAAAATAAGGAAGATTTATTAAAATTATTTAAACTTTAACATATTTTTATTTAGAACTTAAAGTTGTCGAAGTGTAATAAATCAGCTGCCAATCTGCAATTGACCAATGTAGTGGACTATGGCATGTACCTCTCACTGTAAGAAGAGACCCGAGCCCAGCAGTGGGACAGTAATGGGCTGCGATATGTATGACCTAAATTAGAACGCGAATCGATTGTCGATAACTAGTAGTAATCAGGCCGCGGCGCTCATTGCCTGTTAAGCGGCTTACGCACTGTCCGTGCATTGTCCGCGGATAAAATACAACACTACTTTCATCTGATTAGTTTACTATCTAACGTCATGGAGGTAAAAGTTCTAAATGCAAAGGCGGACTCAGTTTTACTCATAATTAAATAGGTAAGTGCGTAAACTCATTAACTGTTTTACTTTTCTCAAGCAGGTCACTTGCGTGTTACAGCCCTATGCCTACCTACTTCGTTAAATGCTGCGATACAAATGTTTAATTTCCTTTTCAACTATAAACTTACCTAACCATTTTTATAATGAACATCGTAGGGTTAAAAAATGTTTTTACTAACCCTAAAATTCAACGCATGTATGTTTATTAGAACAAGGCGGCTCACGTTACTGCCACAGCCGGCTGAATACAACATAATATTTCATGGCGTAAAATAACAAAAAAATAGGTTTTCGTGTTACTTTGCCCGACAAAAAGATTTGAATTTACCGTACACCTACAACCTACATATTTGTATACTCGTAAGATTCACCCCCTCCCCCATTTAACCCCCCGCGTTCTCCCATTATTGTGATTCTTGCGCACGCTCGACCCCACGATAAAAATATTATGAGCCGCCTTCAGCGGAGGGTTAAGACGTCAGAATCGCTATAAAGAAAGAAAAAATGATCCGGCGCGTACGGGTTGATGCCGTTCTTTACGTGTCGTTTTTACTCGTACGTATAGGTGCCTATTGTTATTTTACGGTAAGACTATTTTACATTATGCTAGAAAAAAAAAACAATAAACATTTAACTAACTACGTAACTGGTAAGGTAACTGACCAAATAAAAAAAAACCTTCCCATATTCATAGCAGAATTGCTACCAACGCACAGAAAATTTGAAACGCAATGTAAAAGTTTTATAGTGATAGTAGCGGAGAATAGCGCCCCAACCCGTCGCTGCTCGGGGCCAAACATTCCGCCATTCCTCCATTCCGCTCAGTTCTTCGGTTCTTTCTATTTAAAACAGCTTTTCGCCCGGGAAATAGCAGTATACCTGAAGATTAAAATTCACTGCAGAACCGTAAACGCGTTTATAGGTCTGTCGATAGCGTAAAAAACATTTTTACACCGCGCTTTCTTTATGCTAATGAATGATGAAGTAAAGGCCCTTTCATATTTTGTGTTAATGCTCTTATCGGGGACCGGTCGCCAATATCGATATCTAAGTAGGATTTAATATTCAAATTCAAACTACTTATTACTACTTATTATGATTATGAAGCATAATTTGATAAGTGGACAATGTTGCCCATGAACCTACAAAACTAACCTCCAAAGCATTGTCAGACCGAAAAAGAGAAAAAAACAAGAAAGCTTTTCATTTAAATTGGTAGGATTTTTTTACTTCGTCCAATTTTTTATCTTGTATTTTTTTTTATTTTTTATTTGTATATTAGGTACGACTATGATCTCATCAGTATTATGTTTAAAGTTACACGGTAGTAATGGGTTAGGGCGGGGTGATAAATAAACGATTTGCTTATTTATTTAATTAATTAATATTTTTTCATGACAAAATTACATTTTACAATTGCCTACTAAATGATAATACTCTAGAGTAATTACAAATAACGTGGTTTCTAATTTAATTTAATTAATAGTTGCATCTTGAGATAGGCTCCACCTTTGGACATTATGCCTACATGACAAGCAATAGTACCTAACTGGGTCCTTAAGATCAACATTCCCCAAAGGCATTGAGTATTATCAAAAATTAAGATAACGAAAAAGCTCTCTTACCATTTTCTAATCTTTCAGGCCTCTAAATAATTACGTAATTATGTATTCTACAAAACAAAGAGATAACCCGTGTACAGACATTAAATTTCAGTATAAAAGCAGTTTTTAACCCCCTCCTGCCGGGGCCAACATTCCGCGCTATCTATTCCAAACAGCTTTTCACTCGAGATAGCTTAATCTACACTATTTTACTTAAATTTTATAACCCTAACACCTATGCACGGATTAAAATTCACAGCGAACGTTGCGAACGTGTTTATAACAGTGACGATGGGCCGATTAACCCTCCACCGCCCGCTCGGGGCCCAAACGACCGCTTCCATAGTTTTTGTTACGTGGATAATAGCCGCGAAAACTAACAATTTCAACGTACGCTTTTAATTTCATTTAGTGTTCGCGAATTTTTGAATACAGCTTTGTGTATCGTTATTGCTCGTTTAATTGTTGGGATGTTTAAATTGAATTAATTGTTCTTTGTTCACGTAGTAACAGAGTTGCGTTCGGAAAAGGTTCGATTACCGACTGCAGCAACGGATTTGGTGATAGACTGAACGTTTATATTTAGGTACTTAACGGGTACCTACACGTTGTACCGTTAATTTGCACATCAGGAATTTCTCTTTAATTTTCATGTAGCTTTAAAAATGTTTATGATATTGATATACCTAATTGGTCCCTTCTGATATAATTGGTCACTTCTGGTCCCTTGGAGTATGTCTGTATGTATGTATGTAATTATTTTTGAAAATCGGTACAGCAGATTAAAAAAAAATAGTGAGAAACACACGTACGTTCAAATATTATAAGTAGGTATATATTAGAACCTACCTAAAAACTTGCATGACGTAATTTAATCCAAACACTCATCGCAAAACATAAAACCACAAATACTAATAAGTAGAACTATCAGCTCAATGGTACAAAACCTCAAAATAATTACATACAGCCACACAAATCACTATTTAAATATGTGAAAAACATACTGAGCAGCGAGAATAAACGCGTTGTGGCCAACAATAATAAATCATATGATTCACATTAAACAACCTGGTTCATAATAATTTGATTCATTTGGATAAATCATTTCGTTAAAAGCCCTTTCAGGATATAAAACAGGCATAAATTGACCAAATATTTGTTTGTTAATTCACGTGTGTGTAAAGTTTTGTTGTTTGTGTAAAACTATCGTTCTGTTTCATTTTTTGGATGCGAAATCGGGGAGGGTTAAGTTAGATGTTTTTTTCTGTTTGTCTGTTTGTTGTATGATAGCTTAGAATACAGTATTTCTGAAAGTTGTCTATTCTAATAACCTTTAATTTCCTAATTACCAACTATAACAACAGTCCTTTAGCCCTACTCGAAGTTTGTTACGATGTCCATTGGCGGCAGGGCTTGGTGGCACTGTCAGCTCGTTTGCTATCTTAAAACCATAAAAAAAATTATGCCGAATTTTTTTGGGTGCTCAGAATCTATGAAAGAAGTGAAAAATTGAGTGGGAGTTTTGTAATGGTTTTTCAGTCATAAAAAATACACCCATTTTATACAATAGGTATTAAACTAAAGTAATTTCGGTAAGGCGCTAAAAAATAGGCTTAGTTAATTGTGTGTGTAAAAGTGGGCAGTAGACGAAATAAGTTTGAAAACCTGTCACATTAGAATTCTAAAGCCGATAACCAATCAGACAAAATAAGCACGTAAAACCTTTAAGCCAAACTAAAGGTTCTTTTAAAATTTTCAAATAAGTTAAGCCAGACCGACCGGACTGAAATTCCAACCCGAAAATAACTGAAAATAGAAGTCCGCTCTATCGCAATCCCAAATTGCGCTATTAACCCGTAACTGCCGAGCGAACACGGGACATTGGAATCAATGGATCGCTTACATTATTTATTTTTATTTGTGTCCGTGAAAAGGGTTAGCTATAGTTTTTACCCGATTACGGTAGAAAGATAGTAATGTTTTTAGAGCGTATGTACGAGTATTTACGAGTATATCTATTTCTTTGGTAGGCTCTACAGCGCAAACGGTTTGACGGATTTCAACACATTATTATGTCATTAGATTTATCGCTATTGTCGGAATGATAGAGGCTATATATTTTGTTATTACAGCGCCCCCTATTCCATAAATCTGTTTATTACAACTTATACCTTCTAGACTTCACACAATCCTATCCTCTATCCTACTAATAATATAAATGTGAAAGTTTGTAAAGATGTTTGTATATTTGGATATTTGTAAGTCCTTCACGCTCTTACCATTGAACAGATTAAGCTGAAACTTGGCACATAGATAGTTTGCATCCAGGAACTGGACATAGGATAGATTTTGTCCCTTATAGGTTACCTTGGGATAAATCCAATGTATTTTTAACTAACTCTTCCGCGAGAGAAGCCGCAGGCGTCATCTAGTACAATAAATAAAACACGCAAGAATCGTGAAATGCAGTCTCCACAGAATAGAAGCCCAATAGATGGATGGTAGGAAATTGGGAATAAAAATTCATGAGCATCGGCATTACTGGCCAATAATGGTCCGCTGGCCGCAGGGGCGTGAAGCTGAAGGAATCTTGTTACACTCCAATCTCGGGATGAGATGGACGAGCTAGCTGCGATTGGGATGGTTTTTCTGGATTTGCTAAGGTTCATACCTGCGAGACATCGCGAGAACTCTATCTGTTTAGTTCTTATTCTAAGACTGTGGATTATTTTTCCACATTATTTTTACCCGCCTGCCTCAGAAGAACGGTAATGTTCTTCGACTGTATTTATCTATGTAATTTATCGTACGGTCTAAAGCTGAAACAGCTTGGCGGATTTCAACATGTAAGATGTTAATTTTGTTTTAAAAATACTGACAGAACTAGGTACTAACTAGGTACACTACTACTAACCAATATACCTAGGGTTCTACTAACCAATTAACAGTCCCTCCTAAAGCGCCGTTCAACTTAGATGTGATAAAAGAACATACCTACCTATACACATATTTGTTATGAAAATGTAAATGCAGACCGTACATTACAAAGTTAGTATGACGGCTTCAGCAAAACTACCCTCGACTTACAAAACTTTTTAATACTCTAGATCCACTCTGAGATAGATGGATGAGATGATAAGGGTTACCAGAGCTTTAAGTTCGCGAAACTTAAAGCGCAATTCGAATGCAATCTAAAATATGATACGTCGGAGTCAAAAAACTCATTTGGTCCTTCGAGCCGGATCAGAATATGCACAAGTAAACAATCACAGGCATTCTTGTGGAAACAGTTCGCATGCATGGAGGCTCTAGTACTCCGGCATGCTGGCTCGGGGCCAATTTTTCATGTTTTTTAATATTCGCGATAGTATGAAACAAGTTTTATTGGTGCATCTCGGCGGCACAACTTGTTTATAATAAACGCGCGCCCTCGCGATGAGCCGCGATACAACTACTACGAATGAACAATCATTTTTGTGTAATGTTTCGTCTGACTTGTGAATTCCACTGCTTTTTCCTTGTATGAATGGAACTTTGCATCAAGAGTTATATAATTAGTTCTAAGTTAAGTTAATAGATGATTTTTTTAACTTTGACTAAGTAGGTATATACATAGATAGCTTTAAGCTTGATTTTAAGTGAATAGTTAAGTATGTTTTTGGAGCCGGTGACATGGAAAGTTTTCAACTAATTCACAACATACCTCTGTGATTTCACTCATTTATTTTTCACCTGTAACTTGTTTCTGTCTTTTAATTAGGATATTTTTTACGTATTAATAAATCGTTTGAATACTGGTACCTACAAGTTTAGTCAACATAAAACCTATTAGAATGCCTAACACGTCACTACAACCATATAGGTATAAATATATAATAATAAACATCCGTCGGTTTGTTTGCGTAGATCTAACGATAGCGGCAGTACGGGACGCAGCGATCGCTTATTAAGATACAGCAAATTGCTCGTTAGCTTCCAAACACAAACTGCCACAGTTCTTGTGAAACCTGGTAATGGACCATGAGGGATGGGACGTGAGGACATTAACGAGACATTATGAAATACATCTTAGATGGTAGGTACTTGCTAATCTAATGTTTGGGAAGCTGTTGAGCATAGAGTATTTGTACCTACCTACATGTATACCTCGATTTTTTCGTCGTGATTTAAAAAGTAAACAATCTTGGCACTACTTTTATTTATTTCATTAATTTAAAAAAATATTTAGAAGTATACAGAAATTTATTTTATCATTAAATTATTGTTTAGGTATTCTTTAACTTTTTTAATTTGTGTTTGTCTTATTTTTAAATCGATAATTACAATAAAAAGACACTGTAAGATTGTTTACTTTTTAAATCACCTCGAAAAACGAGGTAGGTATAGTATAATGTTTTTGAACGTAGGTACTGACAACCGCCTTTTAACGGACTGCGTAAAGAAGGCAATGAATTTCGAGTAGGTATATGTGTGTATTTGCAGTTCTTTAGCACGCTCTAGAGCTCTATTTTAGATGTCGTGGCTGATGTGGACAATACACAAAACTTATGAAGTTTGTACAGTGTACGCTGACAAAAACTCGTGCTCGTCCTTCTATTTCTTGCCTCTCTGGGAATTGAACCTAGGGCCTTCAAACGGCAGTTATTTAACTATGTTACTGTAAAAAACTTAACTATACCTGGTATTTTTCGTCGTGATTTTAAAAAGTCAACAATCTTAAAGTGTCTTTTTCAAATATTTCAGTCTTCTTCAAATATTTTAGACGAGAACTTCAGCTAACTTCATCTAGTTAATATCTTCTCTTGTCAACAATATAGTCAGATAACTAAAATTGACAACTTTTCCAATTTCAGGACTTACCAGTTGAAGTTAGGGGAGTTCTTAATTAAAACTAATTAGGCTACCTGGAACTAAAGAATCAACGAAACAGTCTAGAATTGTTGAATGTCTACGACAAGAGCTACAGACTTTTTATTAGTAGAGAATATACCTAGACAAGGACGGGTTTTAGTTTTGTAGTTTATGAAATAGTTTTTATACTTTGAAAGACATAATAGTACCTACCTATAATTAAGAATAGTATAATTAAGTCATTCACTTATTATCCACGAAACAGGAATAGGTAGGTATCTACCTACCTACTCAAGAACTTACCTATGTAATTTTTTTGATAAAGGATGAGGTATGTATGTACCAATATTGCTACACTACTCTTTACTCCATTGAATAAACAGTGGGATTGCAAAACATAACCAATCCCTACCTAATTTAATCTCTAAAACATAGTGTTTGAAAGAGACGCATATGTAACAATTCATCGGTCATATTCATTATCTGATTGAATTATAGGTATCTACTCGTACTTCAATAAGAGAAAATAGGTGTCTTAGGTCTTAAAGTTTGTACCTATAATTGTGTTCCTAGTCAACCTTCAATAACCACGTTCATAAAGCCAGAAACTTAGTTTCTACTTTGGTACCTACTTTTGTAACTATAGCGACTCATTTAGGTCTTGACAACTTTCCTTTTAGTGTTAATAAGAGTGGTAAAAAGTGTAGGTACCTGGGTAACAAGTTACAAGTATTTTAGCCCTAATTTACCTCAAGCTTTACCGTCTTGAGGTAACCAAAGATATTTTATTATAGATACTATTGTAAAGTACCTTTAATAACCAAAATAAATGTTTCGCGAATCGCCAAGCCATTTAGGCTGCGATTGAGATGTATACATTAGAGTAAAGCAATGAATTTTTAAAACTGGATAATAGAATTGTTTATTGAAGGAAACATAATAATATATTTCCACTTTGAAAAAAGTCTCACATTTTTAAACGAGCATAACAAAAAGCTTAGTCCAGTTGATTAGCGTGTGCTGCTTTCAACGTTAAAAATAATCCACCTATTGAAAGCTAAAACATTGACAATATAAAAATTCATCACTACAGCGAGATAAATCCCATGCAGGGAAATAGTTAAATTGTCAGAAATCAAATTGTTGGTGGCACGAAATCAAACATTTATAACACTTGGCACAATTCCATTCGTAGACTCGATGCGTTGCGCAACTAGCTTCTCTGTCACCCTGCAAGCGATAAACTACAAACGATTTTGTTCAATTTGATGATAAGAGTAAAAGTCAAAGGTAATCTGTGATGCCGAAGAAATACTTTTTAGGGAAAATTAAGTAAATATTTAGGTTAGAAGTAGATTTTTCAGTGTCTAGGTATTTTACGATAGGGATGTTCGGTAATCGAAAATCGATAACATTAAAGGTTGTAAAATCAATGTTTTAAGAGTTTACTACATTTTAAATAAAGTCAAATTACAAAATATATCTAAGCAATTAAGTTATCAATATCTGATACACATACATAGAGAAAGTAAGCAGCTAGAAAACTCAAGTAACAAAAACAATTAGGTAGATAAATATGATAAAATATATTTTTTATGGCTATAAAAAGTGAAAACGCATTCGAAACGATCTCCAGAGAAAGATCGTTTAAAATTCAGTCGGTAATTGAATAAATATTAGGTTTACGAGTGTGTGGGCGGTGGTGGAGTTCTGGTTTCACCATCTGCTGTTAATGAACTTACCACCGAATATTGTCCTAAAACAGACTCGTATGACGCACTACATGATTTTGTCATCACAGAAATATAGGTAGTAGAGCGTCGATTATCTGAACTAATTGGTGGACATCGGTGTTCGGAAAAACGATTTTTTCGGATAATCGAGTTGTATCGATGTAGTCGTATTTATTTATCCATAGGTGAATGAATGGCATGTTTATATAGATAGGGAAAGAAAGAAAGAAAATATTTATTTCGCCTTGAAACATCCAGTAAAATGAAAATAAAATAATGTAAAATAACAAATGTGAAAAAAAACAAGTAGGTATAATAGATATATCTGCTGCGGAACTGTTAAAAATCATATTAAAAATCATTACGTAAAAACTACAGGTACGTGTACGAGTAGCTTAAAGTTTTGCTTCCATACATCGACAATTTAACATGAAAAACATGCTTCAGCATCAAAATTGGCATATTCGTTCGGTACGCTTGCTTTACTCCGAAGTTTAAATGTAGTACCTAAACAAGTTGTGCAAGATTAGAATATTTATCGAGTGCAATATTTATAGAGTGGCTAGTTAGAACGTGGGTATTGGTATCGCCCCTCTGATTTATAGTGACGTGCCTCGTGAGTTATCGATATCGATAGGCCGCGGAGATAAGTGACAGGTACCGCGGTATTATGGTTAAATGTTTTATATTATTTGCATCTAGTTTTGCATTCGGAGCTCGTAAGTTGGCGAACTCAGACCAAAAAATTTAATAGACTCTAGTGTTCAGAACAAAAAAGTGAAGTAATTTTTTTTTTTACTATCTGACGTACCTACGTCGCTGAGCCCAGCTGTGGGATAGTTATTGGTTCGGATATTACTTTCGCAAGGAAAAAAACACCGAGTGGGTACCTACTTAAAAATTGTAAGTACCTAACACAGAATTGCATTCGTACAGTTAAAGATATATTTTTAGAAGCAAATGAAAAACTCACAATCACTCGCCCCATCTACAGCGATGATTCTTTTGCGGAAATTGGGCGTAAATTGTATTTGGATTTATTATTTTACGCGAATTTCTTTCAACAATTTTCCGGGTTATTGGAACATGAAAATATTATTTCAACATTAAAGCAGTTGGTAGGTATTTTTGTGCTCGGCCAGCGGGTTTATTTTAAACATTACAATGGGAATTGATTGAGAACTTTTATTTAATAATGGTCTGTCATATACTCTATGGGATTAGTATGTAGACAGATATTTAAAATCTTTGCATATGTGTGTTTGTCATAAAATTCCTAAATAGCTAGACCTTTTTTGATAAAAACTTTGAGATGTATTTAATAGAGACCGAATAAGATTCGCACGTGAAAAATACGAGAAGTCATCCTAATAACAGTCATACTATTCCTTGTCCTATTGCGACTAACACTACCTCAGCAATGGAAATTACAGGTTGTAAAAACGCAAAAAAATCGGCGAACAGCATTCTCATCTGGCGTTTACAAACGCGAAAATATCCTGAATAATAGATCCAAATCATTTATTCCGTGTATCGAAGCGACTTGTCTATAAACAGAAGGAGTTACGGTACTCACTGGCGTAAAAACGTGCCGGGAATGCACATTGGCTCACCGTATTGTGAACCCGTTTCAAGTAGGAACTGTAAACATGAAATTTTGAGACAGCCGGGTACGCTGAAGTAAGTATTCGTAGCGATTATAGATGTTAGAATCGATATTGAAAACCGGTTTTGGTGACAATCGATTATTTATCAGCCAGTCAAGTTTTAATGTCAGCGTCAACGATGGGTCTTAAGTTTGGTCATTGTAACGTTATTTTGCTAATGGGAGACAACTTTTTTAAATTGACCCTTAGGACAGCTAATTTAAGCTTACAACAACAATAATTGTGCTTAAATTTTATCACGATAGTAATTTGGGGTTTTATACATTGGGCTATTTGCAATTTTTTGAATTTATTATTAGGACAACATGTATCTAAATTATTGCGTATCTACCTAATAGATATTTTCTCATTAATTTTAGAATTGCAGTAGTAAAATTTTTAGTTAGCCGATTTGTACCCTTGATTTTTCGAAACAAGGGAACAAGTGAAGTTTAGGAATTCATCTGGCTTTTTCCTTATACAGTTGAAGGGGATGATTTTGTAAAAACCGGGGTTACACCATGTCCCACCCGTAGACGGTTATGTACTTTGTCGGCAGGTGAATATTATAAAAGAATTTAAATATGATAAATCCATAACAAAACGTTCCTCCTCTATCTCACGAAGGCTTCAACCCACCTGACACGGTTTCCAAGCATCTTCAAGAAGGTCAGTCCGCGGTGAGACAGACAACCACTTGGGATATCTTTTATATATTGTTCATGTAATATTACCTACTCTCTTTCCCTGTGAAAACAAAAAATCCTATTGCTAATAATTCTTAGGGGGTTGAGTGCCATTTAAAAAAATATTAGATATCTTTATAGTCTATGTCACTTTCACAACGAAGTCGTATCCACTGATAACTCAACTGAAATTCTTGTTCAAATTCAAATTCAAATAATTTATTTCGTCTTAGGAACTAAAAGCTCACTTAACGAACGTCAAAAATTATAAATAATCTAAACAACACAGAATGAGTTTTAAAAATAAGAATATAAACAAACATGTTACAATAAAAGTCTCGATAGACAAAACCTGTCATATCATCGGCTTTATAAAAGACAATACTTAAGGCTAGGTAAGCTAGTGTCGGCCGGGAGAAAAAAAAGCCGGAGGAACAAAACTCCCGGTACTCTTTTTAGAAAAGGTAGATTTTTACAACATTAATAAAATTACAGTACGCTTTGGTGTCATAGTAATCAATGCGAGACAGCGATCGCATCGGCGAAACGACATACTTAAAGCCGCCTGTTTACAAATAATTTATATCTATTACAATTCAGTAGTATAGGGATAGCCTGGCAAGAGTATGAAATTCAATCCCAAGCCACTTTA
>LGAG01000176.1:745481-777520 GCA_001278395.1 Lerema accius
AATTTTGTTTTAATACTTTTTGCGTTTTTATATTCAGAACCTTTGTCACTTTCTGCCATAACTTTTTTAGCTTTAACCCCACTATAAATGTCTTTAAACAGTTTGGTATATAAAATTAATTAAAATTAAAAGACCAAGTAAGTTCGTCTATAATAATTAAAAAAAACATTAAATCACCAACTGCTATAACATTGAAAAGACATTTCATACCAAGTCTTAAAGACGCTGCCGAATCTATTACCTTTTGAAATTCCACGATATTTTAATGGCCACTATCGCTCCAGTTTTCTTTTTCGAAACCGCTTTGACAGAGCTCGATATTGGCTCGCCACGACTTTTTATTTACGGTCTGAATGGTAAATAGAGTTCTGTGTTTACCCCAATGAGGTTGATTTTTCGTTTTCGTGTCCACCGCGCCGCTTTCGCTGCCATCGGCAAAGGAAGTAATTTACAACTCTTTCGGACTTCTTTGGACGTGTTTTCTTCGCTTCGATCTTACGGTTATTAATGAACTTGTTGTCGTTATTTGGTTAATAGGGATCGATAGTTTCTAACGTTCCTTATCATGCTGTTTTATATGAAAATTTACATAATTATTACATACTATGACAGTACCTAGTTTCATTTTGGATCCATTCTTTGGGATTATGCACATATGTGCGAGTTTTAATTTTGGTATAGTTAAAGTTTACATGGATGTGTAAAAAGCTAAATTTTATTTCAAATATATTTGCTTGAAGTTGCTACATTTCTTTTTGAAATTAAACAAAATCCGCACTAGGACACTGTGTCTAATATAAAAACACGTCGAACCGTTACTGTTGACATAATAACGGTTGACATAATAATATCTGCCAATCAGTAATATCAAATGAGAGTTTAATATTATTTGATATACTGAGCTATCGTTGTATTTCGACCGTAAAACGGGTCCTGTAGTATTATAATTGTGTGTAATTTCATTTTCCCGTGTCTATAATGAGTATTAATAGATAATGAAGGATTCATCATAATTATTGTTTTATGTCGATATTGGTAATCCGCCTTCGTTTCACCGAAATATTAGAGTAATCCATACCCGTCTCGTTACAAATAAGAGCGGTATTATTCGATATTTAAATTGATCATCGTTATTCCTAGAATAATCTATTGAAAGAGAATAGACTTTTAGTATACAAATATTATTCTGTATCATTAAGTATCTATTGAAAAATCACGCCTTAATATATTTAATGCAGGTATTATGTGCCGCAAGGTAGGTAATAATTTACGACGAACAGCAAAAAATACAATTATTAGGTAATTATTTAAATTTAGCTACTTAATTTGACATTAAAATTTACATGGTATCACTATTAGGTATATTTTTAAATAATATATTTGGGTCTTATATTGAGCGCCAAACTCAAATTAACTTAGCTAGTGGATAATAACCTATAACCAGTGGAGAAATGAGACACATAGTGGATATAAACTAAGTATATCTAACCAGTGGAAAAATACCTAACGCGCTTTTAACTACCTATACCTACCTACCCTTTTTTAAGAAATGTGAAAATTATAACCCACTGCATAGTCAGGTAAAAATAAAATGAAATTTTCAGACGACAGTAAAAAAACCATGATTGATATTTTGCTAAAATGTAATGTATTTAATTTAAATTATTCTAATGACTGCATTTTGAATACCAAACACTGCTATTTTGTGGTATTTAGCCCTGAATGTGTGTTAACTATTAGATAAATTTATCATTCGCATTACATCACCGATCGCGAATAAATAAACGGAATGTTATTATGATTATAACATCCTGAACAAACGTTATTTTAATATTTGCAGCCTTATTAGTTAAAATGTTTTAGTAGATCAGTCTTAATTTACAGTCGAAATAGTTAATCCTAGAATTAACTTAAATTGAGAGGGGAAGAGTTTACCCTCTGCTTACTTGATCCCTATAAGGTAATACTGAATCTAAATAAATCAAATTTAAGACATCGATTAGAGGAAATCGCTCAATAGCGTGCTAAAAATTGGACAAATTTGTACATACATACATTCGATAAACATTACTCTCCTTCTGATACAGTCGGCTAAAAACTACCAAATGTTCGCCAAAACCCCCCTTCTCAAAGTGAGATTAGATAAGATTCGTTTCAACTCCCTCTCGAAATACTAGTTAGAATATTGTCATTGCGTGCAGTGTATCAACATCCTCTCGCCGTCAGTTGAGTAAACTCATCGCATTTTGTTAATTGAACCAGCTTTTCAAACACAATACGATTTGTTGTCGTGTTCGCACACAAAATACTCTAACCTGCGTGCATTTTAATTTGATTTGATTGAAAAACCCTGAATAATGTCAACTTGTTTGTAAAATCGGTTTTGTATTTTCGTGGCCATTTTAAAAATCCACTAGGTACACTGTTTTAAACTTTAATATGTTATCGTTTTTATTTCGTCGGTATTTTATTTTGATTACGATTATCCGTTTTAAAAAAATCCAGGTTGAATTTTCCTCGTTTTCTCCTGTTTTTTTTTGTGGTCTTAAAATTTCGGGAGTTTTCTTCAGGTGAGTTTGATTTCTTTTCTCCAATTCCTCTCTTAATCGGTAAATTGATCCTTTGGCAACTTTGAAGTATCTTTACGATTTGGGGGGTCTTTGGTTTGCTTAGGTACCTACTTTTACAACAAATAACTAAAATAGTACTAAAAGGCTTCTTAACTTAGCATTATAATGAAAACAAACAAAGGGAAATGATTAAAAGTTTATTAATTCAAGTATCAGTTGGATTGCGTGTGTTCGTAGCGTAGCACTTGTGCCTACGCTGTCTATTACCTGTCAGCGCCATAACACACCTGGCCGCATTTTGTTAATTGAACTGGCTATTCAAACAATACCGGTACGCCCCTTGTTCGCTATTCAAATTCAAAGTGCGCGCGAACTAACCACGGTGTGTGCCGCACGCGATTCGTCAACTGTTTTTATTAGTCTGTGGTTTACTTTGATTAATTGATTGACTGTCTTATAAATTCCACAGATAATATTTGATATATTTTTTGACAATCAGTATGTTTTTCTTTTTTTTAAGTTATATTTGTTTTTTTCTATACCATATTTATAAAATTACGGCAGTTTATAAATTTTAGATTTTTAAAAGGCGTAGCGGTCGAGTCGAATTCGATCTTTTTTGAATGTTTTCACGTCTATAGAAAACGCCACGAAAATAAACGAATCGATTTCTCAATCATGCCGTTTCAATATTTGCTTAGATAACATCAGCTGCAATTCTGCAACATAAGACAAAACGTTAGTTTAAAAAAATCTTTGAATGTGATATAGTTCGCACTGTATAGGTAGTCGTATGAGCGCTTATTTTGATGAATAAGCTTTAAAATAAATATTGGTTTTTAAGTTTTTTTTTTTAATTATCTACCCATTTTAGTTTTTCTTCGGAATATGAATATAGTAGGAAGGTACCTACTTGAATGAAATAGTTTTTAATCAAAGTGTTAAATACTTTTTCTTCGTTATAGTAAAACATGTTAAAAATGATCTTGAGTGTCCATTATTCTCATTTACTCTATGTTACTAAATAACGTCGATATTCCATTTTCAATTTCCATTTCGACGTAATACTAGCTCAGCTCGTTATTTTAAATGCGAACAAAGATAAATCGGAAACACAATTTTGCAAAAGAATGAATGTATCGCTGAAGCTTTTAACTGAAAAAAGCTAGTGCTCTCTGTAATGGGAGCAAAAAAAGAAATTATTTTCTTTTTTTAAACACGGTTCATGGTGCCAAGGTGTGCGGAAACAAGAATTTTGAAAATGGAACACGCATTAATCATTCATAAATTTGCACTGACTGTTGTTCGATCAGTTTCGAATTGAGCTAACGACTCGGTGAGAGAGTCGGCGGCTACTCCATTATTTTCGAAAGGGAGCGCGCCATATTTTTTCTCATTTTTGCCACGCTTTTCGGCCATAAAGGCTGATGTATGATTAAAGTTCTCTAACGTTGCTTGTTCACGGGGTGATAGAAGGGTGTTTGTAACGCACAATTGTTATTTTTACTCTTTGTGCGTTTAATTTATACGCCACAGTTGAGACACCCTATGTTTTTCCTAACTTGAATTTGTGACTTTTAAAAAATGAAGTAGGTAAGTTTAAATAATAAATATTGTAGAGTAACTTGATGGTAGTGTCTAGGAGAATTTATTTATACCTAAGAATCAATCACAATAAGTTTTTTTTTCATTATGCCACAGTAAATTTTTCCACGATATTTGGTAAGTAAAAACTGACGAGCTCAATATTCCTGATTTAAATTTTCGATATAGCAACATACCTAATTTACATATTTGTCTATAACCAGACCGCTTCCGAAAAGCGAAAATATTTTCCATAAATTTTTATGCCCTCTGGCAATCGCATAACGGGCACGCGTAGATATTTTATTGGTCTTTATGATCCCGGAGCCATAGATCCATCGGGAAGTTGCGGAAGCGTTTTAGTGCACTTGAAGCGTTTGCCCATAAACTAATGTTATTCAGTTTGCTGTGTGCCTTTGGGGCATAAAAAGGCTGGCTCGGGGGACCGAACATACATTTTTCATGAAGCGGCCATTTTCCACTAGTCTGGCGAGTGATTGAAAAAAACCTTCCGGTAAAAAACCGTCGAGCAATATCGGCCGTCGTTGATTGGGCGGAGTTCCTTAAGAATCAAAGCGTTCGGAAACTCGATTGGTATTTGAGCGCTGTAGAAGCTGGACGAGCCGAATTTGAAATTGGAATGACTGAGAGCGATTTATTTTTTTTAGTGCTTAGCGGCGTTTATGTTGTATAATGGCTATTTTATTTGCCTGTACCTACTGTTATAGCATATTTGTAATGATTACCTAAGCATGATTAAATTTACTAAATTCCCACCTTATCAAGACTAAAGATGTCTATCTTTCTAAATAAACTCTTGCTAATTGCGCTTTTACGATCAAACGATATGGAAATAGTTTAAAACCTCAGGGAGTTTTAATTTAAAAAAGCTATTGTCTAAATGAGAATATCCATTTTTTTTTAAACAAAACGACGAAAATGTAATCCGGTAAATAGTGTAGCTTATCACAAACAACCTTAAACGCATATAAATTCATTCAATGTTCAATAGGCACCATAAGAAAATCTTCTTATGAATATATTACTACGATACACACAATTTCCATCCACAAATACTTCCAAGTAACTCTGAATACGGAGGGTTTCTCGCATCAAACTTCGGATTTGTCGAATCAAACTGGTAATGATTCGGAATGAGATGGCGTATTGTTGTCTGTCGTATTCGTATTTATGAGTCCAAGTTGGGAATAACAAACCTCGTCGATTGTATTGTTTGAAATACTTTTGAGAGGTGATGCTAAGTTTGAAAAGATCGTTGTAGGGCAACGGGTCATTTTAAGAAATGTAAGATTTAAATATAAATCATAAACTATGTAATTAGTTATGATCTTTTTGTTTCTTACAATAATGCCAAATTTTTGTTTTACTCTTCGTTTTTCTTTTTTATACCCTCTCCTTTAATCCTCCATCTCTTTCACGCAATCCTTCCATCTTTTTCTAACTTAACTTATTAAATTATACCTATCTATTGCTAAGAATTGTTATCAGTGCTAAGCACATCTTGTGGGCACACCTTTATGAATGTAGTAGAGGTCCGTTGATTAAATAAATGTTTTTTTCTATTCGTTTGCAGTCCACGTCATCTTCTTCCATACATTCTCCATCTTAATATTCATAAATTTTCTCATCATAATGACACATTTTTTTTTAAATTTTGTTTACTCGCACATACCAAATGGCCCAAACCAACCCAACAAATCCGTCTTATAACCTAACGATACCAATATATCGCCGTATTTGTATATTCAGGAATGCTGAGTAAATAAAACATGAGATTGAATTTCTAGAGCTTTGCTCAGTATGAAGATGGAGTGCGGAATTATAATTCCCATTAGCATAGGAATCAGGGCTATGGCGGCGTGGCCACGGCAACACAGGCCGCTGAATAATCAATCTGCTATGCTAATGTCAACTGCCAACTGGACCGCCTTCAACTTTTTAACTCGATTGGGTATGACGAATGGATGTAGATGGGGTTACCTGACCAAAAATCCGTTAATGGTGTTTTTAAGTTGTGGTTGTGTATTTTTGTGAGTGTGTGTGCGTGCGTGCATGCGTGATAAGTTTGTAAGTTACGTGCATGTAACCGTCATTACAATCTATGCTAATAATATAACGCTAAAGAGTTTGTTTGTTTGAACGCGCTAATCTCAGGAACTACTGGACCGATTTGACAAATTCTTTTAGTGTAAGATAGTCTATCGATGAAGACTATAGGCTTTTTAACATCACGCTAAGATGAATAGGAGAGGAGCAGCAATCAAAAATATTGCAAAAACGGGAAATTTACGCGGGCGGAGCCTCGGGCGATTGCTAGTTCGGAATAAACGAAAGCGTTCGTCCGATGTGTCTATAAACACCTATGTTTTATTCTAAAGTGTAGTTTACATACAAATTGTGAAGTTATAAAGGGCGTCGAAGTCCGATATAATAATCAATCGGCGATATTATGGTAATGCAACAGGCAGTGGACAGCTGGCCAGGCGACGTGGATTTCAAACTTATCCCGGACGATGTCACCTGTGCTAAACTTACCATAGACGGAATATTTGTCCCGGGAAAATGATCAGAAACAAATAAAATGGATAAAACAAGATCCCTAATCTAAATTTAAAACGTAAGAGGGAAACGGTGATGAATAAATCTTAGTGGATTTCAATTATTTATTCTACCAATACAAATCGTCTAAACTTCGAGATAAAAAGGAAGAGATTGTTTCAATCTCCTCAAGTTTTATTATTACCATGAAAGTTAGCCTAAATCTGTCTCCAAATATATGAAAAATTGTGTATTTATGGCTGGGTGGAGTGACTAAAATAAACTTAAATTACTGCTTTATTCTTGGTCACCTGGGCGTGGGTATTAATGATTATGGTCTTACACGTGAACTGTAAAAATATTACACTATCAACAGCAAACAAGCATTCAGAAATTGTAAAAATGCACAGCGCAAACTTCATTATCTCCAGCAAAACCGTTATCTAGACTTAGAATTAGCCAGCATTAGCCTTTGTTTAACTTACTCCATAACTCGCCGTGTAAGTGGTCGTAGACGCCAGGAAAGAAGTTCAAACGAGTCTAAAATAAACCGTAATCGTGATTAGTTTCGAATGAGATTTTATGCAAAGAGGTTCGCCTCGCGCCCGAGTACCTACCGTTCGCTTTTACGATTGTATTTCGCTAACAATGAATCCGACGTCGGGTCCCGTCCTAATTGAAACAAAACCTATTATTAGCGGGACAGGAAAAAACGTCTACTATTTCCACGGGCGAGGCGCGAACAATAAACCTGTTGGAACCGGTTCTTTCCAGATTAAACCGGGTTCCGAGCGGGATTTTAAGTGTAAAGGGAGATTACGCGAGTTGACAAGTGGCCGAAAGTGCGACTATTGTTCAACGTTGGGTCTCAACGCGATTTCTGTTTCATCTTATTATATCTCTTAATCCCCGCCACCTGGGATTTTATCGCGAGCCCCATTGTGCGAACGCGGTGATACTTTGATTCCTTAAGACGCATCGCTTAATTTCGCCTCATTTATATGCAGACTGTATTGAATTGAAATGTTAGTTCGTCAACGCCGCTGGATTTTATAGCGATTAGGTTAATGGAAATTGATATCTATTTTGTAAGACAATGCATATTGTTTCTCTTTCAAGATATCTGCCTCTAGGAACAAGAAAAGACTAGCGTTTAGTAAATTCGTGTCAATTTCTTCAGAATGCAGGTCCTTTCTGTTTTAATAATTCAAAGCTCCTCTAAAATCATTGTACACTGATACTAAAGCAGATAGAAATAACGACTTCGATATATAATATCAAATTGATATCTATTGCATTGGTTCTGATATAAATAAAGAACCTGAAATGTTTATTTCCGACATGATATCGCTCGAGTTCGCCGCTCATTTCCATTCTCATATAAATTTGTTGTGAAAAGGCGCAGTGCAGAAAAAATGTGAGAGAATTCATTTCCTCACGAACTCATAACTCAGAGATGTATTAAAAGGACCGGAAACACTGTAGCCTTATGCTCAGTGACCGTTGACTTCGAAGATATTTAGGGGTAATGGTTTTTTTATTCTCACCCTTACACTTTTACCAATAAGGTATAAACTCCTTTGACCAGAGATCCAACATGATAATGACACTTTGATACTTAAAATTTAAAGGTCAGTTAATTTTACTACGCAGTTAGTAACTACTTAAACACTTACACTACGCACTGGTATATAATATTACGATTTGTTTGTCACATAGATTTCACCAAGAATCGAAGTCTGTAATTTGCGCTGGAGGATGGATTCCTATAGTTAGCATATTCTGAGTTACCTTTAAAGATCGTAAAAGGTGACGTTGTCAACGAATTTTGTAGTTAAGCCAACGATTGCAAACTTTTCATTGTTGTCCTAAGACAGCGAGCATTAAGATCTCGAGGCCTGTGGGCGGTATAAAAACTTTCAGTAGGAATTTTGGT
The DNA here is from genome assembly GCA_001278395.1 of Lerema accius. Taxonomy (NCBI): domain Eukaryota; kingdom Metazoa; phylum Arthropoda; class Insecta; order Lepidoptera; family Hesperiidae; genus Lerema; species Lerema accius. Next base: position 754,131 of record LGAG01000176.1, read on the forward strand.
TGTACTACCTTTTCACCAAACTATTTATTTATTTACTACACCAGAAAAACAATACTTATAGAGACCGTTTACAAAGATAATTATGTGCATAGGAACTACTGATTTCGAATCGAAAGGAAAATAATTTATTATGAATTTTCACAAATATTTTTATGCATTTACACAAAACTGCTTTAGAACTACTAAATATACCTACGTAACTTTATTTATAAATTCCTAAAGAACGAAAAAGAAGCCATTTTTACAAACGTGTATTTCACGTTCCTTACGCGCGGAGTGAACCACATCCCGGGACATATTTCAAGGCGATAACGCAACATCCTCTAGTTCTGTAGTTGTTGGCGAATGCGATGTATTTCTCTAGATGTTTCGTCACCGCAAAAACGGTTAGCCCGGGGCTGGGGAGCTGCGTTACTTGTATAACTGTTATATAAACAGCCTTATAATATAGTGTTATAGTTTGGAATTTGAAACTACTCTCTGTTGAGTGGAGATAGGGTTCAAACTCCTTTAAATCTTTTGTTGTCCTTGTTATTAGAAGTTATCTACCTAATTATCAGTCTTTTTCTCTGTTGAAAGGGGGATGTTTCGTTGCTTATTTTAATGTTGTTTAAGATTAATATGTATTTGGGAATGATTATTAAAATATTAATTTCCAAATACGAAATAGTTACTGAAGTGGATTCTTAGTTAAGTTAACTATTAGGTATGTGTGAAACTACGTTTAATAAACCTCTAACTAATGTGTTATAAACTGACTAAAGACTAGAATAGAATAAAACTCGATGTTCAACTGCACTGTATTCGGTGAAAACGGGAATCCGCAAAATGCAGCTTTTATTTAAATCCGCGGAAAAGATTAAAAAATCAGTAGTTCCAGAGGTTCGCTCAGTTATTTATGAGCACCTGGTACCAAACTGCTGGAGCGGGAACTACCAGGGCGCCAGAGATGTACCTGACACGTTTATTATAAATGGCGACGAAGATAGGGTTAGTTGGTGAAACTTTTAGGGCTACCAAAATTCTATGTGCTTTTAAAAATGGTTTTACTACAACATATATAAGTATCATAGCTATGAAGTATTTATTCATTTCAGCTATCTATATTTAGCATAGCTCTACAATAAATTAAAATGTAATGGGGTTGAATTAATTTTTTTGCAAAATTTAGCTAGATAGATAAATGTTACGTTTTGGTATCAAAACAGATACCACTTTTTGTATCTGTCTGTTCTGATCACGCGAGAACCTCTAAATACATTTAAAAGAAAATGGGCATATTTGTAGCTTAAATGTCGGTGTAGCCCCAACACAATAATACTTTTTTTGAAAAACTGATTTGACTTAAGATCGCTCGATGAATATTTTTTCCATGAAATATTTTTATTTATATTCTATTTTAAGTCCTCTAAATAAATCTACATGATTATAGATATAATACCTGTATCTAATCTTTAAGTTGGCTTTGCCACGCGACCGCGTGTCTAGATTATTTTTTTAATAAGTACAATAAAGTGTCTGTACCTTAAAATAAAACACTACATGACACTATCATTAAAATCTACAGAACTGTGTATAAAAGATAACCAACACCTTGGAAGTAACTAGGGTCAAATATTTGTGTAGGACAAATGTTTTTTCGGAAGCTGTGACTGTGATCGTTCAGTTCTGTTTGCCACCAATGGTGTCCTCTCAGGGGATTCCCTAACACCACATGTTTATCGCTCTAAGCGTTGATCAAACAGGAAGGAAATGCTATTCTGTTTTAAATTATCTCTTGCAGTGTGATTTGGGATTTATTAATGTTTTTGAAAACCAGAGCAACAAGAAGACTGGACCGATTTTGATGCGTTTTTATTTGCAATTAATGGTAATGTTTGTATTCTTGAGTTTATGGTTTCTGTGACGTCATTACGGTGTCAGATAATTATTGGTTAAACCAATAAAAGTTACGCTGTCAGTTTGTACATAATTATACCTAAGTTACCATCATAAAAATTTTATAGATACCTAAGTAAAGTTCCTATTATACAATATTAGGTATGTTTAAGTTGATTATTAAGCCTCCCCAATAAGCCTTTACATAAAGCAAAATAGTTTACTTATGAATATATGAAGTTTCTCTATATTAGTGAGAAAACCTTAAATTAGTTAGTACCTACTAAACTATTTTGGTCGTCGGTATCTCATTTCAAAACCGCCTCAGGGCCTCTGTATCACGTGGCCCGGTGGCCCTACAAATATCTCGAGGCCGCCGAGACGCCCTCCCGGCAAATATTTGACCCTTACTGTTAATCTCGCACCTTCTGTTGACGAAACATATTTACCTATGACACATCCTACGACGCTAACTGATATTGCTTGTGGAATTGTCGTGGTTTAAATGAGGTTTGTTAAATAACAGGACATTATGAATACCTATATTGAAAATGTAATTTTTATTAAGGTTCAATAAACCAACCCATTCCTCTACACTTATATAATACCTAAGCAAAATGAAAAGGTACATGAAAAGCGTGAAAATTACTAAATTTATTTTAAATGACGCCTTGCCTATTCATTACGTCATAAATATTTAATTGATAAACAAATATTGCATAATTATTGGGATTACATTCAATTCACATGTTCCACAAAGCGATCAACAGAACTTATCAATGCTTAATTCCAATTAACGCAATTAAAATGTCATTAATAACGAATACTATTTCATTATATTCGCGACGATTCTTCATCCAACTTTATTAATTATAAATGATATTTAACAAAAATATCCATGTAGCAATATGGCGTCGTTGATTAAAATCTCATTATCGTAAAATTTTATTAGTTTCCCCGAATTGCCGCCATTGGTAAATGTCGTAATAGCTTTAATGAAATTACGTAAACTTTATCGCCTTTATAATTATTTGAAGCCTTTCTTCGTAGTTATAAAGGAAAACAGTAGACAACAATGTAGTTTGAACAATGTTTTTGGGCTACTATTATCACTAAACAAATAAACAAACATCAACGAAACTAGGCACTCATAATCACCTGAGTCGTGGTGTCATGGAAATACACAAATACTCGTGTATTTGACACACCTAGAACAAGACGAGAAATTAAATTAATTAATTAAAATGAATAAAATTCAATTAAGATCAATAGTGATAATAGTCAGGTAGTTCGGGCAGTAGTCGAACTACATACTAATGTAAACAACATAATCTAAATGTATCAACTACTTGTGATGTTATACAATTGCTAAAATCTTATTACGTCGTATACATTCTACATATCTTCGCAAATTAAATTGAAGCCCCTACCACTTTAACTCGACTCATTCGTCGGAATTGCCTCCGTCGCGCCCTCAATTGAACAGCGTACGCAGCGCCGTGAATAATAATGAGAATTTACAGAAAAAACCCAGAATATTTCTCGCTAAGACATTCTCCATAAAATTCTTTGAGTAAAAATGTAGATAAAGATGAAAAAGTCATAGTAAAATGTTAATGTTGCAATGCACTTATGACCTATAGTAATACACATGCATGAAGTGCTCATAAATTTGAACGCTTGTGTCGATTCTAACCGATAGATAAAACAACGCGTGCGCATTCGGTAGAAGGAAGAATAGCTACAAATTTCCAAAATTCTTGACCTTTTAAGTTTCATATTTCATGGTACCATTATTGGAGGTTCAGATTCAATAATGATATCAATTAATGGTTAGGTTAGGTTAGACATATATTATGTATATGAGACTTTCGGATGGCTTATGAAACTCGCGACATTTGGAGTGGTCACAAATTCCTGTATAAATCCAACCCACTGAAATAATACGTAGTGCGATATTCAACCTTTAATTTTAACCGAACTATAATGTCTCTCCAATGTAAGAGTATGTCTTAGTACTTCATTAGTTAAGAATACAATTACAGTGTAACATACATATAGGTACATTCGATCTTATAGTTAGTAAGAAACTTTTTATATTCTCATAAATAAACAGATCACCCATATACTCGTATGTGTAAGTTACGTGTGACCTAATACAATACCCAGTATATCTGAAAGGTAGGTCATAAAGTAACCCAAAATCTCGCGCTATTGTTCTGAATCACCGAAGTAACTAGCCTGATATGTCCAAACTTTATACACATAGCTTGAAAGGAAAACATTTCAGCAAGTCCCCGAAACTATCAGCTAAACAACACAAAGAAAAAGACAGTGTTCCGTGACAATGTTCCAAATAATGAAACTATTCAGTTGAAAGCATCGTGATTGGACAAAACAACATTTATCCCAAAGTTCCATCGGCGGCTCGCGATAGACTTTAATTCGAGCAGTTTTCGATGTCTTCCACAGATTCTCCTCAAGTAAATCAAGTGTGTCCAAAGTTCCCCTGGATTCTATAGCGATTTATTCGGTAGTTAGACGCCGTATCTCCGAACGCATCTCTCGGAACGCTTAATGAAACTTAAGAGAATACTTTCCCGGCAATCCAATATGGCGTCAGTCGACTCCCGCGGATTTATTTCGCACTCGATAGGATCACGATACGAAGCTCTCACCACACGTAATTTAACTTCCCAAAGCGGATTTATTCCAGTATCAAAAAGAAATTATATGGACTTAATCTCTGAAATATTGGGAGCTTTGGTCCCTTTGGTAATCTTACCAGCCTTTAGTTTAGCGAAATGCGATTCAGTATCATATTAGTGTGCTCTAGAAAAATTTCTTTACATGTCGCTGCTCGGTTTGGCAACATCTTGAAGATAGTTTGCAAGTTTACGCAATCCTGAGATCAAAGCGTTTACGTTTCAATAGCTACACTTCATACTAGCTCGTTACGAACCTCGCTAGTAATTGTACAATAGTTATATTTGTGATAACAGCGTATCCGGCGTTAATTAATGTTTTGTTGTATATTAATTTTCTCTTAATTGGTCTTCGGGAAATATAAAAATTTACTGTTTCTGAAACCTTATACCGTCGTTAGAACATAACAGTAACTTATTTAGACATTTTATTTTTACTCTTTATTGTTAACCTACAAACTAGATAACAATGGCTTTCTGCTCTAGAATTTTTAAGACTCTACTGCAAACTGTAATCAAATTTAAACATAAAGTTTAAACAAATATCAGGGCATCTGAAGACATTAGGACTTTCTGGTGGGCTGTATTAATCCTAAAAATTGGTACTAGGCACTACGTCTAATATGTCAGTATAAGTTAGTAATGGTATAAGTAAATATTCTAAAATCAATTAATTCCCATTAACTAGAAGTAACAATTTCAATCTCCACGAGTTAATTGCAGCGGGGGGTTCAAGGTGTACTGTGGATTGGATGGATTTGTGACTGATCCTTTAAAACCCCTCTCCTAGCTCGTATGTTTCCTCCAATGCCGCTGCGTCTTGTACGGGATCAGTTTTATCACCGAATTTATTTTTATGTTCTTCCAAAGATAAGCTAGTGGATTTCTGTAACATAAATAGTGTGGGTTCCTTACGTATCTAACTCTAAAGTATTAATTCCAAAAATGTCTGGTCCCAAGACATCTAGAAAACTAATTTTACTAAGCTGAGTTTCGCCATATTCATTTTGTGGTCCACAATTGTTGTAGACAAGAGTTAAGTAGTATCATACTTACTATCTCTTCTTTTCCTCGAGAAAGAACTACTATAAGTTAGGGCGTGAATTACAAAGTTTTTAGTGTTAAAGAATTCTCACTTCCACTGCCATTATTTCAACTATACATAACGCGAACTGCTTTTATAAACTCTCTCGCTTTGGTATTTTGCAGAAATCCGGCTTAAATTCAATGTTCGCAGTGCTGAATGGAGAATTGCTTGCAAAGTTTATATTTGCTGATGGGTAGCTAAGTTCATAGATTTAGGTATCGCTTTGTTTTGGTCAAATGCCTCGAACGGAGGTTCGGTTGCGACCACGTCGTACCGTTCGGCCCGACATTCCCCATTCGGGTCCATTCGTCTCGGCATCGCGTTCCCGACGACTTTGATTAATCGGCCCATCTGCAGCCAAGAGGATTGGCTAATGAAATTACCCCGAGTATTGTGCTTCGCCGCTAACGATTCCAAATCGATGTTCTCCACGATACATGTTCAATTAGTATCTCAAATTAGCCTCATTTCGATTATAATGGCTGAAATGCTTTCATGATTTACAGAAGTGGATTTAACTATCTTTAAACCTCAGGGTTATTTAATAGCGACGAAATACATGAAGATACTGCATGAATTTCTTACTTACCTTCTATAAGATTCAAAAATCGATTAATGTCCATGCAATAAGTCCCCCGACTTTTAAACCCATCTCGCTCCAATTCCTCTGAAACCGCGCCAAAAGCACGTGAAAATAGCGATATCGTACTCGTACATTTAAGCAAATGTTTAACAGTAATATCCTTTATAAAATGTTATGTCATTATCGTTTATTTCTTTTTATTGTAGTTGGCCACCGCCTTTTAAAATTCAAGATCGTGATCTCGATTTAATTTAAAGAATAAAGCTCAATACGTTTGTCCCAATAAGTGTATAAGATGAAAATGTTAGTAACCTAAAAATATTTTGGTACGTAATGAGAAAATGTTATTTTTGTATATCTCAATTAAAACCGACTACTTTAAAGTCTATGATAATAATAGTATCAGAGACAGAAGTTGCACTACTATTTTAAATGGAATTATCCCATAAAGCAATAATACATCGATGCTTCAATGTCGGGTCCAGACAAATTGTATATACAGAACGACATATCGCCGTGGATGCTGTTAACAGCTTATCCGTATTCCATCGATCTGGCATGTTTCACCAATTAATTCGGTCGTTTCCGTTGACACATAAATCTACATTTTACAACCTCGTTCTGCTCCAAGCTTTAAGTTACGATCCGCGAAATCCGTTTCCCTAAGTAGATGAATATCTGTTGAAACACGAAGTATATTTTTCAATATTGGCAATGTTTGAGCGTACAGCGCTCCATCATTCATGTATGCTGTTAACATTCCCGGTAAAGCTGTATAACGTTTAAGATTTAAAACTCTTTAGCGAGGAAGTTGGCTCGAGTATATTTAAGCGAACTCCCGTCTGAGTTACAGCGTTTTGTGAAATACAGAAGTGAGTTCCAGCTACGCTTATATGCATTTTCTTGCAGTCACAACTCTGTGAAACGAAAAAGAAACTACTGTATTATGTTTGCCCAGAATTATTGAATTCGCACTTGCTCAGTTCGCACTTAAAATGCAAAGGAACGTTGTTCTTTCTTCGCATTGCATATTAAAATATAATCCTGCCTTATGTTTCAAATAATTGCTCACATTTTTAGATGTAGTATAAAGCGAAATGACTTTTATCTTTTACACTCGTAAGATCTAAAATGAGCCCTAATTCCGAGGCATTACAAAGTGATTGTGATCGAAGTTTAGATGAAATCTTCACTCTTAAGTTCTTTTCAAACTTTTGTCAGGGCCGGGGTTTCAAACACGGAAAGTTTCGCAACACGTAGAGGATCGATGGAAACCTAATGAGATCCATTTACCAGGAGCGACTAGAAAGTATTACCTATGTACTACTATACGTAATTCAGTGGATATTTAGTAGAGTCGGGCAAAAGGCAATTTCTATTTCTGACGGAAGCCGGAATTATCTGTAATCAATCGGACAAAAGAAGGGAATGAACGAAGTTATTTCTCTCTGAGTCGGCAATTTATCACTTGAATCATTTGTTTCGCGAGTTGTCAGCCAGTATTGTTTACTTGGCTGAAGAATGCTCTGATGGATATGATTAAAGAGCGGGGACGTGGTGTGTCGTTCTGTGCGAGGGTCTTAATGGCTTTTGAGATGTCAGGGTTTGTCAGTCACACTTAAAGCAATCGCTTCATGTCTTTTGCTTGTCTTCGCTGTTCGTTTTTTGAATGGCTACAGAGTAATGAATGGTGACAAATAATGGATCTTAAATAATATTTATCTATGTCATCTAAAATTAGGCTTTGAATTTATACAAACAATCATAACAATTGTGACATACAAACAGCATTAATAAATACTATTAATAAAAGTTACGTAGGTACCTACACCATACTTAATACTTTTAAAACTTCACCTTCAACATTATCTACTTAGACTGACTTATAAATGATCATAAAATAAACGTAAGCACCAATCGTTTATATGTAAGTATAACATGTTGTATAATTTAATTAAGTCTTGAAAATCTTGGTGAAGCCTTGAGCAGTATACAAAATGATACGTTTTAATTTAAAGGCGTTACGTGCCACCAAAAGTTATTACTTAGTAGCCATAAAGGAAATTTGCTAGGTATACGAATTTTATGAACGCTAAAACAGCGAGTAATGTTGTCGAAACATATTACTTGTTCTCATAAAACATTTTAGAGCTATAAAACAAGGAGGCTACCACCCGAGTAATAACATTTGCATGATCATATTTCAGGTTATAAAATTAACAAAAATTAAATTTTCATAGTTCTCTGCAAACTAAGGGCAAATGTAAGAAAATAAACAGTTTGATAATATTATTATTATCGGTTTTAATGTAAACCAAGTTATAACAGAAGTGCAGTGTCACATAGGCGTAGGTTAATAAGCCAATTAGTCCGTAGAGTATGCCAAACAAATTAACTTACATACGCTCAAAAAACAATATCCCATCATCGGACACATTTGGGTAAAAAAGTTTTCATAAGCGAGATTCCTTTTTAACAGTTCAGGTTTTAATGGGAGAATATAGGTGACTTTTAATGCTTAAGAAATAAACCTAAAAAAAATAAGAGTGTCTCAGGGTGCTCCACTAGGACCCAAATTATTCATGACCATTTCCAATTCAAGAGGCTATTTAAAACCCTCCCATGGGTACAGAGTGGCGTTAACGACTGCTGAAAAGGGTTAAGCTACTTCCGTTTTGCGAACAATATTATCCTCTTTCTCCTCATTCACACAGGAAGTGGGAAAATACCGTAAAACTTAAACGACGATATCGGACTCGAGATGAAAAACCGTTTTCATTTTAACAAAAGCCAAGTGCAGTCCATCGTTTACCAGTATTTGACTTAAGTACGTCGTAAGCTTTTAAGGCTTGTAATTTCAACGGTTGAAAGTTTTACTTCAGGAAATTGTTATTATTATTCGTAAACATTTACGCGAGTAAAGCGAGCGGGCGATTTTGTTGTCTGATGCTTCGGAGTGTTTAAGTCTTACATCAATATTATCTGATGAATTTGAAGAATTATTTTCTAGACAATTCTCATTGGCGATGTATGCTGCTGTAGGTAGATATGCCAACAATAAATTAAAAACAAATCTTCTCTTTAATAGATTAATATTGGGTTATTGATTTCCTACGTTTCCCTGAGTCACGGTTATTGTTAAGTAAATAAATAATCGATGACATCAACTAGGTACAGTATAGTTTAAACACAATGTTTGTTAAACGGTGTTGACGTAATTTGTAAACTCTGTAATATTCTGATGCGCGTCGATTCGATTGTAATCACCACGTCTGTTAATTACTGTTACTATTTCCCATTTAACTGTGAATTATTTATGAAATTGAAACTCGTTTTATTAGCAACACACACACACGTGAGGTGGTTATGAAGCGCAGCATGAATAATGAAGCTTGCTTCGTATTTGTACGCTGTAATTTATGCAAAATTAGTCTATATTTGCCGTAATTTCAGTGGAAGTCGGGTGGAAAATTGTTGGGCGTTCGATTTCGTTATGCGCTTAGATTTATTCTATGAAATTCAATGTCCACTCACATTTTAGTAGCATATTAAATACGTACAATTATCTCTGACAATGAAGACGCCTGGCATGTATGTAGATATCTATAGGTAACTGAAGTGACATTATGTAAAGCATAGTAAAATAGTAAGGCATATGATATTTGTGCAAATGGACATTGAACCATCAAATTAAAGACCACACCCACTGTGCTAAACCGAATAGTTAAATTTTTAACGATCGACAAGAGACGTGCAAAGCGATTCTAAAGCCTTTATGGTAATAACTACTCCATTAGTATAACGGACAATTGCCTTGAACGTAGTTCATTTTTTTAATATGTACCTACATTTTTTAACAACCTAACAGCCGTAAACGAAAGGATTATTTTTAAAACAAAGAACCATACTGGCATTGCGCTAGCGGAATTAACTTGGAAGTCATTTTTCAAAGAACTCCTTTTAAATTATTTAACACATATAGCACGGAAATAAAAAATGCATTTAAGGTTGCAAACACAGAATTCAGGGGGAAAGCTCATAAATCATCGCATCCAGGGGATATCCACTGAATACGTGCGACAGTAAAAATGAATATTATTTCGGTTTATTGTCCTATAAAGTTTGGAGCGCAACACTCCGACATCCATAATGCAAGTGGTTAAAGTCGAGAACGCGCGGCCCCGCCGCAGCCCATGCATTCCTAAAGGCCGATAGAACACTCGATTCTTTTTGCTCGCGATCACGACACCGGTAACGACTTCCTCACAAACGTGCCTCGCAATGCAACGGTTGTGAAACACGCGCGAATAACCCTCCGACGCCGTGTCGCTTAGTCACACCCGCCCTTTGTCATTCGCAAAGATACGAACAAAACGCACGCCGATTGTTCCAATACAAACGGAAATATTGCCGCCCCGGTGAAAAATGAATATTTTTCCACCTGAACGTCCCCGTGCCGGCACCGAGAACTCTGACTCGGTAAAAAAAACATTCGCAATTTGCCAAGAAGATTCGTTTGAGAAATTGTTGAATTTCCAACGGTTTTACGGGCGGCCATAAAGTCGCTGCGACCGACCTGTCCGCGGGACGGGTTTCCGTGAAAAATTACCGATGACCGACCGAAGGCAGCTAAGCGGCGCTTTTAGCCCAGTTTCGGAACGACTAAAGTCGAGGCACGACCTGGCGATTTCCTCAGACCGTTCCAATTTACCGGAACGCATCTGCCGGCTAAATATTTCGGTCCGTGCCTCCGGCTGGCTCCTAATAAACGTCGGCAAAAAGCGAGTAGTCACCGTCCATTCGATTTCAAAATGAGATAAACGACTAAACGTGTCGCACCTGTACGCCTCCGACCGGAAGGACGCCGAGTTGCAAAAGTCCCGAGTTTCAGTTTGATCAAAGACTAATTGTCAGGAGTGGGCACTACAATTGGAGTGGTTTTATTATGCGCGAGTGGAATGGAGGGCGAGCAATTTGGCGGTGCGACCGCAAGAGCTGCGCATGTTTATTAGAGACATAGACCTCGGCGAGAGGTCCCGATTTGCATAACGGTCTCTGTCGTAATTAGAAACCATCTCGGACGTCCCTCCTTTGTCCTGTCAAGTCGCAGGGGGTGACATCGAACACCTTCTATTTACCCGCTCAGGGTAAGCTGTATAATCCGAATTAGAACAAAACGTGCCACGTTCCTGTTAAGCGGTGTACGATGTGCCGGCTTCAGTGTAATTGCATTTACTTGAATGCCAGCGACGATAAATTTTGTTCGCATGTTGTTCGGTTTCAACTGATTGTTTTACAGCCCTTCCTGGTTCGCGATCAACGGTACTAGGAATGAAGCTACGGCGACTGATGCGGCTATAATAAACCGAATAACTGAGTTAGATACATTATTATATTTTTTTACGATTCGTATGTTAATCGTCTACTTAAATAAAATAGCTTAGTATGAAAAGAGCTTAGGTGATATAGACATCTTTACAGTCGTAATAACTAAGTTGTTCTGCTTATTACCTATATTATTTTTTTTGTTTTGTTTTTGCAAAAAATTAAAAGAATGACATTAATAGAAACAAAGATATTATTTTCCAGAAATAATAGAAATCGTTCATAACAAATGTAAATAATTCTAATTGTAATCAATTGGAGCACTAACGAGGAGACAGCGATTATTTGGGCGACACAAGGACAGGTCCAATTTATACAAATGATCGTGAAATTACTGGAACATTGTCAACTGTTGGTACTTGTATCTGTTCATCCGCGGGGAACTTGAACAGGAACTTTGTCTACAGTCATGTAACAAGCTTATGTTATTGCTTTATCTATTCAGCGTTTGCGTTTTACGTTAAATATAGACAATATAAATAGGTTTATGATAAATGTAAAAGGTTATGTTTTTGGTGCCTTTTACTCCGCAATTAAACGGGTTAATGGAATTGGTTGTAGGCACAGTTAGCAATGTAATAAAAATGTTATTTTTGTTTAGGTGTTAATTTTTTACTTTTGTTGTCAATTTATTTATACAATACATTTTTTTATTATTATGGACGTTACGATAATTTTCTTTTATTTTATTTTATTCAGTATTCTCTGGACCCAACATTGAAATCCAAGCAAAGTAGGTCTTAGGCCTTTTTTTCTAGATATATCTTTATGATAGAAGTATTGCAGTCGGCACATGAGAGTCGTAGTTTATTAGTTGAGCTATAAAATGCCAGGTCAATCGCGCTACTCTAGGACAGGGGCTGAAGTCCGACGACTGCCGGTAATCTGCCTGTTGGTGCGGTTTGTCGCTCTAATACTAACTAGTAACCTCGCCATCGTAAACAATGTATAAATCAGTCACTCTCATAGTGGGCTGTAAATGGAGGAAAAGGGGGAGAAGTTCAGTAGATATGTGTTTTTGTAATGCAATTAAAACTAGACTTTAAATTACTGCAGTGAACGGGTAGATTTCCAATGTATCCAAAATAAGTTTGACATACTTACTAATACGTGCATTCTTCAATGAAAATTCGTGTTATTAGATTTAACGTGTTTAAGTTGTCTTACTGACATAAACAACTAACTCGTTCTGAATTCTAAAATTCTGAAGTGTTCCCAGACTTCCGTCACGTAGTTTTTGAGTTCTCCTCTCCTTTTTGTCCACATATGCCTTATTGCATTAACCCTTAAAGCGGCTAAAGAAAACTAATAGTAGAAAACACAGGCACCATTTTCCTCTCCTATATGACTCCAGAACGAGTTTTAACAGCCAAAAATAAGGTGGTTCTATATCTCATTAGTCGTATTATCTCATTACACCTCGCAAAAGTTTCGTTACAATCTAAAATCTAGCAGTCCACTAAATTATCAGCATATTTTCCGGCCGGGCACCCAATCGATTAACCGGATAGCGGCGCGGTCACAGCGAAAGATATTTTTATATTGAAATACGAGCGTGAGATGCGCTCTGGTGTGTATGAGATAAGGCAAGGGCTCCGTGTTATTAGGGATTTATCATTGTTATCTCCGTTTTAGAATTACATCAGAGTCCTAAAAACGAGTTTGTGTTCAGTCTACAATTCTGAAATATGATATTACCTATATACGAGTAGACGTGAATCGGGCTAACAAAATTTCTGATGTTGTAAAGTTAATTTAATTAATTAATTAATTATACCCATATTATTTGTTACTTATTACAGAGATCCATGCACAGTAAGAAAGCTCTAAATAGCTATTAGATACCTAATGGAAAAACATGAACACATAAGATGACAAAATAATTTTCGATGACTTTTTGAAATTAAAAAATTGAATAAAGGTAGTTCTTTGTGTCGATTTCAGTAATTATACGAGATAGTTCCCTTGAAGTAGTAACAGAAACGAACATCTGAGAAACACTCGTTGTAAAGTGAATCACCGAAGCGAGGCCTCTCTGCAGAATAGGGTTTTTTAATTCACATTCGTCGCTTAAATTTTCTGTTATTTTTGAAGCACTTTACAATGAACTGGTTAAATCCGGATATTAAACTGGTTAATACTGGATCAAACTCGCGTTGTATTGAGTTTCTAATGCTATTTTATCAACCATTTTACTATTTTCCGTTTCATCTCATAAATGGATTTTCGGGCGTGGTATCTGGGAAAGCTAAGAAATAATGCATATTTGAATTATATGCATAATGAGTAGTTGTTACTAGTGTGTCAGAAAACTACATAATTTAATTAAATTAGAGAAAATAATAACGAGACGCATTCATAATGCTTTTGGTATTACGGATATTTCAACAAGCATCACATCCAATCCACTACGGGCGTCTGAACTTAAAAAAGCACCCGCTAACTAGCATTTCATCGCAAAATCCTTTTGCCTTTAACCCAATCGTCGAGACTATCGAGTTGAATAGTTGAAATAGCAGAGAGCCTATCGACTAATTATGGTTGTTTGTTCTAGCTGCCATTGAGACACAGCCGGGTGTTCACGACCAGACTAGTGGTGAGTTTCCATCACGTAAAATACTAACGGCGCTAATTAAAGCTGACTGGCATCAAGTGGTTCTTATCGATGTATAGCGCGGCTTTCTGTACTTTTTACCTCCACTTTTTTGAATTACCTGTTAATTGGAAACAAATGTGTAGTTGAAATAGTTGGTGATGATTTTTTTTTTAGATTTTGTGATAGTTATACTTAGTTTCCATTTTTTTTTGTCAATGTCAATTTTATGGTGTTTGTAAAACTGAGGTTCATGCATGACTAGATTAGTATATCCCAGTATAATTAGTAGGTATCTTATGTAAAATTATATTTTATGTCATTAGATAAGACATTTTATGTGTGTTTGTAAAAGATTTATAAAAGTCAATTTTGATAGAAAAATAATTTCCGAATTCCAAATTTTAAATTTTATTGGCAAGAGGTCACAAAACCGAAATACGCCTAACGTTGATCACTTCGAAGCTCGAACGCAAAATAACAAACCTGATCTACAGAAACAGGATTACCCGTTGCCATGGCAACTGATATCGAAACGCAGCATCGAAACATCGACAGCAAATTGAAAACACGTACGACGTTACGTTGTTACGTACACTCGTTAAAATTACTGGCTCTAACTAACTGCGCTAATTAATGTTGAGACAAGTGGGTCTTACTACAGGCGCGAGGATGAGTGCTGAGTGAGAACTATTCGAGATTGGCTCTTCGAGTCGAGATTGGCTCTTCGAGTCGAGATTGGCTCTTGGACTAGGGATAGAAGAGCCGTCTTTAGGGCGTATGACATTTGTCATTTATCAGAGAGTGATGTGATTGTTTCGTCTATTATGTCCGAAATATTTGAAAGATTCTGGTGATTAAAGAGCAGGAAAGAAAAAGCTTTAATAGGGTCATAGGGATCAAATTTAGTGCACTTTTTTCCCTTATACACACTCATTTTTTCAAGCATTTTGTTCATCGCAACTAAAAATATTTTGAATTGCGATATTCTATCATCAAAATCCACTGCTAGTTGAGAACTAGGTATAGTATTCCACACTGCCCTATTAAAACTGCCAAACTGGGCAAACTATCAGATCATTATGAAGCATTATTCAACTATTCGATGTTTCAATAACACAGAAAGGCCTTACAACCGATAAAGCATAACTCCAGCAATTTCTTTCTTCAGCTAAAACTAAGCTTTTATCTTGAGTTAAAAAGCGAAGGACTAAGTAACACAATTCTCCAACACATGTGTACGAGCAGACATAATAAGAAAAACTCAGACAGAACGAGTAAGAATGAATGCCGCGGAACGTTAGTATTTCTGCCAAGCGGAAGGGCAACCCGCTGTGCAGACAGATATATTTCGAATTAAAATGGCCGTTGCAAAGTTTTAGCCGGTAATAAAGTGTGTTAGCGCAAGAACCATTTTTAACATAGATTGTAAGGAGATAACAGTCTCGCGGATCTTTGTCTTGTGCCGCGTGGAAATGGCTATACTACTATGGAAGAGTATACAAAATACTTTGTTGTGTTACTGTAGTAATATAGAATTTGTTTTTAAACCAATTGCGCCAGAAGTAGGATAATGATTTTGTTTTTAGGGTATGCTAAATATGTGTGTATGTCTAATTCTTTGGCTTGCTCAACATTCCTCATATGGATCATTATGTCATGGGATTAAGTCATTTTTAGCCATTAGGATAATTATTGTTTTTCTATTAAATAGATAACTATAGTGACTATAATTCTACTAGGTAATGACTAGTACAGAATAAATTATCTTAGTTCTGTCTCTGAACCCTGGACTAACCTACAAAGATATAAGATAGATAGTAAGGAGCTGTTCAAGTATTTCTTGAAGCAATTTGTGGGGGTCTTGTAAAATGTTATTCCTTACATGGATTTTACAGACAACGTGTTACGTAACATTGTTTTTTTATTAACTACTAAAAATACTAGGGAATATAATTCTTCTAATTCAGGAAAATGGAAAAAAATTTAGATAAAAATGGTCATGTTTGTTATGTAAAGTTAGAGAGTTACGTAAATTAACAACTTAGTAATTAATATCTTCGAAAGGAACATCAATTAATTAATTGGTGCAGAACAGATAACTGTAGTAGTGTGACAAACTCCTTATCCTTGTAGAGGCATGTCGGCACGTCTACTGCTCTCGAGGCATGCAGCGTCTACCGCTTAATTACTCTGTGCCCTGACGTAGTTCCTACGAGCGGTCGCCACATAAATTACTCTGGATTCGTGTTTAGCTCGTCAGTACACTGCCTTGCGTTTTATTAGATACACTTGTAACAGTTCAAATTTTGAAATAAGTACTTAATTTTATGGGAATACAAAAAACCGACGGTTAAAATTACTTTAAAAGTTACGGACGCCATTGTAAAAAAATGTGTACCTATATTATATGTATAATATTATAGTATATCCGTTAAAACGTTTGGATAGCAGAATGTGCCTAAAAAATAGTCATTTTTTCTTTTTTTTTTTACGATTGACTTACGTCACAGAACAAAGCCTGCCGAGAAATGTACCGTGAAACGTTATCAATTCTTATTTACGTTATGTTTTTTCCGACTAGGTACTCTTTTTTGGTCTGAAGTTTTCAGTTCTCGAAAAGATATTTTTGTAAATTTTTTGGATAACCAATTTTAATTTTAGATGACTCTTAAAATATTATGAAAATAATTGTCGTTATTCCAAGTGTAACTATTCCAAGCGATGGTCTAATGTAGCAGCACCTTTATTGCAACGCAGTCAACTCGGAATCACTTGCAGTCTTTTTACTGCACTTC
The DNA here is from genome assembly GCA_001278395.1 of Lerema accius. Classification (NCBI taxonomy): domain Eukaryota; kingdom Metazoa; phylum Arthropoda; class Insecta; order Lepidoptera; family Hesperiidae; genus Lerema; species Lerema accius. The sequence continues at coordinate 771,160 of LGAG01000176.1, forward strand.
CCTCTAATTGCGCCTGTATGTGGGACTGTAATGTCCTCGGCAACTCACTTTGTGAATGGTCGCCGCATTTTCAATGATAGATACTCCCTTGTATGCTAATTCTGTTAGATTTCAATTGAGCTAATTTTGGTAGTTTCGGATATTGGATTAATAACATCAGTTTTTTTTTATTGGCGTCCATTTGTCTTCCATGGATGATTTATAATCATTAAAGATTGTTATTGAAATTGCAGTTTGTACTAGGTATGCGTCTCTTTCGAACTGTGATCTTGATTGTGTTAAAAGAGACGTAAGAATAACTGAACTACATCTTGTAATTCATCGTGTAGTCTTTGATGAACGGTGAAGTATTTTTCAACGGCAAATGCATCGCTAATATAAAAACTATCTTCTAATAACTAAACTAACTTAAAGTTAAAACACTAAAGTAGTTTCTCAGTAGTGCTCCAGTTTTCTAATCCCCCGATGCAAGAATGGCAGATCTTTATGATCTGTCCGTTCAGGCTTTAGTTCAATTACCGTAAATATAACGTATGGTTCCCCCTGGACGTCGTTAGCCTCTTCTGTAGTAATAATTTCCCAGTTTACATCTAATTTTCTAGGACTATTCAAGTCTGAATATATTTTCACGTGAACAACATTAAAATTGGCAGTCGTATAAACTTGGTTATTTAACTCCAGTTTCATTTTTGAGTTAATTTAAACTTGAAATATTAACTATTATGACTGTAATAACTTTACTGATTTAAGATGTTTAAAAATAGTGTTCTTTAACTGCGAAGTTTAATCTATGCTTTATTTAAAAGAGTTTTGTATAATTTAGCAGTAAAATTATATTATACACTGAATTAATGTTAGGTACCTATTCTTATTGCATCTCAAATTACATTATTTATTCTGAAATCAAGAATCTTAATTGTGATGCTTCATTCAATAGTATTGAATTAAAGTTGTGCATTAGGAGTACCTGTTGTGTTAGAATGTGACAATGTCCATAGTATTTTAAGCATTTACGAATAAGCCGATAGCATTAAGATTTTACCAGGAAGGTTCCGGAATCCTACAGGAATAATTACTTAAGATTCCATTCTTCGCGAGTCTGTTGACTAGCATTCTAGAGCCCAACAGCCCATTGCGATTAAAAAGAGAATTGTAGAAGCAGTTCTTGCAATAACTCGGGGCAAATTAAGTTTACGCGGGCTAATTATGAGTAATGAGTTGTTCCACTTCAATATTCCCTCTCTCCTGACGGTTGTTAATTTTTACTTTTTTTCTCGTTTTTTTCGTTTTATTTTCTCCGCCTCCCTTATTTGCGATTTCGCTCGGAACGTAACTCTAGCTTCAATTAGTTTTCTCGTAGTTAAGCGTAATGGGTAGAGCGGGAAAACAGGTTTCGTTGGAATAAGGTGCTTTGTTTATTTTAGTGAGGCGCTGCAATGACTGGCTACGTTTTTGTATTTAGAATTCTTAAAGTTTCTTTCGTTTTTCGTATGTTGAAACTGTGTTTGTAGAATGTTCAAACACCAGATATAAACTTTGTTGGTTATGCATGTAAGTAATAATTTTTTTTAATATAATTTCTGAAATTTGTGTCTTATAATTATGATTGTCCTTCGACCTCTATAGGGACATGGGGGCATTGACTCTCCTCATGATCAATAAGTTATACTTAAAGACCTCAAAAATCTATTATCCTTTATTCTAATAATCTATTTAATTAAAAAAAGCTCTATCTTATTTATAAAATACAACAATGCACTTAATAGAATACTTAACACTAACAAAAAATATTTCAACGAGAAAATCGGTTCATAAAACAAGGAAATTTAAGTTTAAACTGTAGATGAATTGCAAAAACGTAATCTGAAAGTAAAAGAATTTATTTGACTACACTTTGATGAATAAACAGAAACTGAATTACGTAAGGAAGTTGTAAGACGAAGCTTAATTAGATTAGAAAGCCTTTTATTCAAAGGACATTTATCACTCTGAAGATGACTTTGTTGCTTTAATTAACACTGCCTTTGTACCGGATATAAAGTGACGTAATAAAGACCATATTCCAATTCTGTTTAAAGTTCCATTACTCTTTTTGCTAATACAAATGTGTATTTCAAAGGGTTTGTTTTGACCATACCTAGTATATTCATGTGTTTAAGCATTTCTCAAAGGTTCTCTGTTTTTATCCCTCCTAAATTTCACCATAGTCCCAAAGTTCATGTCCCGTCTAAAGGCCACCTATTTGATAAAATTCAACAAACAGATATTTCTTCTAAGGAAAGACAAGATTTTTTTAACTGACTTATCATTCATTCATATTTTATGACGACAGTGACAATTATTTTAGACCGACTAATAAAATTATTATCAATGTTTGACCTATCAGGACGGCCAGCAAGCGGTAAATCCTCCAACTCATCAGATATTTCGCTAACCACGTCTTATCACAGCATCCTCCTAATCGAGTCTTGTATGGACCTCATTAGCTCCAGTCACGTACCGTATCACGTACGGGCCCGAAAAATTCGATGGCGTCGGTTGATCAGCGCCGACATAAACGAACCGTTAATAGGTAACTAATGTGACAGCTAATTTCCTGAAAGAACCGCCCCACCTTCGGTTTTTATTGTCCCGATCGCGATTCCCGTCACGATCTCACCCCCTGCCCACCCTTCTGCATCAGGGGTGCAGTCATCAAGCCAGAAAACTTGCGAATTAAAACGTGCTTAGATTCTCTGCGCGAGTTGGAACGTAAAAGATTGTTTGCACCGTCCTGAGGTAATCCGATTCCTAATTATTCCACTTGTTTTCTGATTCAACAAGTTGCGCTGTATTAGCGATGTTTGTTGAGATATTAATCTATTTCGTTCTCGGTATTCGAGCATCTTTGCTTGTACCGTTGTTACTTTCGGAGTAACTGCGTACTAATGATATTATAGAAAAAGAAGTAGATATTAAGATAATTCCGCACAGGGCGTGAAGACACGAAAACGATCCACCTGGTTTATTTTTCTTAGAACACGTCAATGTATCAAATAATTATCTCAATGAAGGTGATAATGATGTAGGTAATATAATTGGACACTTTTTTCGGTTATTTATTAAAAACGTAACACAATTATGTTTAAAAAACATATCATTAGGTACTGTTTCCATATTTAATAAAATACTCTATTAACGAAACATACAAAAACGTAACGAACCTAATTCCTAATCTCTTTGAAATGGAACATTTTTCCTTAATAAATGTTTATTTTGCTTCATTGGAATATTCAAAAAGAAATAATAGCTGGAGCCTAATATTATGTTTGATGTATTCATTGCTCATTCATGAGTCGCTTAACTGATTACACCGTTTTCTGCCAACAATATTTATAGGATTTTACCTTCGAATTTATGTTAGTTCAACATTATTAATGTATTTGAGTTTCGTTACTGCGGAGAAATTTCTTACATTAAAATGTTCTGTTGATGATTGTACATAAATGGAAGAGAACGCCTTATTTACGTTAATAATATCTCCTTATTACTGTCCAATAATATTGTCTGCTAGGCATATATTCGTTTTAGGTGACGGTTTGACATTAGACATAGATACCTTGTTAAAGATTAGTTGCAGAAAAAAAGGAGATAACAAAATCATCATCATCATCATTGCAACCCATAACTAATTAATAATTAACCCCTAATTAAATAACAAAAAAAAACAAAACCCACAAAACCACACTTAGATAATTGGAATCCAAAGCTACGTCACACACGTCAAATAGAACTATCCGTTGTCTGACCGTCGACGTTTACATCTGTCAGCAAAGGATTTTCGAAGAATCTATTGTTGTTATTGCGCTTGAAAGAGAAATTATTTTAACTATAATGGAGTCCAATATAAAAATATCCCACTACATTACGAAATAACCTAAATCTCGCAAGAAGGTATATTGGCCCTTAAGACGAGCTCCAATAACTTTAACTTGAGTTTATTAGGATTAGTTCCAACAAGCTAAATTCACTTGGTCTCCGTCGGGACGGGAAACTATCCGAGCTAGTCGTAATTGGCAATAGATTGCAGCTTCATATGATTAAGCAGTCACGTAGAAATACGGTCAAGCGCTCCTCTGGCTGAGAAGACGATTGCAGATTGCATTCCTGCTCAATAAGATCTTCCAGCATGTTTCTTTATGTAAAACTTATGCTGAAGCATAAAGAAGGTATGCTTTAAGCGTTCGGTGTAATAACACAAATATCAAATATGTCATATCTATCGACCTGGTTTTTTTAGAGTTTATGAGATGGCAAATAATTATTTGAAAAGCAGATAAGTGCCGTAAGTGGAACGCGATTCTCGGTTGATCAGTAATAAATATTGCAGTACTATAAATTTTCATGGTGTAAAACATTGCCTTCATAATCGAAACGTAAATCAAATCGTTCGAAAAAAATCTGTCTTCGTGATCTTTATGAGCTTATTCAACATCGATAAAAGCAAATTTTTTATTTCCCTCATCAATAACCGACTTGACAGGTTCGTCGCCATTTTTCATTTTAGCCACAATGTTCAAAAGTCGAATCGGAGCGACAATCGTGCAAAGGTCGCGTTTGAAACAAAAATCCTCGCTACCTAGCAATTTTCGTGGGTTTATCCTGCTGCCGCACGAACGTTTAAGAGCCCTTACATCGCAGTTTAGTTGCGGGCGAACAACTTTGCGGCGAAACTAAGCCCGCAATGGAATTGTAACTTAAAATTTTGCAGTTCCAACGCGAGTTCTCGTGGAACGGCCCAGTAGATCAACTTCCGAGCCATTTATTCACAAATCGAGTTATTGCACCTCTCGTAGATCGCTTTACACAGGTCATTTGTGGGAATTGCAAATATCTGAACGTTAGATAAAGAGATTTATGGATCACTTTAACTTTTGCTTTTACGTGCGACAGGCGCTTCGAGTAACTGCGCTACGTCACAATCACAGAGTAACGTTAGGAATACATTCAACCTTAGATAGACATCAATTTCGGCATCTAATAGTCTATTTCGTGGTACAATATCACATGCGGGGTTTGTCTTAAGTCGTAACGGCATTGAAAAAGAATAAAGTGGTTTTTAAGTTTTCGAATAAAAAAAATCTGTAGTTTAGATAACTAAACGTATCTGATTACTACCCAATTCGCACCAAAATTTAAAATTGAAACTGAAAGAGAGTTGAAAATAGTGAAAGCTTTTCTTGAACAAACTGTTACTTTTAAAAATCCGTCAACTAAAAGCTGTAATATTTCAAAGAACAGAAATAGACCGTTGTCACAATCACAACATGAGACGGCGACAGTTACACAAAAGAAATTTAAGCCACTCCACTATTAGCGTTGTTTGTAAAACGACTGACAGATTTTAGTTCCCATTCGTCATGGCTGCTAACAAACGTGGCTCAACTACTACACTAGACTAAACTAATTTAGAAGTTTTGTTTTATACTAAGATCGTAAAAAATATTTCTGATATTTCAGTCGAAGCTCACGAATTTACTGATAAAAATAAACTATTGCGTGAAAGCCAAGATTGAATAGACTTCATTTAGTGGAATCTTAGACAAGCACTTGCTTTAAAAATGTAATAAGAAATATTTTATTGTGATTTATTTTTAAATTGAAACATTTGCAATTTTAAATGAACACTCAATAGGTACTCGCTAAAAAGTATTAGAGGTTGGATTTCACATAGGTTTTAACAAGTATGTCCTAATCCTAGCTTAAAACGAGATTATAACTAAAATTAATATATTATCAAGATAAACTGAAAGACCAAATACAAATAGTTCTAATTTAAAACTTAACGTTTTATTAGATTCAAACGCAATGTTTTCAAAGTTGGCGTCCATTCTGTTGTTCTGCTGTCCGTATGCAGTAATTCAGTTTGTATATAAACTCTTGTCGTATTACGGTTTCTGTTTGTGGAATTCCACAACGCTAATCAAATTACAAGCAACGCCGCGGTCAGAAGCAGTCTGCTATTTATTTGGCTACCTATGTTTTCCACAAGTGACAAAATAATTAAGTTCTGTACAAATGTTGCAATTAATGCCCCCTTAATAAGTGCTGGTGAAAGATATTGTTTGGGAAAGTTATTTAACTTTACCTACTCTGACTGTTGGGGTGGGGGATATAGCCTAAGCTGACAAGGGTTAGGGGGTGAATTACATGCAGTAATAAATAGTTGAATGACTGAATGGCACGAACATATTTTCTCATTTTAGATCATTCCGCAATTTCAATTGACTGACTACCTAATTAGTTATTAACGAGGGTCATGATTATAATTAACACGGCTGTATTATATCACGTAGGCATTTAGGATAGCGACCTTATCCTG
>LGAG01000176.1:785271-806133 GCA_001278395.1 Lerema accius
ATTCATCCATTTACCACATCAGAAAATTATTTGTAGTTTTTAAGATATTTGGTCATATTTGATGAAATGTATAATATCCCTAGATTTTGTTGATGTGTGTATATTTGAACCAATTGCAACAAATGGTTGTTAGTGTTATTAGATATGATCGTGTTATGTAATATTGCTCAATTACAAGCAACATCAATGTCGATGCGTCAATATAATTACGCGATAGTATTTTCGTATTCGTACCTATACCTATTTCAGGGTTATCTTTCTAATAGTATTTTAAAACTACACCAAAACATAAAAAGGGGTTGTATAATGAACAATAGGTGCGCAACAAACGCATTAAAACGTATTTCGCACGACTCGCAGTAGGGGCGTGTCGCGGCGCTGCATATATCGTGGCGCCGGTCGTTAAAAAGCCGTGTAAACTTGCATTTATTGCGTTTTAACAGTGTTTCTTTATATACCGGTATATATCGGTACTCGTAGAAAACCGCGCTGGCGGTTCCGTCGCATTGGATGTACGTTATTTATGTTTATAACACAGTCGTTATGGTCATGACGTAATTTATTTGGATCTGAAGCAGTCATTGATGGCGAATGAAAAGCAGTTTTTATCCTTGTTTATTTTTTTATAGGTAGGTACAATAATGTTTAGACGAATTTCTCCACCGTTTCTTCTTTTTAAACCTAACCTAAATCCATAGGGTTCCTAAATACAGGCTACGAGTAAATAAAATATCCTTTTATTTTTTTGTAAATTAACAGAAACATTTAGACAATAACAAACAAAGCGTCGGTAGAATAAAAATTTCACCGACAATTTCCTCTTGTTACGTAACTCGCTCGTGAAAGGCTTTGCAAAATCTTTTAATAACACCGAATGCCAGAATCCTTAAGTTGAAATCCTTTTCAGGAGCGCTCACAGCGGAGTGCTATCGATCCTCGTTTAGTCGCAAATCAAAAGGCCACGGACTTTTATTTGAATGCACAATCGCCGATACGATCCCTGGCCCATAACTTCTGAATAATTGAGTCTTCAAAGCCAATATAAATGGCCGCTAGATTTATTTCCTCGGAGAAATAAAGACCTTTAAATGGACTCTTTGTGACATGCGTTCTGTTAGGAATTAACTACTTTTTTGTTGATAAATGGTCACTTGGCTAATGATATTTTTAGACTGTTTTATTGTGACTACTTTTCGTAAGTAGTAGGTAAGTGAAATATTATGTCCATTCCTCTTAACCTATTTACTTGAACGAATACGAACTTTTATTTTTTATTGTAAATCCAACACGCTTGCCGATACAAAATGGCTTATTAGGTACATATTTATTTTACATTTTCCCAAACATTACCCATGTTCATTAGAAAGGGCCTAGACTAGTCTATAAAAATATTTTAAAATGTAAAACTTTTCATTTAACTTACGAAATACAGAAGCTGCTTAAAAATAAATAAAAACTTCTTCACTGTTCCCTTCTATCTTACTTCCCTGGCCAGTAGTTCCTTACAAACACCCCTATTATAACAGAACAAAGAAGTGTTAAAACTTAACTAGTTGAAGCAAAACTAGCGTTTAAGTAAACATTTTCATTTGTACTCCGCTTTCTGCATCTCAAACACTAACATTTGAACGCTTATTTCGTGTACAAGGCCCTTAGCTCGTACTACTGCTTACCTCCTAAGCATTTCAGTCTAGTCGAGCGAATCCTACGTGTACAGTCTGCAGAAACATTATGCATAATATATGTATGGGTTTTGTTTTATAACTCAAAAAGGACTTAAGCTCCTTTAAGAAGCGTTATGTTTGCTTCATTTTAAACTTAATGGATTTTATTTTTTTAATGCTCTTTTCTTTTAAAAATGCGCAGAAGACTTCGGAGCTTTGTATTTCCAGACGACGATTAAATTAATAAATAGTAGCATAGTAAATTAATAAGCAAATAATTCAGTCAATTTACCAGTGAATGGGTAGGTTTTACGTACTAACCGGACTCAAATGTCCATGAATAGTGCTGATTAAAAAATAGGTGAGCGTAAAAAATATGGAGTTAACGACGCGGGTCGAAACCTTCCCCTTCAAATCCCTTCAGTTCGTGAGCCAATTAATATTAATTTCAACTGACACACGCCCGCCGATTACGTTATTACTTCGATTCGATCGGCGCCACGCGACGAGCCACTATTAAAACCATTTTTAAAGTTACGGCTAACAACGACGTTGCGGCTGCGACATGCGGCTTGCAGCTCATGTTAGTGTAGGCTATATTTGAATTCTCAGAATTCAATATCAGAATAAATGATAAGAGGAGAATTAATAAGTTAAACCTTGGCTGTCAGATTTTTTTTTTCGATGATACAATATATCTCTTTCTTTTATATTTTCTTTATCTACGTTATAATCGACAATTGTTTCATAGCGTGAGTCATACGTGAGTTATTAAAGGTCATTGACCATTTTCGTTACTCTAATTTTTACCTACTTAAATTAAATTTAATGCTATTCATACCTATATAAGGTTCGTTCTTATTTAACAACCGAAAATAATGTCCCGCCCTAATTACATGCTTCCTTATTGTCTTTACGATAAAATTTATGGTGTCTTGTTCGTAATCTTAGGTACATACATACATACATTCTCTTGAAAAAAAACCTTTACACGCCGTCGGGTAAAAACAATTTGTATGATGGAATCTACGTTAATTTATTCTTATTCGAACCTAAGGCTTGTCGACCTCCCGGCGACCCCCGCTGCTAATCCCTATGACCTTGCCCTTTAGTGCTTTACTAATGGGTTTTATAGCCTTAAATCCTTGCTGGATTTCTCACACGCCCTATAACCTATCTATCCTTAATGCGTTTAACGATCAGTTTCTTTGCATTAGTTACTGTTAACCTACCCATAATTGTTTATCTTATAAACCATAGACCACCGTAGCTACTCGTATATATTCAACTAGCTATTGCCTGCAAAAGCATTTATAGGTAGATAGATATTGTACGTTAATGGACCACTTTTCAATCTGAGTGTAGTTCAGCAAGCATTACCTCGACCAGCACAAATTATCTTTGGTCCATAGATGAATGGAAACTCCCCTGCGTAATTTACCAAAACATATTCCAAGAAACAGGTAATTTTAACGACAGATTCCATGCAAGAATTTAATTAAAATTAATAATGTGTATAGCACATCACATTATATCTATTCATAAATTAAATTTCAACTTCGCCTTAGCGTGCTTTAAACATCAACAAAGAACAAGACTCGTATTTAGTTTATAACTTAGCACTTATAAAGGAAACTCAGCAGTGAATCCGCTTTGGCTCTCAGTAATTGAGAGCAGAAACAATTTTCAGCACTCGGATAACTCACAAGAGTTGTTTGTGAGAACCACTGATTATCTAGTGTGCGAGTAGTATTGTGATGTTTTTAACCGACTACAAATGAAATTATTAAAATCGTCTTCAAAAATGTATAGGTAAAACGCTAACACACTCTAAACTCTGCTGAAGATTCTACATGATTCAAGTGAACAAAAATGGGACTTGGATTACTAGGTGTTGTCACAGTCGGTATGTCAGAGAAGATTGCAGGACAACGAATATTGGCCGGAGGTCATCCGGACATTTCCCGTTGCCGTGTCGCCTCTCAAACGTTGCGGGACCGTTCCGTTTCACGTAAACTCCCCTTTATTACTCAGTTCGCGTGTGTGCGTGTAATTTATGCGTTCGAAAACTCGAGGAAACCCGCTTTTTATACCCCTATAGGTTACCTCCAACAGTAAAGTACCTTTTTTATTCCCCCCGTAGTTTTTTGGGGCAAACAGGTGCCTTATATGTTCTTACTGAGCTCCGAATACGACCCACTAGGAATTTCCTCCCGTAATTGCTGTTTGACATTTCTTTAACCCGTTTCGCAAGGTTGTTTCACCCGGAATGTTTTCGTTGTTACAAAATGTTATTTTAGGAATAGCAAACAATGTAACATTTTGTATCATAAAATATTTGGCGGCGCACTATAATAATATCCTGCGTTGTTCCATCGACAAAACTAAATTCTATTAATTTTACGTTATTCACGATACGGTCTGTATTGAGTTGTATTATACCTACGTAAAATTTTGTAATAATTTCTATAATTTAAGTAGCGGCCTAATTTGTAGCAAATTTCATTTCGTCTTCTAAGTGCAAATTTAAAATGAATTAAGAATGAGCGTGAACTAAATAAGTTATAACGATTGAAACAATAAATGTAACATTACTTCAAAAGAGAATATTGCTCGTAAAATTGGGTGCACCGGTATTGTTAACCCTTATAATTGCGTACTCGACAAATAGCGTTCCAAGATCACTCGAAGGGTTCATTATTGAGCCGAAGTGGTTCGTTACAATAGTCCAAGGGTTAGAGGGTGAGTGCTAGGGAGTTCTTTCTTTGTCTTCATTGCTTTTGTCAGCAAAAGAAAGTCGACACGTTACAAACAGTATGCATCACTTTCCGCTTTTGATGCTATTATGTACCTTTTTTCTTTTGATATAAGAATGTGTTCATTTTCTCGTGTTAAGTGTTTGGTTAAATTTGTTGATTATTTGTAAAGTAAACTCTTATAGATGTAAATACAGAGAATTTTATAACATCCGTATACGTGTATATTAATTTTAGAACGATAACACAAATGTGCAAAACAAATAGGGTTTTAAAATAGGTGTACCACATGAAAATTACCATCATGTTTCCTGGCGCGTAAATCTATTTTAATATTAAAACAAGCTCCAGTCTGAACGGACGGATGTTTCGGCCATTCCGTGCGAATCTTGCTGAATTATTTGCACAAAATGGCGGCCGCCGACCGCGGCGGTCTCTCGCCAGTTCTGTATTGTAGCACAGGAAGTGAACGTTAGCATTATGGCGATATAAAACCGCTAATTGTTCGTGAAGTGCGCGCTTTTTATAATAAATTGCATGCAATGGACCGTACATTGTCCAGCTGATCGGGATCTTTATGCAATACGCTGGCAATGGTGCTCCGTCGGCCATAATTTCAGTTTTCATTGTTGTCGGATTTAAAATTAATATTTCTGAAATTCTCAATAGTTCCCAATAACGCATTGTGGTGATCATTTCGTGTTCTGGACGGTTCGCATTCGGCTATTTTATTTGTTGAGAGGTAATCTTGGCGTCTGATAAAAGCATGCAATTACGTTTTATTTTTTAATTAAACCCTTTTACATTTTGTCATATTAAATCACGTTAGTTTCATATTTAACTGGAGAAATTGAGAAACTACTTCTATAAACTGTAAATCCGACTTTGATATCGCACATTCCGCGTCATAACGTATAACCTCATTAGTAAAAATAGTGATACAACCAAAAGTAGACACTTGACTAGACCCCAACATCCTAGTAACCAGAAGAAACGCAATTGACCCAATTAATCAACAGCCGAGCGATCGAAAATAATAAATTAGACTCACGTATCGGGACGAATGAGAGACGTTGACTTTTTAATTAACTCGGGCCGATCTCCAACAACTGTTCGATTAATCAATCGGTCCCTTTCACGTCCAATGGGCCGATATGGGACCTGGCGTGTACGGCAATTATCTGATGAGTAATGCTGGAGCAACAGCTTATCCTTTGTGCTGAGGATTGCGGATCCGATATTACCACGTTCTAAGTAACAGATTAGGCTGCTTCGCCGCGTCTCTGATGTAAATTTATTGCGTTGGTTAAGTTGTTAAATCTTTTTGAAGATATACGTATAAATATAGTTATATGCCTACTTGCAGTTTTTGTACTGTATTGCAAGTGGAATTACCTACTTAAAAAATGACTGATTTAAACCTGTCTTCTAAATGAAGCCGGGAATTGATCCAAAGCTCTTGATTCGACAAACCTGTTTCTGCCAATTACGACAAATCCCTGAACTGCGGCAGGGTTAAGCAAGACAACTACTTGGTTTAGTTTGGTCTTGGTCATCACTTTTGACTATGACTATGAATAGATTTATGTCCCTCTGTTAACTTTCGCTTCGTACGAAATACGAAACAAATTGCCGCAGCATGTGAGAGTTGCGACGTCTTTACCTTTCCACTTTCCGAAGAGGAGGCTCCTATTTTTAATAAGCAAACGAAGCAGCAGTCTTTGTCAGTCGACACACATTTATAACGAGGACACTTCATTGCCTTTTCAGTTACCTCGCGTCGACAAGCGTTCAATTAATCAATCGGGTCTCTTTTCGACGAACCGGCCATCGAACGAGTTAATATAGGCGACGGTTCCCATGCACCAATTAGGTAAATAGTATAAAGATTCATGCATCTATACTAATGACAATCTGACAAGTCAATGATATTCCTCCAAGTAACTATTTATTTTTAGTTTTACTTTTGTCTCAATTGAATGTTATTGCTGTCGTTATAAATAGTAAATGCATAGACGGAAACATTTAAATTCCTAAACTAAGAAATTTAAACATTATATTGACTCAAGAGTTCAATTACTCTTCGGCAAATATCAATCAACCGTAGAATGTTCAATTTCGATTAATTAGTCGAATCTCCGTCGAACAAACCATCGAATGGCGATTCGATGCAACTCGGAAGCCCTAATTCCACGAACTACGTAAGCTTTGGTTTTGTACACGAGTTGCTCCTGTATTCCAATTTAGCATGCGGTAAAAGTAAACAGAAATCGAATCGAAATAATCATTTATTTTACAGTTGTTTGCCATCGATACCAATGTAAATACGAAGTCTGCATTCGTTTAAAGTTAACTTCAGTGAGTTTATTAAAAAAAAATGAAAATCCGTAGATACCTTTCTTTTTTACTCCTATTACTTCAGGTTTTTCATCCACTTCAGCATTATAGGTATATAGTATATAATACCTATGATCAAAATTCGATCAAAGTTCATATCGATTTGTTATCCGTTTGACTAGAGACAGACAGCCAATCATCCATGTGGGTTTGTATTTTTAAATCCATACGGTTTTTTTTTAATTCAACTTATCCTGAAGCTGTTTTTGTCAAAACACGGATCTGTTTAGAACTTACCGCTTCGCCTGCTGTTGTTTCAACACTTTCCACCAATATATTAAGTAACGTTGGCAAGGCGCTCGATCGTTGACCACAACTGCAGTCTAAGCGCTCTTTGTTTGCAAAGACTAGATTTTGTTTTCGTGCGGTTTCATGCTTATTTTGCTGAATCCAGCTTACCCACTGTTCTACCTCTGTATTGCTTAGAATTGAAATTTATATAGGTATTTTAAAGGTAGGGAAATAATTATGTTTAGCAAATACTGGTCTCCGCATAGGTGAAAAGGAAGAAGGAGAAGGCAGGTAAACAGTTCCCTCTCTTAAAACTGCAATAAAAATAGATAATAATTATTCAACTCTCAAATCAATTAGGTACACCTCTAAGTTACAATGGAGGAAAATTCAAGACACTTCATTATTGGAATTCTTGAAGTCGTTTGCGCTGTACAGCATGACAAATAAATGGACATACGAGTACATATGCTTGAAATGTATTAACCGCCTTCTAACACAGTCGGGTAAAAATTAGGCTGATATTTTACAAGCGTTTTAGCTGGAGGTAAATTCGTCACGCCCCATATCGTTATTTTCTTTTATAACGTCAATCAGTTCACCAGATATGATAGAAAACCATAAACGGGAGGAGACAGGTTAATATACAAGCTTCGCCCCAAATTCAGACCTAGTAAAAGACAAGTTCATATTACTAAACTTTTTTATTTTTACTGTTGCAGTAAAATGCATATCTACAACTCACGACATAAAATATTCTTTTGTTAGCGCATTAAGGTTTAAAGCTGTTGTGATCCTGAAAGGTATTGAAATGATATAAATATAACAGCTGTGTATAATAAAGTCCTACTGCCATGTACGTTTGTCTTAACACGATAAACTCTAAAAAATTCGAAGGGATTTCCATATTTTTCACCAATAGATCATTACAATTTTGTGTTTATTTTATTCTTGAATTATGACAATAATTGTCGGAAAATTTCGAAAAAAATTTGGGGGACTGCAAAAATTTTTTTTGAAAATTTATTTCCAAAAAATTTAAAGGAAGGGGGAGATAATTTATGGGAGCATGAGAGGGGGGATGGTAACGTGGGAGGCGGTTACCGCTCAATGTAGATAGTTAAGTAATAATTTTCCAATATTCCCGCGGACGATACAGATCTCGCCCAGTAGTGTAGTAAAATAGAGCAGTCAGTCTGTTCTGTTGTCGAGCGTCCAATCTGTGTCATCGTATCTGATCCGATAGGGTTGCCACAAGCCGACGGGGCTGTCACCGACAATCCCTGTACTAACATCCGGATTGCTCTACACAACATTGCTTGGAGAGACGGCGAGTATTTCGAGTAATAACTTATTAGATTCAACCTCCAATCAATTATTTTGGTCATTACTTTTGTTAGTGATTGATAATAAACGAAAAGGCAGAACGTTTAGTGGCTAATATTTATCGTCCGTCGCCCATGTACAATCTTTACTTAATGTCCTGTAAAGATAACAAATTGTAACCAAGCTATCCAAGCCAGCAGCTATGGTAACCAAGAAAAAATGCTCAACTCAATTCTTAATAATTGATTTTAGGATAATGGTATGGACTATGGAAGGCAAAGCTAGATTAACAAGATGCTATCTGTACCTACCTTTGATTTTCAGTGTGATACAGAGTTCTACGACTCAATAACGCGCGAAGTACATTCTAATTAGATAAAATGACTTAACGGCAAAGTTTCTGTAACCCAAATGGAACCTTATTATTACCCGTAATTAATCAAGTTTCGTATAAATCTATGTCGCATTTACATCAAAATATTCATACAGATTTCCTTTTACCCGATCGTTCGCTTTAGCCTCCGAAATGAGATTTCCTGTTTGAAACGAACTTGTAACTCGTATTAATTTTACGTGTAACCCATTCGTCGATCCCTCGGTAATGGGAACGTGTGAACGCGGTAATGCAACAGCGCTGGAGATAATTGTGATGATAATTAAATGGATAACTAATATCACGTCATAGACTAGAAAGTAGAAAGTGACAATGGTTTAAGATTTGTGTTCGATTTTTGGTACTTAATAGATGTTTGTATATATTTCCCTTATTTTTTTCAGTGTCAGATAAATTTTTATGTAAAGGGTTTAACTATGGAACCATAAAAAAATTCAAGCACGAGTTTGAAATGCGTTTAATACAAATATGTATCTATACGTTACACATAAGTGAGATATAAGTTACTGTTGAATAGTCATTTGACATTGATTCTATAGTCCATTGTTTGACAAAACTACTTTTTGTCAAACCATTTGACCAGAGAACGGGTCTTATAATACATTTAATATTAGTCAAAACAATTATCTAAATAAACAATGAAGAAGCAGCCATCTTGTAATCACAAGAGGTCGCTACTAAGCCCAAGTGACAATTTGCGCCAATTTCATCGTATGTATCTAACTATCTACTAATAACCGTATGTATGTACAGGTCGTATAATTCTATCTAGGCGGTAGTTCGGAACAAAGCGCGATTGCGGTCTGCGGTCGATCGCAGTCCGATTAGATTAATAACTGCTGCAGTAGAATCGATGCAATGATGTCTTGTTGCGACAGGATTGGGAAACGATGAGATGCGACCGCAACGTGGGATACAACTGATGTGGGGGATTGGGTGGAAAAGTTGTGGGGGAAAGAAGTGATAATTATTGCGTGTGAAAAAGAGCACTTACGAATGTCATTTAAATTAGATGTAGGTAAGGTAATTCTTTAATTAAAATTGGACTATAAGATGTGTTATGTGAACAACTTAACTAGTTGCTTTATTAAGTATGTTACATGGATGATTTAAGTTATTTAAATGTAGGTATATTTTCTCCATAGAGTTGTTAAAACAACTTTAAAATTCGATGTTCGTAGTATTAATCGGCTTACCTATCGGACTATCGCTAAATGCATATATTTCAATGCGACATCAAATCCCAGTGTGAGAATTTTCCGACATGTGCTTTCTAACATTGAAATATACACTCTATTCCTAAGTAAAATAAAGTTGTAATTAACTTGTCCTACCTTGTTTACAACCAAAATGGATTCATAAAAGTAGTTAGTTCAAATGATGCTGATAAATCCCAAAGTTTAGTTCTACATGTTTGGGATGAAGTGCATGGTTCACACGGACATACTTGTGGAAAACTTAAATGCGAAGAAAAAATGACGTCATAAACGTATGATAACATGTAGCAACATCCATCATGTAATTGTCATATCATCACGCTTCGAAAGTGAAGGGGTATATTCTATCAATTTAAAAATAATGCAAGCATCCTCAAAATGTGGATACTTTATCTACTGGCTTTACGCACATTTTGATAACTACCTACTTTGTTTTATTATGGACAGTGCCACAGCAAGCACCCTACATATATATACCTATATCTACTTAGGTAACCTTTGAAAAAAGAATCACTGATTTAATTGCAAGATAACGATTTTTTTTGTATTTTTAACTATTCAGTAGGTTATAATATTTTTATTACAATTAACACGATATTAATACCTTTTTCTCTTTTTCAGGTATGTATAAACCACCGCACACAGAATAACATCATTGTTAAGAGGAAATGAGGTACCGTAATTAAGACGAGATATCAATCTCGGCCGTATATTGAGACACTCCACTTTCAAAACCTGAAGAATGAACAGATAAACAAGATAACATATTGATGACATTATCGATAATTAATCCAAGTGAAACTTTCATGCGACGTTATTATTAATTAATTGTTTAATGAACTGTTTGGCGTTTTAAAGTATGATGTTCTAAAAACTAGTTTCCGCACTCGAATTATAGAAAATAGAATAGATTCTAAATTAAAAGTAGAATAGAAAACCTAAAAATTGTACAGCTAAAAATAACAGACTGCTAAAATAGGGGAGGTAAAAAAAACATAGCCTATATCACTAGTACGATGAAGACGAATCCAATTACATCTCATATACTAAAATCCGTTAAGCCATTGATACTGTAGAACGTGCCAAAGAAACGTGCCAAACATACATACGCACAAACATATACATCATCGTATGTAGTATGTACGTTCGATAAACATTACCCTACTTCAAGCGAAGTCGGATAAAAATAGACAAGGTTCGATGCAGTGCTCTGAAATGCACAGTCATGGCTTAGTAAAAGAGTGGATCGTGATTAATCTGTCGTAGTCTGATCAGCAACAGCGGCCACAAAGCCGAGTGGGCGATCAATTCAATCAGACTCGCCGCTGCCACTTCGCGCGGAAAAATTAACTCCCAATAAAACTAGCGTTCGTCCCGGATGGAAATAGTTGCGCTCCTTTAAATAGCTTATTTGGATTGTGAAAAGTATTGTTTTGTATAGATGCCTTTTTATACAACTACGCTAGGAAGGTAATGTTTTAGTGTGCGTATTTACTTGGCACGAAGTAAAATTTAATCAACTTGACGAATTTCAACATAGTAATGAAGTGTCATCGGATTTATTTCCGTTCTGAAAATTACATACGCTACATTTTTTTTAATATCCAGGAAGCTTTTCCAGTCGCCGCCTTTGTTATCCTGTTAACTATTTAATAACTTTTATAGCACAATTGATAATACCAGTATTATTTGAAAAACGAAAATCATTGGCTCAATAGCCCCCGACATCTGGGTAAATAAACTGGTATAGCTTTCCAAACCCAAATATTTACTTACTTACCAAATCAAAGATTAACATTGACATGAGCGTTTGAATCAAACTTAGTATTATCATTATGAGTGACTGAATAACTATTATTTCAGGAGTCACGAACATCAACCAGTAACTAGTTACAAGTCAACAAATAACTTACAGTAACGACCGTCAAAACCAACTCATTAGGTATTCCAATTAGCATTTACATATCCGAGGTAGTAGGCCAACTACAAACAACGGGTGTCCCGCAGGGCGGCACTCTGCGTGTCAAGAGCCCTTTAGTTTCACCACCATTCGTAAATCTAACTGTCACGAATAGACATACCCACTAAAACAGTTTGAAATTCAAGCAGCCTGAACTACTTTATTTAGGTAGTAAATAAAAGCAAAAATTGCTGCGCTCACACGAAATTTCGGCTGGTTCCCAGTAGTTTTGTTAAATAGTTGTGTTGACAGAACTAGCGGGAATTATTGTTGCCACTAATTATATGATTTAATAAGCACTGTATTAACTATTTTACGTGTATTCCCAGAAGTTAGATTTCAGGATTACTGTGTAATAGAATTAGTAGGAATATAATAAAATTGCATAATAAACTAAACCTTAACAGCCTTAATAATAAAAATATATTGGCATATTTCATTATTCTCTATCTACTGTTAATACAATGTATTTAAAGCGCCTTGACCTTGTAGTTTCAATTTGTGTGGTTTTTTACTTAAGACAGAATTAGGGTGATACATTAAGTGTAATCTGAAAAACGAGACATTTCATCCCTGATACTCAGGGTGTGCAGTAAATCCCGCTCTCCGTCCTATTAAGATAATATCAGGCGATTCACAAACATCCACCCATAACCACAAACCCATAACAGATCCCCCGTCTACCCACGCCGGGGATTTGAATTGGGGATTTTTGGCGGATTAATTAGAATTTTCGTGTGACAATTCGCGCTTTGTTGACGCCATAACGCTGTCAAGTAATCCCTCGTGTGCGTTTGATTTATAAATAATTACTTTCATAGAACGTAGAGATTTTTTTATATCGTATAGGTGCGTTGAAAATATAGACTTCTTGATATTTCAGAAAGAGGTCTAGGCATATTTACCAACATAATAGATATTTGGTTGCTTATAATTTCTTGGATTGGATTACATAGGTACGTCGTCGAATCCCCACAACACATTATAACTAAAAGCACGTTTATCTATAGGTACTCGTATCTATTGATTTTGTTATTTACAATCATCTGTGTTACCTTGTCGTGTTCATCCAAATCTCACAAATAGGCAGTACCTACATTTTGCGCTTAGCATTTACTGAAAGCTTCGATGTGACCATGCCAATTTGCCATAACCGCCCCTTAAGGAATCGTGACTTCGTGAGATATTCACGAAGCTATAACCGTTATCTTCGCGAAGTTTCATCTGCCTCAGGACACCACTTCTGTGATTAACGCGACTGTAAAACGAGGCGGGTAAGCCGTGCTCCTTCAAATCTCGGGTTTTTCATATTTTTTTAGGACCTCTTTATGTGCTTATCACGTATCGTGTAATGTTTTATCCACGTCCAATAATTCTTGTGCTTCACAGAAATCTTGTGTTTCGTAGGATATTTATGTATAAGAATAAAATTTAATAAAACTAACCTTTGCTTAACTTCTACTCATTTCTGTAGTGAAACATTCTTTGAGTTTAAAATATATCAAATCAAAAACCATGTAGGATATAACATCGCAATATTGTATTAAGTTATAAGTACTCAGTTAAGTTCCGTTATACGTAACGTGTATGATCGTGCTACGCTCTATCACGTTTTGTTCCCGGACGATAATAGGAATGCGTAGCTTTAATCGCGTGTCACATGAAAATTGAAATAGGAACCGAAGCTATAAAGTATAGATAATATGGATAGAATTAACTAAAAATTATGATTCAAACGTTGTTCTGAATATATCTTAACACTTCCAGTGAAGCCAGTCACAGCTCAAACGGATCCAGATGAGGCGAACATTTCCTCCAGAACGCTCCATATTAATGGCCTTGCGAATTATCGTTAACACGGACGCACTGCCATATAAGTGTTTATAGCGCACGAGCTGAACTAGATCTTAGGACGGAGCCATTGAATTCAAAATTTATTGCTGCAAAATGTTCTTGAGATTGTTCGAATTCAAAGCGCAGAGCGGTCTACGAGACATCCACGCAATAGTATTTATAGTTGGTCTGATAACGAGATGGGACATTACTTTTCTGAGTGCAATAACGTTGGCTGTTTTCATGCCCTAATTTGGTTGGGTACAAGCGGTCGATTATATGCCAGAGTTGATATAACTTTAAATAATAAACTCACTAGAAGTTATTCTACAGTCGAATATCTAACTGAATTTTAGTAATTCAGCTAAATAAAAATAATCAAAATACAAAATCAAATGTACAACATTGTAGCCCGCATTACAAAGAATATTTTTAGTCTAAACAATAGACATTATTAACGTTCCAAATGGCTCCAAATCACGTAAAACGTACTAATCGAGTAAGTGGCGGGTTTGCGTCGGCATACAACGCGCGACCACTAATTTCCAAACCGAAGCCACAAATCTCTATTATGAACTCGATAAATAGACGGTTTGTACAGATTTTAAATAACGACCTCGAAGCCGCAACGAATAAATTGACGCGCTTGTTCGATTTTATAAATTATATCGGTCAAACATGTCAATCGTTACGATGTTTTGATCGAATGGACCGGCAAAACGTTCTGTCGTCATCAACTCGTTAAATGAACTTGTTCGTTGTGTATTTTTAACGAATGACAAGAATTGCTTTTGAAATAAATGCATCGATCGCTAGAGGTATTGTTGTCAGTTTCAGTTACCGATTTATTTTAAAAAGTTGATCAAAGCACGAACGGTTCCTATGTTAATGCATGGTTAGCGACGCGGTAATTGAATTAGCGGCTTCGCTGACTTCTAAACTCGAGGCGAGTGCTGCATCCGCATCTTAGCCTTTATCAAACGCTGCGCAGCACCGAATCCAATATCTGAGAGTCGGTTGAACGCTTATTCTTCATACGAGCTCCAAGGATTATTGCCCGTTATCGGAACTGGATAAATTACTCTATTACCAGCTTCCACGAACCCTTTCGGATCTCCGAGCCAAGGCAGTAAACTCGCAGCCCCGCTATTTTGCCCTCGTGATGGAATTTCCTCCCGCTTATAAGAAATTTCTTTTTTCAACGCCAAAGCCATTATTTTGCACACTAGATTGACGTTATGTAAATAGGTAAATGAGTTTAGGGAGTTTATAAGCGCCTCGTATGAACTATCTATACGTGGGGGAATATAAATTTTATTACGGTATATCCGGCTATACCGTTTACGCTTCCGAAATTTTTGATGCTTCCGATTTATGTGTTACTCTGACGTGTTTTTATGCTGATGGAATTGTCGAGTTACACGATATGGAGACATTCCAGCCCGTAATTAAACGTAGTTAAACAAGAATTTAATCATCGCTCCTGAGAAGATATTCAATCACTACATGGAAACGAGAATCACATTTATGAATTACTTTTGTTTTTGGTAGTGTATGGTTTTGTTGCTTACGGCTTAAAACGACTCTATGTTGTAAAGCGAAACAAGCTTTTCTCTTTTCGTAAATTCAACTATTCCTTAATCCCTGTTATTTATTACGACCATATCATTACCACGTACCCAAATTTACGCAACTAATGCACCTAATTGGTTACGTCCAAAAATGTATCGCGCTAATTTCCAGTGCGGACTACACCCCAATTAATTATTTCCCAACTAAAAACCCTTTTAGCCCTCCCACGTAACGCAACGCCAAAATGGGAGCGGTCATCTGTCTTTATAAGTGTTGGGCGAACATTAGGAGTTAAACAGACGTATAATATTATATCGTTATCGTAGCCGCAAAATGGCTAGGCGGTAAATAAAAAAGATTGTAATTCACATGTGGTAGAAGTGAAACCTTCAACAATTTTGGCTTTAAGATAATGAGACGAATTACACGTATACGAAACTCCAGGTCACCATTTTTAAAACTTATAACGTCATCTATTATCATAGTTTGAAACAATTTACTCATCCATATTCTCAGTACCTACTCAACACTCACAGCATTCACAGTATTCAATACTTCAAAATGGTACTACTAACATGATAATAGATGTCGCTAGAAGAAAATTGATGTGTGCTGCCATCTACTAGCGAAACACTATAATGCTTCCTATCTCATTTTCTTTCAAGTAAATTATGTGTCTTTCTTTTTTTACTGACTCTATTTCGTTTCATAGACTTTCAAATCACAACTTGCTAAAGAAGATTACATTTCAAAATGCCTTTAAAAACAATATTTCAAGCGGTAATTGATGTTAAAAAATTTTGTAATTTGCTTTAGTGAATGATGAATTATATAACTCATTCATTGCTAATTCTTTAGCGTGCAATGACTCATCTTTACGGTAATGTTAATTACCATTTCAAACGTAGCAATGAATACCAAAATGTATTTACGGTTTTGTGAAAATTTGTTTACAAGCTCGTTGCCAAGATCATTCATCTTTAAATATTAACTGTCTTTGTTCAGAAACAGCTTATAAAGAGGCTTGGTTCTATCGCTCTGATGTAAAGACTCTTAGAATACTTCATATTTCCTTTCCTTTTACGGTGTTTTCCTTATTACATCATGTCATCGTTATCGCGATACGATACAATTTTATTTTTACTTCATGTTCTTCAACTTCTTGCTTACTGCAGCCTAAGGCCTCTTGTACATGACACGTTTTTTTGACCGTACGGCGTGTTTGCCGTGCGGTAGAAAAAACGTACGAGCATGTACATAGCCCGGCAAAGCTACCGGCCGAGACAATGTTTATTTATATTCATCTCGGTTAAAACCTAAACAGACTGTCACTAAACCGTGAAAACGTCCGGCGTCGTGGAAACGCTCACGAACATTGCCATACAACACTGGTACAAATCTCGCCGTGCGTAGACACGGCGCGCCGAGGGGGACGCACGGTGCACACGGCGGCGCCGCCGTGCCGTAACTCTGCCGCGTCCGTGTACAAGCTCTCATAGCAATCCATACAATACTGACGACCGCGCCTACGCACGGCGAATTCACCGTGGATTTTTACGCCGAAAAAACGTGTGTGTACAAGAGGCCTAACGTATCTACTTCTTTTAAAATAAATAACAATCATTAATTACATGACAATTGATGATTACTTAAAAAATATATTAATTAGAAGTTTCACAGTTATAGAAATAATGCGTAGCAGTTTTATTCTTAAATTTAGTCTCTCATTCGACACCTAATGTTTTTAACTAGCGGTTATCTGGCATCCATTTGTAGAAATAGAATTAGTTTGACATCCTTCTAAACAAATACATGATAAATGATAGTTTGCGTATAGCAATTTTCTCCAACAAAAAGTATTTCTAAGTCGCACCGTGAACACAATGCCTAAGGCTGTAACATTTGTCGGGGCAACATTAACGCGGGCCGCCCGTCATTAGTGTTAACTCTACTACGTTAAGTAGATTAATCTACTCGCAAAACCCACAGATCGCTAATAGCCGATACATGAGAAAAACTGATTCGCAGCGTTCCCAAACATCGTCTTTTCTCCGTGTATGAAGACGGAGAAAATGTTTTCTTACTTATTCATTACGTATATTTGTTGGAGATTAATGAAATATTGTTTCTAGTGTTAGGTTAGTTAGTGCTTATGCTCAGCTGTGGTCGGGGGATTTTGGGGGATTCAATCCCCTGTCTAACTCACCTTCAAAAGAAAGTCTTATCCACGACATTTCTTAAGCCTGATTCATTTGGTAAGATTTGACAACTGAGATAATAATGCATGTAAATATTATTTATAACAGTATTGTAGAATTGTAGCTCGAATGAAATAACAGAAGAAATAAGTGTAGTAAAGGAAAACATTTTCCAGAGCAATAAGAATAATGTCTATGATTTTGTACTGCTTTATTTTCTCTATATTAGACATGTTTTTTCCATTATCTGTAATCCCGTCGATATTAGCTTTGACTAAGGCTTTATAAAGAATGCTTTTATCAGTAAGTTCACTTTACACATAACATTCTATAATAATAATCAATTAAATAAAAGACAAACTATTTAAAAGACTTCTCGTACCACGAAATGGTTACGAAAAATTCATTATGATAGTCTCGTCAAAGTTCCGATGTCAATCTCGTGGGAGGGAAGCTATTCTCATCAGATCTTCGCAATCCGAGCGACTGCAATTATGCTGACAATTCGTCTCGATTCCTCACAGCCCGTTTGGAGGAAAACAAAAAATAAATACAATTCAATCTGAACCGTTTTGCGTTTTAGAGATTAACGGTAATAGGATACTGTTTGTTATAGTAGGCACTTACTTTTTGTGTCTAGGTATTTTTTATTATAATACAAGTTTTTCTTCTTTGGGGGAACTGAAGGAGGGTTTATTGGGGATTTTCTTAGTTCGTTTTGAAAAATATTATCAATGCCTCTTATTTTTTTATTTACTAACTTATTTTTCACTCTATAAAGCTTTTTGCTATAAAATTATCTGTGCAATCTAGGTTTTCAATCTAGGTTTAACTTACTAAATTATACGGTGCGTGCAGACTAGAAATTCCACTTAAAGTAAACCTATTACAAAGAGAGATTAATGAGTATTAAATGAAAATTTAATTCACCGACACTTAGTGATTTAATAAAAAAGAAAATTATAGCTTTTAGTATGTAATAGCAGGTTGTAGTCATTACTATGAAATGGACGAGGGAACATACGAGTAGTTCTCGCCTGTCGACCATTTTGTATCAGATTGCGTATTCGGCCGTCAGCGGCAAATAGCTTTTCACCAGCTAGTTATTATCTGTCGAAGTATAAATGAAGGGTAATTAATGGTTTTACCACTTCATGTACCTACCTAGATTGTACCTATGCAAATGGTCTACAACCCTGAAGTTTCTCAAAGTTTGTGGTGTCTATGTGTGTTTTGTCCTTGGTTTTCTGTTCTGATTTTTATTTTGTCGTTGATTTTAATATGACAGTGGCTTAATTGAATTTGTAGTTATTTTAATTAATGGCAGAGTTTTCGTTTATGTGGATATACCTTGTAGTTTATCTCTAAGCATCATAATAATATAGGTACCTGACTGAACTTTAATTTCTGCGATGTTTAATCAACCACAGATAACAATTGTAGATAAACACAAGTGATGCTAAAATATTAGCTATAGGTATAGCCTAGGTACCTTCATAAACCCTGTATTTTTTATAATTTGATAAGTATTTGTTTTTTTTTTTCAAAATTTTTTACTTACATTTTCTTTATGATACTTTTCCTACATATGTGGAAGTCTTAAAAAAAATAACCCCGGCCCTCGTATATAGCATACGGAAAAGCTAAATCATGGAGCTTTATTGCAGCAACTTCCTCAATGGAAGCCAGCTTTGAAATTACTTTAAAATGCTGGGTTTGAATCACATAATTTTACGAACTATAGTAAACCATAGAATTACCTCGAATGAGAGAAATGCAGTTCTGTTCAGTCAATGAATTTATGTCTACGTTAGTAATAACTTAATTCCCTGGCCCTTTATTCCATTTATACGCCCTTTTTCAGTAAAAGGCATTTCGTAGTGATACGTCCATACACTGGTACCATGATACGTAAATTACAGACAGACAAAAACGTGCCGCTGTGAACTCGTTAAAAACGCGATTTTAACCAAAATAGACCCATAAAGAACCTTGAAGCTTCGCCTGAAAGCTGTGGAATAATTAAAATTTTAATGGTTAAATCGTTTAACGGACATTTTTAACTACATTCCGGAAAAAACAACCATTGTCGTAATGAGCTTGTTGCAACGAAGGCGGTTCGTTACGTTGCTGGAATAATGACGCGGAGGGGCCTTTGACTTTTATTTTGTCTCTGCTTTACACTTACTAAATAATTGTAAGGATAACGAAGTATCTCGATAAGACTGCGTGAGGCATTTACGTAAAGACCTGTTTCGATGCCTACTTAATTAAATATAAGTACCTAATTCCTATCTAATCATAGAGCTTTCCTTTTTTATAGAGGTTTAAAAACAGAGTATTTGCCACATACCTCCTTATTTAGAGTATTGTCATACAGAATTTAAAAAAATACTGACCCACTCTACGATCTGTTGGAAGAAGCAGCGAATCAATTCAAGCACAAGAAGACAAAAGTGCTTCCATACAAACGTATTCCCTTTGCGGAAGTGGGACGTCAATCACTGCACGGCTGTGATAGAATGGAACGACTTTTGAATTTCGAACTCATTGTTCCGTTTTAATTTTTTTTTTCATTCAGATTTATTATTTTATAAGAACAATGGAATTTATAGCTCTTTGTTCTATTTAATCCAAATTCTTATTTTAAACTTCTCGACTAGGTATATATAAAACTAGACGATGCCCGCGGCTCCGCCCGCGGAAAAGTCGATAAACAAAATATTGATTTTATCCCAAGGGAACCTATAATCGGGATAAAATGTATCCTATGTCCTATTCCTGGATGCAACCTATCTGTGTACCAAGTTTCAGCTTAATCCGTTCAACGGTTAGACCGTGAAGGAGGGACAAACATCCAAACGTCCAAACATCCAAACATCTTTACAAACTTTCACATTTATAATATTAGTAGGATTATATTATTAGTAGGATAGCTTGTCTACTCGGTTTATTATGACACCCAAAAAATATTTGCAGATTGCAATATTAATAAAGTTATAAAATATATTTTTTATATTATAACTACCAAATCAAACTATCGGAATTAAT
The DNA here is from genome assembly GCA_001278395.1 of Lerema accius. Taxonomy (NCBI): domain Eukaryota; kingdom Metazoa; phylum Arthropoda; class Insecta; order Lepidoptera; family Hesperiidae; genus Lerema; species Lerema accius. The sequence continues at coordinate 805,871 of LGAG01000176.1, forward strand.
TCAATTTCATGTTCATCACCTCAATGATTTAAAATATCAAACGGTTGCTACAAAAACACCTTTATTTTTTTTCCATTTCGTTAACCAGAACCACTCGCACAGAGTAGTGCTCGCAAAAGCATTCGCAATTCGTATTTCAAATCCGAAATCGTTCAGTAACATAGTTATAAACCACAGACTAAACACGACCAGCATACGTCAAAATTACGCCGTTCCGAATTCAAACATTCGTGCAATTACATTCCGTTTGCCGTCGCGCCCGG
>LGAG01000176.1:806891-827189 GCA_001278395.1 Lerema accius
ATAGAATGGAACGACTTTTGAATTTCGAACTCATTGTTCCGTTTTAATTTTTTTTTTAATTCAGATTTATTATTTTATAAGAACAATGGAATTTATAGCTCTTTGTTCTTTTTAATCCAAATTCTTATTTTAAACTTCTCGGCTATATATAATATAGCTTGTCTACTCGGTTTATTATGACACCCAAAAAATATTTGCAGATTGCAATATTAATATCTAACGTTATGAAATATTATTTTTATAACTAGATACTCAATCAAACTATCGGAATTAATTCAATATCATGTTCATCACCTCAATGATTTAAAATATCAAACGGTTGCTAAAAAAATACTTTTATTTTTTTTCCATTTCGTTAACCAGAAGCACTCGCACAGAGTAGTGCTCGCAATAGCATTCGCAATTCGTATTTCAAATCCGAAATCGTTCGGTAACATAGTTATAAACCACAGACTAAACACGACCAGCATACGTCAAAATTACGCCGTTCCGAATTCAAACATTCGTGCAATTACATTCCGTTTGCCGTCGCGCCCGGTTCATTCAAGATCACTCGAATCACTCGACATAATTAACGTGTACATTGAGTTATTTACGCGCCCGCATGCCGGCGGAAATGGTACGACCGTGTGTAGGAGTGTGTACGACTATGGGAGCGATCAACAGCTGTAATCTTAAATTATTTACGGGTTCGCTTAGCGAAAATAAGCAGAGAAATGACTGATCATGTGTGCGGCGATAACTTGCGTTTCCGTTACATAATTTTGTCTTGGTTTAATTTTAACTGTTGGCATCACTGCGTCGTCGTCGCTTTGTTTACTTTATTAATGTTCATGATGTTTACTTTCTTGGCTTACGACATGTGTTTTGTTAAATAACCCTTAAATGATTAAGAATGCTCTATCTTTTACGTTAAACAAGTCGTTCATCAAAAACTTTTTAAAATTAATACACTCATCAAACGACGGCCGCGCCCTGCTGTCAGGGCTGTCGCTCCCATCATATTTGATTTACTTTTTTTGTTTTTAATCAGTGACATTTCCGTGACTGCATCACTTAAACGAGCCGGTCGGTGCACGGAAACGAACCCTGACTTCATTTCATTATAATTTTAAGCTATTGTTACACGCCCCGTTACATTTTATTTCCATTACCCGCGTACACGCTACAATATGCGATAACGAAACAACATAATTTACGTTTTATGAATTGAATAATATCGGTTTCCGTTAACTGATTCTTTGTTTATCGCGCTGGCAACATTCGCCCATGTAATGATCGTATCATTGTGATAGTAGATTGTTTGCGGATCCATGATTGCATTGCGTTGCGAGTCACTGGTGAATTGGTTTTGAATGTTGGTAGCAACAAAAGCGATAACAATGTTAAATTAAGGGCGTCTACAAAGAACTGCAAGTGAGTTGGTTCAGTTCTTAGAACCATATCCTTTGCAGTCGTCTCGTAATTAAATGTATCTAATTGCAGTTGAACTTTGTGTTTTACTAATACAGTAGTAGGTACCTACCTATAGACAAACAGTAGAATGTAGGTAACTAGGTAACTGGGTAATTAATATGCATGAAAATTAGGAATTAAACATGATTAGTACGTTTTCATTACTTTGTCCATCTTTGTATTTCCACTATGAAATTTGCAAATTGCACCGCACCGTATAACGAAAAATTTTATAATAGGTATATCTGCGGCATGTAATTCTTTAACAAACATAATTATTTAAAGAAAACTTCCGAGTACAGAATGCCATTTACATAAAAGCTTTTAAATGTATTAAAAAATCAAGCAAATAGCATTATCTGTTACTCCGACACGCTATTTTAATCAGAACTCAGATGCACGCTAAAAAAAATAAAAGAATCCTGTTCGCTGGCAGAATAGCTAAAAGCATTTTAACAGCGTTCGGAGCTATTCCGGCGGAGCCTTAAAAAAATATTGCCCTGTCAAGTCGTAAATAATTAGGACGTGTAATGGGACCTTGGCTTTTACATTATGGCCTTGCTCATTTCCACGGTCCGCCGAAAAAAAATAAAATTCCCGCGTTTTTCCGCGCGCGCTCATCGATCAGCTGTGACCGCGCCAATGGCGGCACGGCGGCATGGCGGCTACATTCTAACTACTGCTTAATGTACTTATTCTAGGTGATCGATCACCGACCCGATGACATCCGAATCCATTAAACCCAAGCTGTCTAATTGATCGCTCTACGAATTGAAAATCGCAAAAAGTGGCCCGCCATAGTCGGCGGGACCCGGGAGACTCTATTCATTCTTCCGTTCGTAAGATCGAGCAGTTTTTATAAAGGAAGATAATTCTCATGCCATTAGGCAGGTTTGTGTTTTCTTTTAAATACATTTTTGTCATCGTCTGGTCATTTTGTTCAATAGAAATACTTATATTAGGTATACTAACTGAATTCTACAGAAAAAAATTACAGATTTCTTTACTTTACTTCCAGTAAATATTTTATTCCAAGTGCAGTTAGTAGTCTTTGTTACCAGCGACTTTTAATTCTTGATAAGACTACTATTTCGTTTACAAAATGCAAAAGAAGTTTTAGTTCAAGTTAAATTCCAATAGCTTTATTAAACCACGTTTTATAAATCATAGATCGAGATTATGGGAAATCTAAAACGAAGAATTTGTGTTTCCACGATTTGCGACTTATGTCATAAAAATCATAAACAAATTCTTAAGGTATTTTACATTTTATTATCGCAAAGTGTTCGGCCAACGACAGCCTAAGAATGTTGTAAAGTATTCCGTTAGCCCCGGATCGAAAAGAATTTTATTTAATTCAAGAATGGAAGTCGAATCTGAATGACTGAGAGCGGGAATGTTTCGAGATCACTGCTCACCGGTCACCGGTCACTGACTGAGACAAAATTAAAAAGCGGCTCACAATAATCGATTATCCCGAACCTATTGTTTTTGTTACTTTAAAAAGAAAAACGTAGTTTTTTCTCTAAACTATATGAGTAAAAATATACGAGTAGTATGTAAATTTTTTGCGATCTACTATTAGATTATCTAGTACCTAATGCAAATGACATACCATGTTGTAGTAGGTACCTCTAATCCATTACTCAAACAGGTGCACTAATACTGCACAAATACTAATGCTAAAAATACTCAGTTTAAAAATAGAATATTATTTGAAACGTCCAGCACCTATAAACCGCGGGACCGCAGCGGGCGCGGAATGTCTCGGGTTGCGGTCCTTGCGTGTTTATCGCGGCTCGCAGTGATGACACTACTTGGACCTAGCTAGCTAGACCTAACTGATTAGACTACGTCACTGTACCTATATTCTATGTAATAACAGTAACAGAGTCTGATTTTTTCTGCTAGGCGTTGTTATCGATAGCCTCACCATAACTTTTTTTTATGACATCATGGAAAAAACTGCATCAATTTATTTTAAATTACTGATTTCCATACATACCGATATATTTTACTAAATTATAAATCAATTTTAATATAATACCTATGAGACCAAGAATTAATATGTCTACGTAAAAATATATTACATTTGTTACACTTTCAGTTTTATTCTCGATACTTTGGTAAAAATATAATAAGTAGACATTTTTTATTTTTATGAAATATGAGACGCTGTGGAGTGCGGACCGCATCGCCAGCTTCGACCGCTCAGACCGCATCGCGAGATGCCTCAGGATGCGGCATAGGACGGTATGCCGCATTTAGCATATTTACAGATGCCGCACAAATATGCCGGAGACGGCACTCTTTCCACGCTTTGTGAACTTGCATTTCACGGTGAATGTTTGACGTGTCGGACGATAAAATCAGTCATGTGAAAATTGCTTGGGTACCGAAGTTTCTCATATTTATAGTGGATTTTAAGTTTCTCAAATTTAAGCTTATACTTTAGGCATGAAATCAGAGATAGAATAGGTAGCTATCCACCAATGTTGGATGAATTCTTTTACATAAAATTCGTGTCTTGCAATGTAGAATAGTGTATACCAGGTTTCCCGGTAAATACTTAGATACCATTTATATTACTCTACCTCGGTTTTTTTCAAAGTAGGTGACGTATTATCGCCGTCTTGTAGATAATTTGAACGGGTGACGATACAATGGCAATTTTAAAAATTTTTTATTGAGGGTGCTAGAAAATAATTATCTAATTCTCAAAACGATCCAATGATGGAAAAAAATTTGAGAACCTCTGAACGTAACAATAAATCTTTAGCGAAAAATACACTTAGATACCTACTACTTTCACACAGCATTCTGTAAAGCAACAAATAATAAATTAATTTACCGCTTCAAAACAAGCCTTTCTATTCAAGAAGTATGACTTCGGAGGAAGGAACTACACGACTTGCGCTGTCTTCATAAATGTATTTGGGTTACGTCCGCACGAAGCTACACGCCGCGCAAGCTCAGTCCTTCAGAGCCACGATCGTAAATCATTACCTCAGTCAATAGAAACACGTTAGCCATACTCCGCCTACATCCTGGTGCAATTAATTTCCCCAGACACACGCGCGGTGCCAGCGCCCAACTTACACAAAAGGACGGTTGTGTAGAGTTGACGTGACGGAAATTCGAGTGTGGTTACCTTTTATTATTAAGTCAGATATTATTAGTATTGTTATCTTTACGTGAAGCCAAGTTCTAGCTACCGTCCTCTTATGTTCTGTAACGACTGCCGTCTTCAGAACCACTTTCAATCTTTAAACTTTTAAGCCCATAACGCCTCAGTTATGTCTTATATGCTGCTGATATACCTACATGGACAACGATGATCACTTACCAACTCCAATGAAAAAATATGGAGTTATTTGTTACAATTTATTAATACTGTAAACTAATCTGATTAGTATTTCCGAGCAAAGACAGAACTGCACGCATTATGAGCTTATGCAATCCTGAAACTTGATTTTTACGTTGTTCACACAGCTAACGATCAGTGCGATTGCCATCCAGATTTTTCAGGCCTACTATTACAAAGCATTAATAGGTACCTAACTCAGTTTATCAGCACCCAATAACATTACCAAACCTGCGTAATCCTCAGTTCAAAACCATTCAATAGGTCAATAGCACGCGTTAGCTGTGTGCTACTTCACCTACATTCTGTGCTGTAGCTATTAATTTCCCCAGACACTCGCGGTGACAACGGGAACACCACGCAAGCTGTAATAGCTCGCATCTACTACATGCCGCGGTGACGTCACTCATTATGTATGCGATTTACTTGCACTAGTTAGGTACTACATATACCTACATAATCATTACAACCCATAATTGTCCCATTGCTAGGCTCGGGTCTCCTCTCACAGTGTGAGGGGTACAGGCCATAGTCCACCACGCTGGCCTAGTGCGGATTGGCAGACTACACACTTTGAGAACTTTATGGAGAACTCTCAGGTGTGCAGGTTTCCTCACGATGTTTTCCTTCACCGTAGCAAGTGATAATTAGTATCTAATACGCACATAACTTTTTAAATTAGAGGTGCGTGCCGTGGGGTTTGAACCCAGGACCTCCCGTTCGAGAGACCAATGTTCAAACCACTAGGCTATCACCTACATAATACCTACATATAATATGTATTTTTAGTGGAATTAATTTAGTTAAATGACTCTTCCTAAAATATCAAGTCGTATCAACTTTCTAAAACCAAAATGAACGGATAAAATGCTAAAACTTAATTTCCCGACTGTTAACGTCGCTTATAACAATGTATAATTAAAAAATATTAATTAGATAAATTACTATTTTTGTCTGCAACTTGCTGCATAAAATTAAAAATATAACTTACTATTCATTGACAACCCTACAGTTTAATAATGGGCGTTTGAATCTAATAAGTATTTGCTTATGAGATATAATATCGGAGAAAGGATCAGTTATGAGTCATTCTGATATTACTTACTGATAAACTAAGATTTCTCCAAGTGGGCGAAATGTCAGAAGTAGGATTGTAAATAAAACAGGATTTTATAGATACTTTAGACTTTCTAAGATATTTGAAGTTTTGTCACAGAAATATTTTATGTTGAACAAAGGAAATGTGTATAGTTTAGTTTTAAAATTGTTATCCCTATGTGTGAAACTGATTTTACCCTGTCTTTAAAACGTTATCAAAACAATCAATACAAGTTACTTATTTCTGTATTTTTTTTATTTTAAGAACCTAATAACAGGGATAATAATTTTTACTAGCCCCATAAAATATCTGATTTATCCACAGGTCAAAAACCTAGGGTTTGGGGTGACAATTTGAACCCAGTAGATCGTGTTGGGACTTGCCAAGGTACTTACTACTTAACAAGGTAACACATCGTCATAGCAAATATTTACCTATAAGATGGGCATTTACTAACAGTTCATGAGCGCATGAAACTAAGATCTACCGGTCTACTAGTGTTTCACAAAGCCGTAGATCAGACAAGTCCTACATACCTGCAGACACGGAGCTGGTTGTCCTATAAATCACACAGCAGTCAATAGGACATGCACGGCAGCGTCACCTACATTCCGGCTGACGATTAATTTCCCCAGACGCTCATGATACGGGGGCTAAGCTGCTACTCCCTTAGACTACAATGGGGCGTGATTGCGTGCATCCACGTAAATCACCCTTTACGCTACACCGGTTTAGGACGTCTTCTAGGATTATTATGTACTAAATGCCAGGGAAAAGTCTGACGTGGTTGTCGCGAAGGAAGGTTATGGAGGATTATTTCGGCTTTGGTAATATTTACAGTTGTAGGTACCTACTCAGCGTGTAAGTTTGTAGTAAGTTACCGTTTTCTTTGATATATGTCTTCAAATTGCTCAATCAAATCAATAATAGTACATACATACCAATTCTATACAGAAAAACTTGGTGAGGTTTTACTTAGTGTTTCGTACTAGAGAACAGAAAATACCGATTTATTTTATGTCATTTGAAATTCTTCCTCACTGGGAATTGAACCTAGAACCATCTACGTTACTACCTATAGGTATAGAAATAGATAAAAGTTGCTTGGTAAACAGCCCAGAACTTTGATAAGAAGCAAACAAGTGGATTTCTTGTTGGATGGCCAACAATGGCGCATGATTGCGGGCTACACCTGCATAAATCAACCGCGTTTGAACCGCTGCGTGTTACTGATCGGCCGGGCGACTTTACTCGTGATAGGGTTGCCAGATTAGAAACTGAGTTTCCTTGTCATTTTCCCCCTTGTTTTGTCAATAAATTTCCTGACATTTTATGCCTGGGTAAATTAAGTACCTACCTAGGTAGTTTTCATTCGGATCACGAAAGCCACAATTTGCTTTTTAAATAAATCAATATTGCTTTGGTGTTCCCGAATGAACATAAAATTAAAAGTAAAAACACTTCTTAGAAGTCAACGCCCTTAACATCTTATGTAGACATCATCCTCATTTACCATTAGGTTCGATTGATTTTAAATATTAATTTGATGAAAAAATGTAAAATATTTTTTTCCCTATTACCTTAAGAGAGAGCTAAACTCCCGGACATGTGAGGAAATCTCCCATTATCTGGTAACCCTGTCTAAACGCGTGCAACAGTAATGTTCAGAACTAATGTCGTGTTGTTGATTGTTGATGGACTGTAATCGCTATGCGTTCCTCATCTACACCACCATGAAGTAGTATGACTACGGGCAGTAGTGCGAATGTAGTTTATTTACTTAATATATGCGCTGTAATTGTAAATTGCAGTTCTATATTTATTAGACATGGATTATTGCTTAGCTACAATATCACCTAGTTATATGGTACTTGTTATTGAATAAAAATAACATAACATATCTAACATGAAGTTCTTTAACATTTAAAACATTTTTTTTATTTTCTTAATAACAAACAGAAGTCTACAAATTACACATTAAAAAATAGAGCTTGCTTACAAAAACCTTTACTCAGGTAAAAAGGTAAATAAAAAAAAATCTTTATTGAAATAGTGACTTCAAAATAATAGATTTTTTGTCACACCTTACGCTTAAAAATATAAACGTTTATTACACAATTTGTTCAACGAAAATGTTTTACCTACCGCATAGATTTTCCGTAAAGAATTAAATTCCTCGGTTACACGAGGAAACTTAAAAAATCTCCAAGTTTGTTTCCTCAGTAAGTAGAAAGGAGTTGTTCTTATCGGGGTCTGAAGCAAAGGGTTCTGAAGCAACAATATTAAAACTTGATTCTTACAAGTGGAGGGTGCTTGAGCAATCAACTTGTCTTTGTGTTAGCGACTAAGGCTATGACAGCGACCCTGGGAAGACAATTGACGTTTAAACAGGGCTGCCATTCAGGCTTTATAAGATTGTCCTAGGTTCCTGGAAGTCTAAAACTAAGCTTTTAGCCACGCTTTACAGAATATGCCCTACTTCAGGGAAGCTTTCAAGGAGTTTCCAAAAAAAGTCTTGAAAAGTCCCGGATACTTTTTGTGCCAGGGTGTCGTAAATTCATTGATAGATATACAATAATGTCTGATAAAACATTTAATTTTTACCAAAATTTCCGTGGTTTGAGATGTTTTTTATCCGGCAACAATTTAGTGGTGACAACCCTACCTTGAGAAGGGAATTGACGTCTGCCCACCTGGGGTTGCCACATAAAATTTTGTGAGATTGTTATTAAGCCCGCTATTCTTTTAGATATCTTTTTAAAATCGGTTGTTGGTTGAATTCTCGCCTGTTGAGATTGCAATGGAAAATATTATAAAACTATGTTATTCAATAGAGCTTTAATAGAGCGTAACGCTTATAGCTTGAAAATATGAACTAGTAGGTAATTATTATCATTAATAGAAAACCAAAATCCCCAAAGAAATTGTAAAGGTATTTTAACAAATATCTAAATAAATCTTGTTACTTTCACAACTGAGACAAATCGAATGCCATCCCATACATTGAAATCCATCCACCAGTTTAGGCTCTAGAGCGTGGCAAAGAGATACATACCCTTAACGCAGTGTGATAAAAATATAGGATTATATTTCTCAGGTTATTCCATCCCCGGCGCGCGGCACTGCAACCCACAATGGACGTTCCGGATTCAATTCCTCTCTCGATAGTCCAATTTCCGATCTATTTGTCATCGCTGTACGACTCCCGATGCTTTGTGAACGGCATATTCATCTAGATCTTTCCGACTGAAACATGCTTCGTGCATGCTCTCACATATGATAAACATAAGTGATTGAGAACATGAGAAGTGTGTAGGGATGCTAGTTTATTGACTACTATTGCTTGTTTATTTGATAAGTTAATATGAAAGGGAAATGGCAACGTTTGATCATGTTTTCAAGATAAATATACTGACATTTAATGAAGGTTGTGATGATAGAAATACTGGCAATATCTTTGAGATTTCGCCAACTTATTCAAAGCTACAACTACGAGAATTAGCATCAAAGTTTTCTAGGTCTTTGCATAGTGTGTTAAAAAATGTAATATAATCGATCGTTCATAATTGCTTCTTGTTAAATAAAATTAGAATGGGTAACGTAAACATTAAAAAACAAATCAATCAATTTAATTCCATAATCATTTATCTACACAGCATACATGTAGCGCACCTCGCGTCGCTCGTTATCCAACAGAAAACAAATTTAACACTTACCTAAACCGATCGTTACCGGTCGATCTTTGAGATAGTCCATTGTTTTATCGGTCGACATGCTAATGCCCACTTAATTTAGGTAACGGTCTCGTCCGCGATGCGCTTGCGCAACCCCGCGGGTGGTCGACCACCCAAACTCGATAACAGCAACACTACGGCACATCACGTGTTGATTTTATCGAATTTAATTATAACGCGGTTATCGATCACAGGAGTATGAGATAACGAGAGAAACGCGCTTCGCTGAGCTTTCAAAGCTCTTTGACGTTTGTTATAATTGTTATTGCTGGCTGACTATACTCGTCGATCTGATAATAAAACAAAATAAAATAGTGATTGAAGACTGGAACATTTGGCGGGCGATTTTTAACAGAGGTCAGTGAATTGAGATTAAGTGTAGGATTTGCCTTCGAGTCTGCAATGTTCCAAATATGAACTCAAATATTTTTTCACTGATGGCTTTTTTATATTATACATGGTTATATTTGGACCCTTTTCAATGTAAGTAACTTTAATTTTTATAGTCAATATCGTACATCGAGGACCACACAAAAACCAACCACCGCATTTTTTAGCAATTATTCGCCATGTATACTTTAACTATGTCAAAATCTCAAACTACGTCCTTGCATTATTCTTAAAAAATCCCTTCACGTATTGATATTTGATATACAAAGAGCACTTAAAGTATAATTCAATTGCTTGAACAAAACAATAACATTGAGTAAAAACGTGATAAAAGACAAAGCGTCCAGTAAATAGTAATTCTAGTAAACGAGATAAGGACGAGGAGGGTCACAGATAAAATAGCAGCTTTTTTATCTGTGATAAAATTCAATTGGAGCCGGTTATTGGGATCGCCCATTTGATTGTGATCCCTATCATAAGTGCGCTTGCTCGCGCTCACACTTGTTCATTTCATGTTGCTTCGATTTGAAGGAAGCATCGATCACGTTGATACTTGATAGAGAGAAAGGAGAATATAAAGAAAGTACCTACTAGATTATAAAATCAAGAAAAGTCCAATATTAGAATCATAACATGCTTGTATCATGCTTACTATTACTTACAAGTACATACTTATCAATCTTATCGTTGATGATTCGTATTGCGCACCTAATGATTACCATACTACACCGCCGTGCAATGGGTCCTGGGTTCGATTCCCAGTGAAGTAGAAATTTTCATGATTAGTTTTAGTTTCTTATCTCAGACTGACTTTGTACATCAAGTGTATATTCAGGTCCTATTTAAATGTATTAAATTATAAAGAAAGAGTATCGATTTACTGTTCTACTTTAGACAGTTATTAAGAGTTGTTATAAAAATAAAGTTTATGTTCACATTCAAAATTAATTTTAATTTATTAAAATTTTTTCTTCAAATGTAGGTATTTTGCTCCAGTTATTTTATTATTCTCAAAGCGTACTCCCTTCATTCCGAGAGGAATAAATTTAATTGCTACAAATACTTGAATTGTGTAAGAATTTATAGAATTTAAGATGATTATTAATTTTCTCAGTGATAAATTAATGTTATAACTCGTTATTTCTAAGATTTTCTATAAAACAATCTTGCATCTTGTTAGATCGTAGAATGTATAGTTTCAAATTTATTTTTTTCTTTATAAATAAGCAAGCTATATGGGTTGCAGGAAATATGTTTTTTTTTGTCAGTAAGAGCTACCTCCTAAAGATACCTACGTATCTGTATTACTAACTGGTAATTGGATCCGCCATTTACACCTTTTCCAAACATCCGATTGTCGAAGGAAATCCATTCCCCAATTTCACAGAATTTCCACGTCATGCACAAACAATCGGTACTAAACAACCTCGAACCCTTCACAACTTGTTAACTTAACAATCAAAACACTAAACCACGAACTATTTATTACTGATTCCCAGACAGCTGTAGAATCAAACCGCATTTAGCTGGCGATTTCTGAAATAATTTTACGCGAGAAATAAATAAAACATTTTAATTATACACAAAACAGGATTTAATTATGTAAAGGTATGTAATACTATGTTAAAAACAGCAACGAGTTTAAATCAATTTGTAGATTTTTTGTGGATGATTTACAACCGTATTACGTGGAGATCAAAGACTGAAAGCTTTCAAATTCCATTTTATTACACGATTGTAATTTGTCTGGTTTTTCATTTGTAATTGAATAACAACTGTACGAAAACTGTTTTATATTACTCAGAAACATAATTTTATAACAGAAACAGAGTTCATTACTGAATGTAAAGTAAAGAATCATAATCTTTTTTACGAGAAATAATTACGTACCTACTTGTAGTTCTGATGTGATAAATAGTTCTAACAGCGAGACGTACCTATCCTTAAGCAAGCCAACGGAACTTTCTCGCAAGTATCTTAATTGTAGCTAATTACAAGAAAAGCCCCTTCGCCGAGAAAAGGATAAACGAATTAATAGGAGTACCTACCTCGCAGATTTATTCTAAAATAGGTTCAGGTGTGAAAAAGGCAGATTTAAAATGAAATTTATTAGAGTGTTTCGGTTAAAGAACACGTACAGCGAAATCTCCGCGGCTTGAATCTAAAAGCAAACGCGTGTTTTTCCCTCTTTTTAAGCAAACTGTGTATTTTCTTTGGCGAATGTGAATAGGCAGATAACGAATTCATACAGCGACTAGTGAATAGTAGCGACACAAGACAAAATGTATTACGCTTTTCACTCGTTTCCTTATCGTGTGTAAAGTGGATTACTTTGAAATAATACGTTCAAATTATGTTGTATTGTATCGTTGTAAAAGATATAGTTATGCAGATAATTTATTGCATTAATGCTTTTGTCTATGTGATTATCATGCTAGATATTGCTATGCTTTGCTATATGTATAGGTACATGTACGAGTATATGTACTATCCCTTGATTAGTTATTTACAATCACTTAGATGTCATGTTAGACGTTCAAAGAGTTCTATTACAGGTTTGGTTCCTAGTGAAGTAGATTACGTATGATTTTTAATTTCTGTTATTCATTTGTGTGTGTGCTTAAAGCGTGTTTTATGTTTTTGAACAACTTGCTCGTTTATTGCGTAGGACCATTATCCTTTACCCAATCCTCATGGTACAATGCAGTCGAAGTTAGAAACCTTATAGCCGCTAATGACTCGAAGTCAATAAAACCGTCTCAATGCAATTCTCAGCGCACTGTTACGATAATGCCCAAAGTAATTACTGAACAAAATTAAAACTTCCACCATAGAGAAGTAGAAACGATTCGCAATTTGAATTCAAACTCTCAACTTCTGCGTTTTGTTACTACTAGAGTCGCATGTCTTTGAAAGTGGACATTTAATACGGCAACTAATTGACTGGCTCATTAGCAGAACAGTGCGGAAACAGTTAGGCGGCGTTTCTTCTAAACTTACGATAATGTCTTCAAGTTTTGAATCTTATCACGTTGAGATAGAGTCGGTGTTTGTGAGGCTGTGGGCGTGTGAACTCGCGCTCGTTTTCTCTCCCGCAAGTTCAATACCACCATTAATACAATAAGCAGGTGTAGGGCCGCCATTAAAACGATTTCAATTAATCTGTTCGCTGTCACATGTGATAGTTTGTATTAACTCCTTTTTATTGATGTAATGAAAGATTTAAACTGTAATGCAAGTAATAAACTCGCTTTACGACTATAAGACATAGATCAATGATAATTTTTAAGTTTCATTAATGATAATGAAAATGGACATTTGTCTTCTCAAAAATCTCTTTATTTTCAAACAGTTATTAGTGTAGGTACTAAACGCAGAAGTTTCTTGCAAGATAAATAATTTAATAATATTCCACGGATAAAGAAGTAATTTAAAACAAACCCAGGATACTGAACGGCAATCATCTGCGTCATACAACGCCAATATAAACCTTATCGACTATTGCCCAGTAATAAGAGCTTACTAGGCGGCTAGCAATTTTGCAAATTGACCGACAGATAAAGCGATGTAATTTATTAGTATTTGCGGTTTAATCGTCAAGCGCCCGATCTAGAAGAGAATGAGGCTGGATGAGGAGGTAATATCTGTAGGTATTAGGGATGTATGGAGGAGGTAATATCCGTACCTAGGCGATAGGGATGTATGAAGGTAATTTTAGGAACCGAAGTCAGAGTCGAAGGCAACGTCAGAAGTAGTAGCAAAGAACGGTTTTACTTACGGAGATTATTCGTTGAAACTTCTTAATTTAAATTTGAAAATAATAAGTTTACACAGATTAATAATAATTGCCTGGTTATCAATAACAGTTGACAAATTAAATCGAATGAATTGACTCCAAAAGTAAACTATTATGTAGGTATATAGCCGCGCCTATTTTGCTATGCGTTATGCGTCGACTTTCGATTAAAATCTCCGAATAAAAAATGTCGGAGCTCAAGTAGGAACCGAAGGTAAATTTTTATTTGAAAGTTCCTTCATGGAATCAGAGTTGAAGCTCGGTAACATCCCTAGTAGGTACATTAATACTATCTGTAGATAGACCAGGTACATAATTCGTAGGATTATTGTCCAAGCTGTAATAATCATTGTACTACGATAATCTAACGGATTATTAGCGTATTATCAATTCACCGTAAATAAATACGTCTGAGTCTTCAGACTGGTTATAATCTTTCTTAATTACTTATACTAGAGGTCCTGTCAACTGGTCTTCTGTCTGTCATGTGTGTGACGTAATACCGATCAAAAGTAGTGTTGTAGTGTGTGTTTTATTTCTCTATTTAAATGTAGATATGTAGGTATTCATAAAATGTATATTACCTACATAAATTAAGCTTACCATATTTCATGCCAACTCTCAAACTCTAAAATGCCTGTAAGTACCTATTATCCAAAAAAGGGGTACTTTGATCTTTTGAAAATTCAATAAAAACAATACTTATAAACATTATTAATACTTAACGCTTATATTAAGTTTAAGTCTAAGGTCCTTTACTCATGAAAATCTATGTGTATGTAGATGAACTAACAGTACCTATATGTATACTCGTATCTACAACTTTCCTAGTATAAAAAACAAATACGCAAGACAATGCAATATTGCCTAGTCGAATGCAAGCTCAAAGCAATTATGTAGGTGGATACAAAGCCGACCGCTGGCTAATACTTGGAAACTAGCCGATATGAGCAACTCACTGAGCTATACAGGGGGCCCAGTGTGTAGCCAACTTTATAACTCCGTATCAAGCCAAGTGCACCAGACGGTTGGTGTATAGGTACCTTTATGTTGGTATTTGCGTAGATATGTGGTCTTATAATACGAGTTCCGAGGAATGCTTGAAAATACATGCGTAGGTAATTGAATTTCATAGAATGGCACTAACAATTTAGAAAATTATAAGGCGATAAGTCAAATTCTGTTATTTATTTCCTCTTAGATGTAATACCTCAATTAACGAACGTCAAAGAACAGAAGTGTGGTTTCTTTTTCAGAAAAATGCGTTATCCTTATTGTTTGGAATGGATAATAGAATTATTTTGCAAATTTTGGTGATGGGACCCGTTTATCTGCCACGTACGATGGACTATACTCTTGTTCCATAAGTTAACTGCTTATTATAACCATCGTAAGTCTTAAGACGATTGAAAAGAGGTTACATAATGCCCTGAATCTGAATGAAACTTAAAGCAATCTGTCTCAACACATTGTCCTAGAAATCTTTATGTTAATAACGCATTTATAATTCATAATTCATAACTTAAGCAACTTAATAAGTAAACTAACAACAACAATTAAAGTGCCAGAGAATTACCTAACTGTAATTTTGCTAGGTAACGTCTTGAAATTGTAAAATGTATAAAGCAGAGTCGCCTGTGAATGTCAGGTCGGGAAAACCTTTTACGAAATAACATTCGCGAGATGTTTGGGCTTTTGATAGCGCTCTTATTACGACCCAGTAAGGTCGAAAGTGTTATGTAATTTAAAGTCGAGAAACTTACATGTTCGGAGAATGCGCTGGACGGGTCAGTAAATAACATAATTTATTTAAGAAATGCTTTTAATAAAAATACGATTGTTTGATATTTATGACGTACAAAAGAAACTAATTCGGCGATGTTTATGAACGTTCTATTTTTCTTCATAACGTTATGTTGAAACAAAAGTAAATGGTTATCTAATATCAACGTTAAAATCAGTAATTTAGAAACATGAAGCGTATAAAACGTGTACTGAATTTATTTAATTTTTCTGTATGATATTGAAAACTATTGTGTAAAAGCAGAAAATTGCGAAATACCAAAGGCGCGAAAAAATAATAACAAAGCGAATATTTTATTACAATTCACTCGGACATGTTTTGTTATGGAGAGTTAATAAAAAGAGCTATCGAGTATGGTGAAGCAGGTACATTTTATTTCAGTGTTTCGCCCTCGTGTAAGTTATATTCTCGCTCTGACCTTGCCCCAAGTAAAGGTTTATTTATACATGACCTAAGTAGGCCAACTTGTACAGGCATGTAAAGCCGAGCTCACATTGCAACGGTACGAAAGGGATTGTATGTAATCTCTCTGACGAATTCTACAAAATCGCAAATTTAGGCAAACGTGCAAGCGTCAGAATCTAGCAAATTGCAGTATTAAAATATGGTCAGGATTTTTTTAAATATTACACAATTACACAATACATCCTTCATATATTAAAACATAACTAGGCATCAACACTTAACTAATATTGACCACACGGTTTCTTCTGATAGCCAAATTAGACTAGCTTGGTTTCTATCAAAGCAACGTGACCCCCAACTTTTAACCAAATTTTCTAAGTGAATTGGGATAGCCGGTAACTTTACTTAATAATAAAAAGTAAAAAGTATTGGTAACATCTGTCTTAGTATTACCAATACTATCAACTAGATATGGACCAACCCAATTTCTTCTAGTTCCATATCGGTGTTGGTGAAAACGTCGCGAGTTTTCGAGTCAATGAAGCTTGAAAACGGGAAACTTCGGTGCGGTCATGAATCGCCTCCGTCGCGTTTCCAAATGTCAGAGCGACTTTATCGAAATTTTTTACGCGATAACTTTACACCTCATTTATGATGAATGAAATATGAAACAAACTACAAGACTGCTTGTACATCGTTTTAATATAAACCTGATATATTTAATTGCATCGTCATTGATATAGGGATGGACAACATTAGTAGCTTTGAACTTTGATATGATAACATATTCATTAGGATAAATACCCTTATAGAGTTATTTTAAGTCCAATCATAGACATGACGTAAAGACGAAATTGCAATGAAATTTATAATATAAATATTATATACCTATCACATAGCGTTCCATTTAACGCAGTTTTATCTTTTCTTGACATTCGTAATTTTTCTACGGTCACCTGCCATGAATAAATTAAAGATCTTCATTATTTAAACCGATTGCCTAATTTAAACAGGTTATAATAGACATGTATCTTAATGCTGCATACTTCAGTGTCACGGAATTTTAACAGCATATGAAACTAATTTAATGCAGAGTTAAAACTTTGTTCAGAACTCCCAACTTTATGCATTGCTCTGCGGGCCGGAATGAGTGTTCTCTACCACTCCGACTACTGATAACTAGATATATCAGTTATTTAATTAAAATATTTCGTGTGGAAATGTAAATCGGGAATTAAATCGGTTGATCCCCGCGGGGATATCTCGCGTTATCTTCCCTTTAATTTAGTCCGAGATAAATATGTATGCATCTAGTACGAATTAGCATTTTATCTCTTTGGCGATTTAATATTCATGTATACGGTGCAAGCGCATATCCCTAGTTGCATATTGAATTAATTATAACCTAGCTGGTGTAACACGGGCCGGGTATATTTAGCCCGATTAGCCGTAAAATGTTTGTTTACGTCGGAACTGTGGACGGTGTGCAATAAGATTGCGAGGTTGTTTCGTTGCAGATATTGCAGGGTTCGGAAGTTCATAGAGTGCTTCCTGGTTCGCAATAAATAATGTGGCTCGTTATGTTTGTTGTATTTGGATGTAATTGTTTAGCTATTGTTAGGGTCAATGCTGCCATTGATCGGTTTAAGTTTCGCCGAATTAAAAATCATTAACTTCATGTGACGTAATTTATAGATGCCTACCTATTTGTTATTTTTTTCCAAAAGTCCGAGCTTTGTAAATTTATTATCCGGTGACGATAATTTTGGCGACGATAGCCCTCGTTAAGACCTATTCAAATACTAGGTTGCTAATACCAAATTTTCAAATACCAATTTCAAATACCAATATTTCTGTATCACTACACTCCAACCCTCTTTTTTGCTCTCATAACACTAGGAAGACCTAGGGACATATTCCTTGTGCTTAGACAGATAGATACCTATCTACACTAACGCCGTTATAGAGTTACCAAAACTATATAAGTCCATCAGCAAGTGACTACTATAAGCAAAGCATTTATCATAACTCCAAAATTGAGATCAACATACGGCAGGACGGAGCGGGTGAGAACAATGCTGCCATTGTCGCGCGTCCGGTCATTAATAACATCGACAATGCCCGTCGGGTAATTGAGCGGCGACGTACCTACTGCTTGCCTTGGTATTCAGACGAACTTACCTTTACTTACCAACAATGCTAGCCTGCTTGAAACTCCTGCAGACCAAATGCCAAATGTAGGTACCTACTTTGAAGGGAATGGTTAATTTCCATTTTCTTTTCACTGTTATCCGCAAGTGTAACCAAAAATAGTGTTTGAATCTAAAATCAGTAATCGTCTCTTTTGTAAAACGCTTTACAGCTTTAAGGCAGATTTTCGTTGTCTCGAAGCAATACTTTTCGAACTCCGCAAAACAGAAAAATACAACAAAGGTACGCGGTCTTTCCCACAAAAACTTTATGTGTACGGTCTTGCACGTGTCAACGATCCGAGACAATCTCGCAAAGAATTCTATTGACATTTCCACAGATTGCATATCGAACAGTCTGCGCAAAATATTTAACTTTACGACATAACATTTCCATCAGAGCGCGCTCGCACGCCGGGGCAGTCCTACGCGTAAGCGATATATCGAAATTGCGCGGGAATATTACGGGGGAATAAACAAGCCACTATCCCATTTCATTTATATCGGTCCGATACGCTCGCGCAAAGCTTCGAGAAAGTGGGCCTACGATTCGGTACGTATGACGGTATAAGAAAATGTTATTTTGCACATTTCTCTCAAATTCTCAGCGCTCAACGTAATCTCGGGGATTGGGGGGGCCTCGCGAGCCTCGCAACAATACATTCCCTAAATTGTCTCCATGAAGACGCAATAATTTAAAAAGGCTGAGCCTCCAAGCGAACTTGTGATTTCATCTCGTATCAACACACACGAAGGGCGGCCCTTAAACAAAATTGCTCGTAATTACGATAATTCCCTCCGAAGTAATAAGAAAAATGGGAGCGTAAATCTAAGATAATACGGAGGTACTGAAGCATACGACCTACAATGAATAGACGCGCAATTTACTTACGATTGGTTGATAGGTACCTTTACATTATTCTTCGAGTACTTTATTAAATGTCATGTCTGGAGCCCTATCACGGAATTACGAGTATATCATAAAAAAGTTTTAACTAATTTCGTCTTGTAGTTACAAGTATATATCTGGTTACAGTACCTATTTATAAACTACCAAAGTTGTAATCTAAACGCTTTAAACTTACAGTCTAGACATGGTCACGTATCTGCATACGTTTCACAGCCACACGCCATTTTAATAAAATTACATACAATTTGCACAAATAGCTTTGAAACTTTGCGCTAACCATATTGTTATCTTCCAGAACAAAAACATAGATAAACTTTCAGCTTTGAATAATGATAGTGGTGGTACAGGGAAGACCATATTTTAATACATTTATATTCAGACCGACTACAACAATAGCTATAAGAAACTGGTGAAGCAACAAGAATGGAATGGATTTATCAATTGTATTACGATACAATGCTCCGCCGTTAATCTTGGACGCCATTTTTACAAGATTGCATCCCTAACAAATGAATTCAGTTTGTTTCTCGAAGAAAACGCAGCGGGTCATTTCACTGCGAGATATCTCGCTAGATTGCTTCTCTTAAGACTCTTGTTACTTTATAAGAGAGATCAGTTTTCCGTAGATATTCTCATCTTATATTTGCGCGGAAATGTCGAGAGCTTACCCACCCAGTACCGTTCTCCTGATTTCCCAGAGGTCACAGTCAAATATTTTAAAAATCCACGGCGGTTGTAAATAAAAAAAGTGAAAATATCGCGACGTTGGACTCTGAATTGCCGGCACTTGTTCGGCTCAGTCGGTTTCGACTTCCAAATTGTCTTAATTTTGTTGGAAGACGCTTTTTTTTCAACGACTTCACTTTAGGCTGATACGTAAATATTCAAGTACCTAATTTAATATCCATTCATTCAAGTGAATGTGTAAACGTTTATTTAATTAAGTTTTGCTGCTAATAACGAGTGATGATTGTCACGAGCTTAATCGACTGTATTGCATCCGACGCAAATGCATTAATTGTAAATTGTAACTACAATTTGTGCATAATAATAAGTAGTCGTCTCATTGGCAACACGCGGGACATGGGCAGGCGGACCGTGCATAGTGCGTGAGGAACTGTTTCCACTGTACCTAATTTACTACAAAAGTAA
>LGAG01000176.1:828130-842704 GCA_001278395.1 Lerema accius
CTAATAAAACCGTTATCAAGCCATTTAATTTATTAACAACAATTTTAAAAACATTCCTTTAAACTCATAATATTTGTCTATGGATATTGTTCTGTTTAATCTTAAATTAAAACATAGTTTCGGTAAATAACTGTTAGAACCCATTTCATAGACCAAATGATATCATAAAAAAATGGTGTTATAAGCGCGCTCGGTTTGAAGATTTGAAAACTTGCTTGCTTTTGTCAAAATTACGATCGAGTAGACAAATAACTGTCGTAAAGATGGTAGGAACCATTTTCCGGTATTTTAAAGACGTAACAGTATAAAATGTCACTGCATAAATAACAATGCAAGGGCAATGTAAATATTTAACAACTAACAATACCGTCACAGTAAACGTAAGATGTTATCAAAACAAACCATGGAGACGGGCCCTTGAAACAACACCATTAACCCACTTCGGAAACGTTTTCCGATGGGATACGGCGTCAAATGTGCCGTTCCGTGTTAAATCGTCGCTTACGACCCATCAATGGAACCGGTATTTTTGGTACGACTGCCGATGGAATTGCGATTGACGCGAATAGCTTCGGTGTCATCAATTAATGAATATTAGATAAAGATGTTCTCGTGAAAAGATAACCGTTGCTTTATTGGCATACATAGTCATGACGTTTAGTATTATAACCTATAAAAAAAACAAATGTATTAGTTAAAGATAGATTTAAGGCCAACGCTTTTAAGATATAGGTAGATTTATTGATCTAATGTAATGTTTACCCGAGCATAGGTAGGTTAGAAATTCGAGGAATTTTTAAGGAACGACATTAGAAAAAGGTAGGTCATTGACCTTCAATACAAAATAGCTCGCTAATGTTATTGTGATATTATTCTAAGACTTGATAAAAACCCTAAAAATCCATGTAACAATAAAAGCATACACCAACTTGCAGTCAGTTAAAGATTGTAAAATCAAATCTCAAAAAGTACGATCATCCATTTTCCTATACAGGCACTTCTTTAAATAAATATTAAATGATGCATTAGCTTCGCAAGTCTAGCTCTGGAGCAGCTGCGAGCAATTTTTAGTGCTTTACGGAAGTCGTTGGCTATTATGAAACTTAAGATTAACAGAGCCATTACAATTTGTGAATAAATAAACGCGTGCATTATAAATACGCTGACGTCAGTTGAGTTATGAGGTAATTTTAAAACGCATTAAGAAATTGTGCTTGCTATTTACTGCTCACCTTCTCGGTAACGACGTAAATAGCTACGTTATATTAATATTTCATGCTTTAATATGCAATAGGTACAATTCTTGTTATTTTGGTACGCTTTCAAAATTGTGATATGAGGTGAAGTCAAAAGGTAGGTAAGGTACAGATCTAAGTATCTTTCTTTTGTTTTGTAGCCCAAACTATAAACAATATCATTTGCTTTGATTTCGAAATACGTAAAAAATATTCTTATGTTAAGTATAAGTAGTATTGTCTGTAATGTTCTTAAGGAGCTTAAATAGCTAGTTCAACGAAATCCATACTTACTCAGAGAAGACCAGCAATAAAGAACTTTTGTGACTTTTGAAAATGAGTGCTACACATTCGAGTAGTTCTTATACCACTTTATCTGTTCTAGGTAATTAATCAAAATACGTACCAGTCTCTTTAAAATAAATCCACAACTCGCCTGAGTACTAGCTCTCTAAAAATACTCTATAAAAAGCAGCACTATTATTTATTCTGTAAGTAACATAATTTTCTACGAGACAAGAAAAGTCGGGAATAGTTCCGCAGAAAACTGAGCGTTAAAAAAACGTTTGCGTAAACGAATTTACGACAAACCGTGCCGTTGGAAAGCCCAATTCGACGTACTTAAATTTATGATTTTTACGGGTTTTCGTTCGATCGCAATTCTTAAATCCGCAGTGAATCCGGTTCCCTGTTACACTAGCGATTCTTCAATATGATTTCTTCGACTTTGTGACCGGCCGAAGGTTCCCTAAGTGTCGCCATTAAAGCGACCTGGTGCTAATTTCGTATAAGGATAAGAGGGCTATATTTGGGAAAGATTTCGAATGGGAACATTTATCACGTTTATTGAGTTTTGGGTTGACTTGTTCAGTAGACGCTTAAGAACATGTGACAGTTTATTTTAGTTGATTTTTAAGTTGTTATATACTTTCTTATGATGTGATATACAAATATTAGATTTCACAAATCATAATTTCATACAACAATGCGAAGCGGTAGATAAAAAGTAGCCTACTTAATTTTAGCTTCTCCTTTCCATTCATTCCATTCGTTCATTACTTTATTTTGAAAATAGAACTTAAAAAGTAGAGTAAAGGCGTCTGTACCGAGCGCTATCCGATCGTAAACTGGTTATGAGTGGATAATGTATGATATCGTGGTATCCTCATCCCTCCCTGGTTATTGCTGCATGTCACGTAGCGAGGGATGCACTCGGCTTATATCTCCGGCGCACCCTCCCAGAGGATTATCTTTATTTTATTAACAAGACATCATCCTGAAAATGTATCGTGTTTCACCCCTATATGTTCTAAAACCTATTTTTTTAACTTATTTTTTCTGATTTCATAATTTAAATTCGACGAAAAAATATCTAATATTTATAATTTGAGTAAAGAGAAATCTTGGAATTACCTAAGTACAATGTATTAAAATTAAAAACAACAAAAACTAAAAAAATATTATCTGATCTATTAGAATCTGAATATTACAAACTAATAAATTAAAATCCAAAGTAATGTTTATTTTTCATGTTAAAAAATTATATTGTCATCTAAAAATAAGTCGTCTAGACAGAACGAGTTATTCAATTATTTATAAGTATTAATGACCCGCCTTTGCTTTGCTTCGATAACCTATAATACACACAAATAAATGCCTTCACCATTGCTTCTTCGTTGACAGACAGACAAACAATTGATCTTAGATCTATAAATAGATAGTATTTATTTATAGGTAGTTTTAGCGACAAAGTTGTCATTTATTATCGACATAATAAAAACGACACTCATTCCATCACTAGGGAGCCATCAAACAAAAATCGTAACAAATTCATCCGTCTAAACGTGTGTCGGTTCGTCCATAATATATTATGACTCCATATTCTTCGCTAAATCTCTCGGACATGATATAAACGTGAAGAAATTTTGTTTGCTCCATAAATATTTGTCTTGCGCGAAAACCTCTCACGAGACTCGGGGGAGCTTCTTCTTACGCCACGGAGAAACGAGTGTCTGTCTGTCTGTACTATAGCATTTCTACTATAATTTGTAATATCATGTAAAATATTATTTAATATTTATCACCACGTATTTCTTGATATATCAGTTTTTCCTCTTTCGAAGTTTTTTTAAGTGTTTAAGGGAGACGCAATTATAATAATGACGTCTTTACACTGAAGTCCAAATTAAGCGTTAGGTGTCTAAGTTGACTGTATTTCTACGGTTCGTTAGCTTTATTATGGCATGCCATGATTTTTTAAATAACGCTACACACTTCTAGCCCTACAATGTCCCCTGTCTGAATACCATGGACAACACTAATAGACATGGAACACACGTTCAGCCCGAGAATAAGTTAAATTCGTCATTCAAATTTTACTCTTGTCAAGGATCGAACCCAGGATCTATAAAACGGCGGTCCGGTGTAGTAACCATTGTACCATTAGAGGAGTCAATCGTCGTCGCTTATCGTCGGTCACCGTCAGTCATCGTTTGCCTAATATTTGTGTAAATCACAGATCACTCCGCAGAGACCACCCCGCAAGGCTACATTTAAATATCAAACAAAGCTTTGTTTAAAACAAGAGCTCCAAATGGGGTTTAGAAACCACTCCAGTTTGCTTATTACTGCTCTGTGACAGCATTATTCAGTGAAATATTAGACTATTTATCAAAATTAAAACAAACTCCCAACTAAATGTGTGGAGTTTCCTGGTTGGGGAATTATCGCGAATTGTGTATTTTGATAAACCGATTTTAGCTGTAGAACGATATTATGTTAGCGTGTTTATAAAAGTAACCACGTATTTTGTTTATGTATTTAGTTGATATCTCTAGTTTGTATAATTCCGTTTTACTGAGTTAATGACAAACAAACCTAACGAAGGAATTGGTTTAGTACAAAACACATAGGTATCCAGGGAAACTTCTCTTCATTCGTCTATAAAACAAGTTAGGTCTCTCTAATGTCCAGATTCGACTTATTTTGTCATATTAAGCGTCCCAAAGACTTCGATTTTGGAAGATAATAGCCAACATTACTACCGCAAGACTACTACTGCAAGACAAGTGATCCTAAAAGATGACTAAATCCATACACCACCACGCTGCCCCAATGGCAAGTTAGATCACAAGGTAACCAGTTTGAGATGTGAAAGCTCTTAAAACTGGTAATGGTTTCATGATGAGCATGTAACGAGGGAATATCGAAGGGCAGTAGAAATGTCATTTTCATCTTTAACGAGATGCCGGCCGAGGACCCCACACTCAGCAATCACTTAAGGGTCTCGGCCCTTCGAAAGGGTGCCGGACATATTTTTACATAAAGATATGCAAGTACCTACTGAAATAAATGTTTTATGTATTATAAATAATTTCTAAGTGTTTCCTTTACCTAGTTTTTTTTAAGTATTTATTTATTGAAAACTGGAAGACCTGGCAGACGTTGTTCTCCCACATATTTTACACGTCAGGTATTGCAGACCTTTATTTTTCGTGTACCTTTAGTAAATGCTCACCGTAATGGTCATATTTTACTATGGCGGCGTTTCGATAACTCTAATGTTTTGGCTGGTCCCTTAAAGTATCTCGACGTCAGTATCACCTGCAGGGTCCAACTGTTGCTCGAAACCATGCTCGGTCCTTCTAAAATATCTCACAATTTTTTCTATTGAAATCGGTCCAGCAGTTTAGGAGGAATTCAGTGACAAACACACGTACGCTGTGTTTTTATATATGAAGATGTAGATAGGTATTAATGTATTGAGGATTTATTGCACTGTGATATTATTTAGGTAGACATGGAGTTCTTAAGAGACCTGTAGTCTTCTAACATCTCTTCCACAAAGCCATAATTACAGAAGAATACAATTCCACGACCACTTATTACAATGTCACAAATAATTGCAAATCATTCCACAGCTTTAAGATACACCATTGTAAAGAAAACGCTTAAACCCAGAAGCTTTTACAAAGTTATGAATTATCGACGGCGAGATGAGTAACAGGCTACAGGAAGCTCGATAAATACAATTAAAAGTTGCCATATTTCGTGAACTTCCAGATTAAGATAAGCTTTAAAAGCTTAAGATTTCCCCGGCGCCTGTGCCGCCGCGATTAGTGTTCTTCGTTGTTTTAATTTTTTAAATGCTTTTAAAGTTTTTCGTTCTTCGTTCAATCGCTGTTAAGCTTTTTCTTTATATTTAAAAATCGAGTGTTCGTATTTGTGACTAAATTTCAAAACGCCTGGACATTTTGTGGTGTATTTTGAATAAAGTTTATGAACACAATTGAACTCGTAGGTTGTAATTATTGTCGAGATACTTTAAAAGATCAATCAAGCTATAAGATGGTAGCATTGCAAGCTTGTTTACTATTCTCATTATATAAAAAATTCAATTTTCGCCTATCACACAGCTGAAAGATCCACTGGGAAAATAAAATGAAAACTAACTTAATCTTATAGTACCAAAATATACCCATAACACCCATAAGTATTATGATCTATAAATCCTGGGATGTAAGCCGTAGAATGGGACTGCAATCCCGTAGTGCCTTATTACGGGGATGAGGCTAGACAACCGTTGGGATTAGTGGGCATACCGTGAGCCACACAATCCCTACATACCTGCCCCGGCTTTTACAGTAGGATTTAGATTTTGAAAACGTACTAACATTACATTAACTTGTTTGAGAAGACCAACTATTTAACTGATTTTAACAAAATAAATAAAACAGTCTTTATCATATTATGTTTTTCTATGTAGCAATTTGCTATGTAATAAAGTATGTACTTCATATTGTTCCTAACATTAAGCGTCCTGCATTTCTTTTCCTTGTAAACTTTAACTATGTCGAATGTCAAACTCGTTCTCGTATGTGTTGTAACTTAACTGAGAAAGTCTATAGTAGGTACTCTGCCACACTTCGCGTGCGTAAATAAGTAGAATATAAAACTTATGTTTCACTAAAATATAACTATAAAATAAAAGTGACGTCACATCCGATAAACAACAATTAAATTCCGCGTTCACGCCTCACTTTGTTCTTCTACAATGTAGATGTGCGTAGACGCACAAACTTTGCGCGATCAACGCTCAGCTTTTGTCGAGGCGAAAGCCATTGTAACTCATACAGAAACTTGGCGTACAACGACGCTTAGTGCAAGACATAAGGGTTATGCGGATTTAGTTTTTTACTGATTGTGCCAGATAAGTTATGTTTTGGGAAGGTCCATTTCTTTCGCTGTACGGCCTAGACGGCTTGACGAATTTTAACATAACAATAAGTGTCTTTGGTTTTATCTAAAATTAAATACTATATTATTTGTCTATTGGCGTTGTCCTTGCTACCCATGACACAGAGATTCCTAATATGGTATCATGAGTGTGTGGTTGCATTTGATTATTTAGTGTGTACGTGTGTAATGTATACGTTCCTAAGTACGTAATCTATACATACAATAAAATTGAAAATTGGGGGGCTCTGTTAGTCTGTGTGTTTGAAAGAGCATCACGTAAAAACTGCTGATTTGACAGAGCAATGGATGAAATACATAAATAATCGTTAACTCGCGGCGTTACTTAGGCTTTATTTAATTTAAATCAGTCCACTCTATCAAAAGTTATTAAAAAGTTTGTATGGGACTTCTCTACCTGACGTAACTGACAGCTGACGTGGTTAGCCACATTGAAAAAACATACAACAAAATAGTTATTTATTTTAACCTAAAAGATACACCGAAGCAAAGCGAGGGCGGGTCCACTAGTAATAACATAAAACCGCTGTATCCCATGGCTCAGCTCGCAGCGCAAGTCCCACTAAGGGTAATTTCACTCGCTCCTTATCTCCGCGCGCGCTGCTGCCGTGACGCCGGGTTATTTACGCCCGCGCTGCCCTAATCCCCTATTTATTCCCCGGGATGTATTTCAAAATTAGGGATCACATCCAAGGAGAGAATTTACGGGTTAATTTGCGGGATCGCGTCTCGCAGGCTCGCGATAAAACGAACACCTAAAGCAACAACAATGTTGATATCTCACGTGATATTGTGATTAGACTGTAGGTATTCACAGTTCCTTTGTTTCCTCAGAAATAACGGCTTATTTGTGACCCCCAACAGTACAGTTATTGTTTGCTATGTTTATGGAAAAATCTTGTTTCATTTCCACATCTCGATATTTGCTTAATTACGTCTGTTCGTTTGTTGACAGAACGATACTGCCGGATATTAAAGCAATGCCGATATTTTTTCAAATAATACGCCTCACGCGATCGGACGTTTATTATATAAATAGTTCATTTAATCATGAATGTAACAATTGACCTATTTTGTTTCGAAAACCTACATGGAATAAAAAAACACATTTTGTTTCATGCTTTCAATACTTTTCCAGCAGACAAAATCCAAACCACCAAAATCACGAGTGGAAGCCAAATTTTAATGCATCCTTAATTTTACGTGGAACATTATTACAGCACTAAGTACTAAAACAAAAACCGTGGAGATTGCGACGACAAAAAATATTAATGAACAAGCAAGTTCGCACAAAGGGAACTTGTACCTGAGCTAAAAGCGTTCCTTTACTGCGACACTACTCCACAACTAATGTGCAACATTATTTTATAAGTATTAAGGCATACAAGTAGATTTAATACTGCTCTCGTAGCTGCTTTTAGTAATTCGAGTGCAGATAGTAGCTACTCTAGTAGATTCACGTCGATTATTCGGACACGATTTTTAATCATATTATGTTATTCCTACTATTTTATTTATCAATGCGAAGGTTTATGAGGGTGAAAGTAAGGTATGGATAAGTAAAGTACAAAATTTTATGCAAAAATACCGAGCGGATTGAAATGATTTTACTCAATAATATGACTCATAGGTATATTAGAATCAGAATAACAGACTTAATTTAAAGTCAAGTTCAATTTAGTTTTTAACCATTAATACATAAAAGAGAGGAGATTACTTTCTCGAGTGTCCAATAGTAATTCATAAGAACCCAACTTTAATACGTATTTGGTCGGTTCCATTTAAGACCTCTTACAGAGCCCCTTAAGAGAGCTCTCTAACACCAGCTAAACTTTATGCCAGTCTTTTGTTATAAAATTGTAAACACAAGACACCTTGCGACAAGTAAAATGGGAAATATCTTGTTAGTAAAAATTGTCTGTACGCGTACTATGTTTGTCTTAACCCTCGTTGCGCTGTCTGTAATACAAGGTGAATCCGACGAAATCCGATAGATGTCATCCCAAGCGAGGAGTTTCCGGGGGAGTTTCCAGTCGTATTAGCCCGCCGGATACTCGAATAACCGTAAAAAAGGTTTATAGTTTTATACTCATCCTTTGGTAAATGGGGATCTCTCGGAAATTCACCTGCCTCCCAATTCAATTACGGAAGTCGTGCACTATTAGAACGTTGAGAACACATCTGTTTTGGCGCTTGCTCCGATAAATAGGTAAGTATATAGGTTAGGTATCTGGACTTTCTGTCATCACGATTTCAATTACATTGAGTAGCTACTCGTATATTGGACTTGTCTTATGGAATCTCCTCCCTTAAACATAATTTTAGCAATTGGTGTTTTGTTAAACTTATAAATGAAATTCTATACAAATATCGAATTGAGAGCAACATAAATCTTACAAAGGCTTGTTAAGGATTTTCAAAGTAACAAAGAAGTCTTCGTCACCCATTCATCAACCGGCAAGTGAACGACTAACTTTAATCATAAATGCACTAACTAATACATCAATCTACACTCAGAGTGTTCGTTACCAATGCAACTATTCCGAGAAACTTGCCAATACAAACTGTTCCAGCTAAACCTGACTCTAACAAGTTATGAAACTCCTAAGACTTAGACGATTGTATAGACCGACCAATCCACAGATTTGCAATGCAAATTAAGATGTGTTTGTACAGTTACTGATTGTGGCTGACAGACACATCTTATAATTATTTTGGAAAAGGAAATATCCTAGTACAAAAGTAAATACGCCCAGTGAATCCTTTTAATCAAAATTTTTGGATTGTAACAGCCGATGACTAACTAAAAGATTAATGTTGTCTTTGTAGAACAAAGAAGCATCGATCTACGTCCAGAAATATGGTTTTATGACATGATATGATATCAAATGTTTTTATCGTAGATCTAAAGCATCGCGTGATGGCTCCCTACGAGCCATGCTTCCCTCTACCTACTTCATTTTCTCAATAAACATAAAGTTAAGCCGGTGTAATAAATCGTCGATCCCCAATCCCGTTTGATCTCCAATTTTATTACCGCCACCGATTTTATTAGCATAATGACACCCTGCGCATCACAGGAAATTTGTCCTCGAAACATCCGAAAGATTCGCCTTCTAGATTAATCTACAGCTTCACCATCTTTATAAGTTTCTCCGTCGTATGCAACTTGCAATAAATTGGGCTTGGTTTCCAGTTTGTGGAACGGCTCTAACGAATTTTGTTTAGGAGGCAATTGTAGTTACAAATGTTTCTTTCTCTTGATAAAGCATAATTTAATTGATAGATATGTATTAATTGTATAATGTTTACCTGCTTACCTTTTTCGTTTGTTTACTTGCTTCCCTTCTTTATTCTATGTTAAGTATAATAACATTGTTCTGTAGTCGATTCATCTGGTAAATGGTCATGGCAGATTACTTATTCCTAAAACACCATGTATTGTAGAAAGTTTCTGCCTAATGCATTGTTATTGCATTAATCGACATGCTGTTTTTGTTGCTCGTTTCCACAGTTGTAGGCACAGAGCAATGAATGTATCTGTTACATACAGAGTTGTAGGTTTCACCATAAAGTAATTTTAATTAATATGACGACTGGTAGTTTAAATTAGTGTTATTCATAACTGGGCGTGGATTGTCGGAGCTGACCCTAACTCCTGTCTCAGTCATCTTCTAAGGTCGTCTAGAAAGTTCACAACTATGTGCTAGGCAAAGATTTCATGAGGCGGCATTGGATATACCTATGCCACTGTACTTAAGTTACATTTAAGAAGTCTATTAGCAATGGGCACTAGTAGAAGTGACACTAAAACTTATTTTGTGGCCTTGTTTATTTTATTTCTGTCGTTTTCTTTTTTTTTTGAAGTTCTTTGTCCTTATTTTTTAGGTTTTTGGTCAGATTTTATAATTGCACCACTAAACTCTTTTTTTATATAGTATTGTAAACTTTAATACATATTAATAAATGATTATATTTTAATTAAATTTGACTTTGGAAGGTACAAAAGATTAGCTATGTCTACATAATGGTAGATTACTGGCATGTTGCATATTGAATACTTATTACATATATTAAAAAATGAATATCAGGTAACGAACCGACAGACATGAGTACCACATAAATAACTGCAGAGCTTCCTCTCCACAAAATAAGGTCATTAGGAGAAAGATGTCCCAGCTCAGTGCATGTAGTTCGAAAAAACTGTGCCGTAACGAGCACGGCGCAATTAGTGTTTATGAAAAACATGAGTTTTGCGCTGGTTTAAAATCCCAGTTGGTGAGTAAGGCACTTGCCTCGCCACTACCGATCCTACAGGAGCGATGAGCAGCTATAGGACGTCAGATATAGGACGCCAGAAATAGGACGCCGGATATAGGACGCCACTCGTAGATACTCCTAAGGGAATTAAAATAAATTAAATTGCAAATAATTTTGGCGTACCGCGGGCAAATTATGAAATGTGCAAACATTTACTGTGCAGCGCGATATTAAATTTAGCCGCTGATTTTGTAAATTCAAAGGATTATTAAATCGATGACAAAAGTATAATTGTGTGTAAAATAGTTTTCAGATGATCGGAAAACTCAATTGAACGATATAAAAGGTTTCATAGAAGCAATACAACAAAGTGAAATTGACGGTATATTGAAGTTTGACATACCTAATAATATTCCAGTTAGACAACGCTGATAATAAGACTTTAACCTTAAATCGAAAGCAACAGTTTAAGCTGGTCGTTTACTCGTCGTACCGCGCCTCAAAAGGAATATTTACTGAGACCATAAATTAGGGCTTATACGAGAATTTCATTTGTGTCTTGCAAAACACGGCCATACGCTCCTTTATTTCTTTATTAAATTCACGAAAGGCGGAGGTAAAAATTACGCAAGGAAGACACAGTATTCCGTTTTCACTGCTAGAGCTTTTGTTCTGTATATTTTTCTGAAATTAAATCCTATTCTGTTTTTCTTCTGCTA
Source organism: Lerema accius (assembly GCA_001278395.1). Taxonomy (NCBI): domain Eukaryota; kingdom Metazoa; phylum Arthropoda; class Insecta; order Lepidoptera; family Hesperiidae; genus Lerema; species Lerema accius. The sequence continues at coordinate 839,601 of LGAG01000176.1, forward strand.
ACAAGAAGGAGTGTAAAAATTTGCCAGACTTGGAAAAAGATTAAAAAGAGCGTTTAAATTAAATACAATGCTTTAAGTAATGTCGGTAATATAGTTTTGTTTCTCCTATTGCTTTGGTCCTACATGTTACAGGTTAAAATTTAGGAGCAAGTTTTAATCTCAAAACGCTTCAACATCATTGATTTGGAAAGAAGATTTTTCAGTACAATCTGACGACACTTTCAAATATACTTAAAATTACCAAGACTTGCTTTTTGGCCAAAGACGCCTTTCAAATACCATTTGCGCTTCCCATAAACCTTTAATTCAACTTCGATAACTACACATAGTACGATACTGGAATGGATGCTTTAAAATACTTTTCCCTGTGTCCATGCGGAATCTGAAGAACCATTAGATTGGGAGAAACGTGACGAAACTTGTTGATGTGCTTATGAGTTTAAGAAAAGAACTTGGCATTTTGCTGCAAAATTGTTGAAAAGATGAGTTGAAAATTAACTACCTTATTAAGTAGACATATTCGTCAAATACTTAATGTGTGTCTAAATCTGTTGTAGGAAAAAAAATGACGCTTCTATTCAAGAATGCCAAGTAGTAAAATAAGCGGTATGATTCTATTTATTATTTTGTCTCATATTCCTCCTTCAGTTGAGGAATAAGTGAAATCAATTCAAATATTGCAAACGCATGTAGTATTGGAAATCCTTTAAAAGATAAAATTTACGGTTTCTTAAATTATTTTTATTCGTATATTTCTAAGGAACTTGATCTTTACTTCAGAGATATGATCTCTTGAGAAGTGTTCGATGATTCGTTCAACAAAAATTTTTGAAGCTACTTCAGATCCAAGGAGATCCTTGAAACATTGTAAAAGATTACAGTTTCAAAGAATTCGTATATGTATTATACTTCTTTATTCTCGTATATACGTAAGTTTACTACAGAAAGTGACATCTTTTCTGAACAGACAGATGGCGTCACAAAAGATTGCTTTGTTGAGGTATTTACTTTGTTACAACCATTTAGGCTATTGGCCAACGTAACAAACAAGTCAAGTCGATTGTGAAAGACCTTTTCTAGCGTTTTTCTTTAATACATTAGACTAAGACATTTCTATTGAAAACGATAAAGGATTTCGGACTTAGGTCAAAACTACGTATTGACTTAATAAACATTTTTTGTGTAGAAATAATTCATAAACAAGCAATGGAGCTATATGATAGTAAGTGGTCAACTATAACCATGATATTACTAACGCCTTTTCCAGATAAATACTAACAAGACTACTAATATTTCCTAACAGCATGAAAAACAAGCATATAATAAGGCATCATAGACATTGAAGATTCTTTGTTTGAAGGGACAAGAGTTACTTCTTACTGATTTTTCGACTTTAGAACCAAAAGACATAATTATGTAAGTGTTACACGTTTTACTTATGATCTTTTAGAAAACAGATGAAAAATTACAAGCAATCCAGAACCTATCCAAAAACAGACCGGCGACTGTCACTGCTCATTTGCATTATTATTCAACTCAAAAACAGCACTATCAGACGACAGAAATCTCATTTCACTAATTAGAATTGTGAAGCAATGCAAATAAAGATTCATCTTGAAATTTATCCGAGCCGTTTGAGGAGCGTTCGGCGAGCGACCGGCTCGAAGCATAATGCGACAAATGGTGCCCAATTTCAGTTTCAACTGTTGGAACAAAATGAGCGTTGTCACGGCAAACATTTTGTTTTGCATTTGTAAATACCGTCCGTCGGCGGAGAAGGAATGCCGGAGGCTGTGAGGCTGTGACGTCGCAAATTACTTTTAGCTGCGGATCCCGTCCCGTGTTCGTGGCACCAACCGCCTGTGCCACAACATAGCTACCAACTAAAAGTTTCAAGTTTCAGGTTCCAATTTGTCCGGCGAATTTCAGTCGCATCACTGCTACATTGTTCCGCGGCGGATATAATAGTGTTCTAGTTTAAGCAATGTTCCGGTTATAGTCGATTTGCGGTGACGGGTTCCACTTTGAGGACTTCGGTTTTCTTGTTCACTAATTATTAGTTCATGGTTAGTAAGCACGTTGTCGACTACCAACTGAACTAGAATACTGTCGATTTTAAAAGTATTAATTTGTAAGATTTGTAACACTCAAAAATTTAAATCAACTTATCAATTGACGTTACTCTTTAAACTTTATCTAAAATGTTTTCCAAACTTTTAATTATTAAAACTGAATTAATATTTAAACTAAGAGACTTTAATATCTTAGTTATGTAACTCTAGAAATGAATTTTCAGTCCTCTAAAAATTTCAGTACAAGAGTAAGAATATAACCCCAGTCTTGATTACATGCAGCTTGGAGATTACAATCTTCATTATAGTTGTCTTTTCTCGAGGCAACAGCATCTGTAACCTAATTCAAGCAGGCTTACATTTCTTCTTGTGTTTTACCTATTTATTAAAATTATTTTAAACGAAAAACTTGTTTTTAGACCGTAAGAAATAGGTTATAAGATGTTCTTTTTATCTGAGATAGTAGGTTTGTGAGTTGTTTTTACGGGACGATGTGGTCGCTAAGCGACAAAGTCCTACAATTGATAAAAAAAAGATGTTCTGTACGGCTAATGCTGATGACCGTAGAATATGCAAACTTTTACTTAATCTTTATCTTCTGGAAAACAAATTCATCTCTTCCACTATCCTCGATCAGCCTTCACCTTAACAATATTATTGCATCACATAAAAATTGTGACTGAAATGACAGTTGCATTTATATCCATCTATTTCAAACTCTGATTTTGTTTAAGTGTTTAAAGACAGACATACGGATAATTGACTTATAACTTGTAATCCCAATAGAATAATGACTCATAATTAAAACAACCATGCAATATCACAATTCATAAGACTTCGTTAAAATTTACTATCCGCATAATGTGTCAATTAACATTGAGTAGTCGCTGTAATATTCTAACAGGCCGTGTCGTGTAGTGAATGCTTCTCGTGCTTCAACCACTGTACAATTACGGGGCATCGCAATGAAATCGTTATAAATATAGGGCGGAAGCCAACCCTGTAATCGCAGCTCTTGTGGGAGAATGACAT
>LGAG01000176.1:860007-877867 GCA_001278395.1 Lerema accius
TGTCTAGTTCGGATCCTAGCCCATAGCTGAATATGTTTGTGGCAATTATGTACAACAATTAACTGGACTTTCATAACAGTCACCTTAAAAAAATGCACATTAATTAAGGAAATAACAAAACTGCAGTATTAGTTGTTCATTAATTTATTTATAGTATGTAACATTCTTCATTATAAAATTGTTCAGCCTTGTAATAGGGAGAAGCCGGTCCCAGTTGTTAATATGGACATGATTTAAATAAATAGAAAACAAGTTAGGCAGCTGGCAGAAATTGGAATATTATGAGTATCACTTGCAGTTATGCTTAGAACTTCTCTTCCAAGAGTCCATGTTTAAAGAACATCATGATTGGTGTGGAGACTCCATTGATATCCCTGTACTCCATCATGGCTACCATGCCATCGCAGTCCATGGATTCACCAGTGAAGAACTGTAGCTCCTTAAACCTACCGAGGATGTCTTTCATTACTTTGTTCATGTTGGTTTTGAACACCTCCACCTGATCGGGTGCAGTCTCTTCCAATTTAGCAACTAATCTGAAATCAAGAGAAAATTTAAGTTAATTACATCATAAATAACTCGGACAATTAACATATTTTCCATAAGTAGATGTTAGCTCTATTTCATGAACAAACACTATAAAAATGAATGTTTTTTCATTAAAGTTGTTTAATATTGCATCAATAGCTCCATGGGCTGGCATTGATAACCAACCTTTGGTATTAGATGATGCCATTAAGAAATAAGGGGGGTTATTCTCTTGAATACATAAAAACTTAAATTATCTATCATATAACTCTTTGCTATGATCAAAATTATCAACATTCAGCTTAGAATATTCTAAGCTATAGTATAAGTGAGAGTATTTTAGACTTTCCGACTTCAGAATATTCAAGTTAAGGATATAAAATTTCTCATTCTAATAATTAATGTATCAAGTTATCTTTTCTCCCATATCAGAGTACCTTGACATTAACTGCATATAAACAAAGATAACACATGACAGATAAGGAAATAGAGTCGTTGAAAAGGTATCATATGGAAATTGTTATAATTTCAAGTACATTTTACGGAACAATATAAGCATATTGTAAATATTTAAAACAGCACAGCGTTTCACACAATTAAACAAGTCCTGTCAATATTTAATAAAGTGAGTTGCACCCAATGGGCCATGTAAATTAACGGAATATGAAACAATGTACTTTTGTAACTGACTTTTAAATAAAGTACTGAAGGTAGATCAAAACTAGAAAAAAAAAAGTCTAATTTATAATTCTCGAGAAATGAAATGAAGTGCTATGAAAATGTAATAAAATCTAAGATTTAAATAGGACTGACTTGATAAATTGGTACATAATTGAGTCATGCAATGCATGCGATAGAAAAAGAACAGATGTGCATGGTGACACATCAGACATTTTGTACGCACTAATTTTAACCTTTCAACACAACTACATAGCAGCTGTTTTCAATTTACAGTACAGTTGTCAACTTCCTGAATCAAAACCTATGCAATAATACTCATAATCTCTTTAAAATTACTGAAAATGATGTGGAAATGTAATTTACTTTCATCATACCACAAACTCTTAGTTGTAGGCGTGGCAAATCCGACACTAAGCCCAAAATACACCACCAACATTATTAAAGCTCCTCTTGCAAGATGCACACAATATATCGCAGAATGAGTCTGCACTTTCGCACTTAAATCACTGAACACTCACTTTTTCATGTAGTCCTTAAGATATAATGTGTAGGATTTCTTGTCGCCGAAGGCGTAGGTTTCAACTAGCCTATGGTTAAGGACTATGTCTACACCACTCTCGCAGGCAGAATCCGTGCCCTCATCGGCTTCCTCGGCAGAAGGATTGAATCCCTCAATTTTAATGTCACCCTGTGTTCTTGTTTCCAATTTACCGGTGACTTCATAGATTACTTCGTCCACCAGTTTGATTCTGTACGTGTCCGAGAACATCTCGTCACCTGAAACATTAACATAGCAGAGTGTATTATATTACCAAGAATCTCTTTATCCATTACGAAAGTAGATTATTGTCGATGTGGCAAAAAGTTTAAGAAAATCTGCAAGGTTTGTCACTGCACAATGAAATGTCAAAATCACTATCAAAAATTTACGATGATTTGTCAAAATATTGTAATAAATCAAATCTCACAAATGTTAAAAATTCAATTACCGGTAATAATATCTTTATAGATCCTCATTTTAAAGGATTCCGGGCGATTAAAAAATAATAAAAACCGAAACTACGGCCTCTAGCCCCACGAACCGAACCGGAAAGGGCTTTACAAAGACAGCCCAGAACTTGTGTTGCCTGCTAAAAATATTTTAAAGGGATGAATATTTTAACAATGCAAAATGTAAACGCAATATAAAAATAAAAACGTAATATAGATCTTAGAATTATAATGGTAAGTAGGCAATTAAAATGTTTTCGAGTGCTTTTCGATATAAATAATACAGGAAAAAAATGGTTTACAAAAAAAAATGTTTTTTCTATAACAATGTCTGCTGATACTCTAGTTATTCAATAAATATTAGGTATAGTGAATTGGGGTAAAATATTATACAAATTTAAATCAACTTTACCAGAATATGATTATGAATTCATACAAAATATATTCACCCGATGAAAGTTATTTTGTTTATTTTAGATTGTTTAATTTGCATTGTTCAGTTGTATTTAATTTTTAACTTCTTATGTACTTATAGTCGCAATTGCTTGATTTTAATTTTTCACGAATACTGCATAAAAATACTATTTAATTATTTGATATTCCATGTTATGTTGAAATAATGCTAATGCTACATTGTTATGCTAACATTACACAAAAGAAGTAAAAACTAAACGCAGCGTCAGTGTCAATATTGTCATTCTGACAGTCTCTTCTCGTCAGATGTCAGGCTAACTACACAAGGAAGGAAGTAGATGGCGCTGGTGTGCCTCTGAAATTGAACATGGAAGTATTTCTATACAATTCCAATGTATGTAGATTATGTGGAGAAGAAAATGATAACGGAAGCCTTCTGTATTCTAGCGAAGAAAATAATCAAGACTTAAGTGATATAATTAACACATATTTGCCGATCAGGGTAAGAACATTGAAACTTAAATTGTGATTGTATTGACTTCTAACATTATCAAGATGGCTGACAATTTTACAAAGTAAATAACATTTTTATGTCTTATTGTTCGTAACATGAATTAACTTAGTGTTAAAAGGTCGCTGAATAAAATTTATATATTTTAATATGTTTTTATTTAGCGATTTTTGTCACAGTACGGCTTGAGTGACGACATTAGAAAATTGGTGTATAGGATCTCTGACTAGAAATTCCTGGTTTTGTTTGTAAGTTTTGAGTGGCGCCACAATTTAATTACTTTGTTAATCTAAATTTCATTACATATCAACCTAAAATTAATTATCTATAAATGCTACCACTGAAGCAATATAAATTGAACTCATAATGAATCATTGTAATCAGATTGGTATACAATCCATTCTTTTCAGTAACAGTTTCACAACTGTTGTGATGTTATATTGCAGGTGTCTGATGATGGACAGCTGCCTAGAACAATTTGTCCAGGCTGTACTATACAGCTAGAAGCTACTGTGGAATTCCTCAACTTGATTATAAATGGACAGGTGAGCCTAAGACTTAAACCTGCTGATAGGTAGGCCAGACTAGTAGGCCTCATTATATTTTGACCTCAATCCAAATCTCCATTTTTCAAATAGTAATACAATGTAGCATAATAATTTATAAATGACATAATTGTAGTAATAATGTAATTCAGCATTATAGCATAAAATTTCTTGAAGTTACACTTATCTAAACAATATTGATTTATATCATGAAAATTTTTTGATCTGATGTAGATGATTTATGTTTTATAAATAGATATGATATTAGAAGAATTTTAAAATTAAAGTGATATTGCAGAAAATCATACGTGAACTACATGAACGGGAAAGAGAGTATTCAAATGTACTGAAGACTGATGAGGCAGACGTTATAACAGAGAACATTGTTTATGAAAGTAAGTTTAGGTAAAATTAGAAGAGCAACATTTTCATCCTATGAATATGGTTTTTACATTACATTGGGATCGAATTGTTATTCAACAATATGGGTGTCAAATACTTTGTTGAGCTTATTTTGAATTCAAAGTAGGTAAAGGTTTTGCTGTCTTTTGTTGGTTAGTAGGGGTTAATTAGAGGCAGAGAGGGGGCTAATAATTTTCTAAAATACTGCATAATGTTACAATTTACTTATTTGGTCTCTTCTATAAGAGTTGGTTGTAAATAATTACTTACAGTAATGTCCTTGTAGCATATAATAGTGGTCCTATACATACATTTTGAGATGAATGTTGAATTAAAAACTTGCTTAGTCTCTCTCTTGACATTTATTGTGAAGCATAGACAAACTAAATCTGCCATAGTCAACCACAGACTGCAAAAAAATAATGCCACTATACACAGATTAATTCTGTACTTTTCTTCATAATAGTTGTTGGTTGTAATGTTGCAGTAAATACAAGTGATGGAGTTTACCAAGTGGAACACCCCATCTCTCTCCAAGTGGCAGGGTTGGAGAAGCCCAAGCGGAAACGGGGCAGGCCTCCTAAGAAGCCGAAGACACCGGAAGAGCTGGCAGCAGAGGCAGCGGCTAAAGAACAACAGACCAAGACACAAACAGTAGTCAAAGACAAGGAGGAATCTTCTTCTGGGAAACGGAGAAGGAAAACACCCACAAGATTCAAGGAGGTAGTTCAGGTATGTACTGAGATTTAAGTGTCATTTTGTAGGCGAATTTTTTTTTTATTAGTTGTAAGCTAATGTAATGGAATGACTATTTATGGGCTCTGGCTATGTAGTTTGTGGGAGCTCTTTAATTAAAACACATTTCATCTTTCGAAGAAAAACTGTTTCTTTATTTTTCTATGAATTGCTACATCATCATAGACCTATAATAACAATCCAACTTTTGTAACGAATTTCTAGGGGCTATAAGTCGCGCGCTATAAGTCGCGCGGTCTTTATGTTAGTAATATGCATATCAGTGGATGTCAGTATATAATCTGATGTCGGTGGTGTTGTCTAAAACTGGTTTCCATCAGAGTCAGTATGTTATGGGTGGATGTGGTCAGGGCGCGGAGCTGGAGCGCATCTTCAAGGAGGAGGGCGTGACGGACGGCGAGGAGAGCGAGCCCGAGCCGCGCCGCCCGCCGCCGCCGCGCGAGCCCGAGGTCATCGGACACCTGGAGGCCTCCGGCGAGCTCGTGCTCTTCGTCAAGGGCAAAGGACGCGGCAGGCCTAAAGGTAACCCTCCCCACACACGCAGCACATGAACACAAGTTTCACATAACACTTGTAAGTTGCTTGTAAAAAGGATTTTATTAATTTAATTGTGTTTGCACAAGTAAAAATTAATATGTAAAAATTTAAATAACTAGTGCTGATGTAAACACCATCTAGACCCCCCACCCCAAAAATAAGCAAAGAAAAAACCCCAACTCCCTATAGTGATTACGTAATACTTGGATGGCCCCTTATTGGCATGATATATATTGTATGTTTTTATAATTTTTTTTTAACACGATGAAACTTACACGATAAACATGAGGTATAATAATCTGCTAGAGGCCACGTTACAAGTAATATAAATATGAAGGGTTTGAAAAACGATAAGTAGATGCGTTTCTTTTGCTTTTACTGTGTTACATAATCCAAAGATATATTAAAAATATGTTCGTAGGTCGCATGCGACAAACACGAGAGCAATGCGTGATATGCGGCATGGAGTTCTCGTGTCGCGGGCGGTACATGTCGCACGTGGCGCAGCATGGCCCAGTGCGCTACCAGTGCAGCTGCGACCAGGAGTTCCCCAAGCGGCTGCACTTCAACGACCATCAGAGGGAAACTGGCCACACGGGACTCACCGTCATACCCTGTCCCAACGCAAAGGATAATTTTGTGAGCCTATTTATAATACCGTTTGAACTTGCAAAGTCGATTTAAAAAAAAATGAAAATAAGCTTTAGGAACTAGAATTTAATAAATGAATGTGCTGCTATTCACCACGCCGAAATTAACAACTATTTTGATTTATATTTCGTTGGTGACATATATAACACGAATTTTATAAAGATCCCATCAATGAAGAAATGTTTCTTCTTTTATAAAAAAACGCACAACAATAATTTAGAAGTCCATTGTTTACTTCTTTGTTAGTAAGTCCTTAGGACTAAACTCTACATGAAGCGTCTTCATAAATGACCTGAACGACTTCAAGAATAAGTATTAAACAAAGTATCCTGTCTATTTCAGAAGAGCAAATTAAAACCGGCGACCATTCCGGTCCTGCAGGAGCCAGAGCTGGTCCCGGATGTTCCAGCTGAGGAGGTGGTGACGACGCCGGACCTGCCAGAACAGGAACCAGCCGGACTGAAGCAAGAGGAAGTCGAGAGAGGAGACAGCCCTGACATCACCAGCCCGTCACCTGATGATGGATCTAACTCAGGTATTGCCGGGTTTTCATTAAGATTTGGCATTAAGTTTATTTATAGAAGATATGTAAATTATAAAGATAATGTGTTGGAAATATAATTAATTTAGAAAATGAAATGAAACTCACACTTCCACACTGTTTGATACACGTAACATACGTCTTACGGTAGGCTTCGTTGATAAACGACAGGGTTGATAATATCTGTCACACAACGTTATGGAATTAGTCTATTTTTGACATAATAAGTTAGAATTTCGACCGATGAGTGGGTCGTATAGTAAGAATAAATTTACTAAAAATATAATATAAAAAATCATGGGGTAGATGTTGCCAGTATGAAGTGAGTTTTTCGTAGCAGGTGCAATCGTGGATCCCCTGGCGGTGTCCGAGCCGCCGGGGCCCCCCGCGCCCCCCGCGCCCCCCGGCAAGCAAAAACTCAAGTGCAATCACTGCGACAAGCTGTTCAGTAACAAACAGAGCAAGTCACTGCATATCAAGGTCAGACAACTTGTCTACGTTCAGATTACTAAGTAAACCTATGTAATAAGTAAATATAATATGATTTTTATGAATTTCAATATGTCGCGCGTTTAGTGAACTCTTAGCTCCTAAGATTAAATTAAATACTCTGGATTCGCCATGGTTATCATACCGGATCACCGTGCCTATGTTTTTATGGGTCGTGTCTTTAATTGCCTACAATACTAAAATTTGAATGATAAATTTTAATTTTTTTCTCGGTCTGGGTATACACGTTGTTTCTTTATATTGTCAATGGTAGGCATCAGTAAAATAATCTTAGTATCGAGTGTGCAGTTTTATTATTTAACTGTTTTATTGTATAAAACAGGCAGTTCACCTGGGCGAGCGGCCGTACGCGTGCGCGGAGTGCGGCGCGGCGTTCGCGTACCCGCGCTCGCTGGCGCTGCACTCCGTCACACACCGCCGCCGCCGCACCGCCGCGCGCGAGTACGCCTGCGACCTCTGCGGGAAGGTAACACAACACAACATACGACCTGCATAACATACATACGTTCATAACCTGCATTCATGATCTGCATAAAATACATTTGGGATTCTGAAGTCGCTTGGCGTCCCTTTAAAATGGCAACAATGCCATAACTCCTCTTTACCTGGCGTAACCTATTCTATTCTATCTATTTATATTTTAAACGTGAACGAAGCTAATCAATTTCAATCAGTCGATAAGTAAACCAACCAAGTTGATCAGTACATTATATTGTTGCATGTCGTACGGTGCAGGTGTTGAACCACCCGTCGTCGGTGGTGTACCACAAGCAGTCGGCGCACGCGGCCGAGCAGTACGTGTGCGGCTCGTGCGGCAAGCGCTTCCGACACCGTCAGCTGCTGCAGCGGCACCAGCTCGTGCACTCGCAGGCCAGGCCCTTCAGCTGCAAGGTAACACACACAGAGAGAGAGAGAGACATGTAGACACGGAGACATGTACGCCCGTACGCACGCACAATACACACGTACGCACACGCAGACGTTTGTGTGCACGTATGCCCACGCACGCATTAGTGATTCATTTAAACACACTGACGAACTTTTACTTTGATTTGCTGTTGCGACTACATGCGCAAATTTTCGTAATCACAAGTACAGCTGAAATAGAGTTTTTTTTTTATAGGAATGATTGATAAACCAATATAATTATGTATATAGTATATACGAGTCAACAGATGGGAAGTGGTTGTCATGTGCGATAGTGAAGCGCTTGTGATTTGATAACCAGAGGTCGCAGCTGTCAACGTCCTATCGCTCCTGTCGGCTGCATACAAATATACGAGTGTAAAACATGACACTAATAGCTATTAATTGTACGTCAGATCTGCTCGGCGACGTTCAAGACGAAAGCGAACCTGCTGAACCACCAGCTGCTGCACTACGGCGTGAAGAAGTTCTCGTGCGAGATCTGCAAGCACCGGTTCGCGCACAAGACCAGCCTCACGCTGCACATGAGGTGGCATGCCGGTAACTGACATACATACATACAAACAAACATACATACATATAGCCATGTTCATGCCGAATGATAAACAATTGTCTGAATACTACATCTACTGTTACGGTTCTAAACTGAAAGAAAAGAAAACGCATACGGTCAAATTCAAAAACGGTTTTTAAAAGTTGTAATTAATAATGTTACTGATCGAATTTTCTACAAAAATTTAGTTATTTCGGTTATATAAATATTTAACAAAGCAAAAAATAAATCAATTAAAAAATTTTAGGACACAAGCCTATTATGATTTTTGGTACGTTTGTGTGTGTCAGGTGTGAAGCCGTTCTCGTGCTCGGTGTGCGGCAAGAGCTTCAGCCAGCGCGGCAACCTGTCCGAGCACGAGCGCATCCACACCGGGGAGAAGCCGTACGCCTGCGCGCTCTGTCCGCGACACTTCACCACCTCCTCGCAGCACCGCCTGCACACGCGGAGACATCTCAGGTGACACACACACACACACACGCGGAGAGAGACGTCAGACACGTTACACACAGAGACACGTAATACACACGTCTTTGTTAACAGATACATTATGTTGACATTGACATCTGTCTGTCAGTTTTATAGAACGATACGAACGAACTATAATAGACTTTGTTTTCTGCTTCAACCGATGGTCGACTGGCAGAAGATGCTTTTAGTATTAAGTCCGCCTTCTGTACCACCTTTATAGGTATAATAAAGATAAATAAATGAGTTTGACATAATAAGTTATGGTCGAATTTGGAGTACAGCCTGGGTGTGTAATGTTATGATTGTATTACCCAGGGCGCGGTCGAAGCAGCCGCGGCGCGAGGGCCCGCAGGCGCACAAGTGCGGCGTGTGCGGCTGGACGGGCGGCTCGCGCGCCGCGCTGGCGCAGCATACAAGAGACACGCACGCCGGACGGAAAGTAACTATGATTGTTTTTTATTGGTTAAGGTTCGATAGCTGCTTTTATCTAACATAATTTGACGTTTTATGACATTCACAAAAAAAAAAGAAAAATGTTACACCTAAAAGTGCGTACAGACTAAATAATAAAACATTATATAAAATAGGCTATATCATGCTAAGATGAATAGGAGAGGAGCAGCAATTAAAAAAAATGTGAAAAAGGGGAAATTACGCAGGCGGAGCCGCGGGCAATTGCTAGTATAATATAATACAACATCTCCATGTTGTCCGCAGCAAAGCGTCCAACAGGAGAGCCTGCTGGTGCCGGAGCCGGCCGCCGACGACGAGCGCGTCATCTACGTGGCCTACGACATGGACGACGCTGACTCGCCCGCCTACCACATACTGGACGCTGACCAGGTCACTACTATTTATACTTGTTACTATTACAGGGCCTTATGTTGTACAGGAGTTGCTGTATGTTATGAAAAGGATGCATATATTTTTAATATATAAAAATACATCGTACCTACGTGTGTTTGGCACTGAACTCCTCCTAAACGGCTGGACCGATTTCAATACAAAAATTGTGACGTATTTTACAGGGAACGATTAGGGTTTCGAATCACAGGCAGGCAAATGGTACTGATATCGAGATACTTCAAGGGACCAGCCAAACTATTAGAGCTATTGAAACGTTGCCATAGTACAATGTATAATGTGATGAGCATTTACTAAAGATACAAGAAAATTGAAAGTCGGGAGTACTAGATGTAGAAATATGTGACAGAACAACGTCTGCCCGGTCTTCTAGTAATGTAATTAATTGTAGACTGATTAGTGAGTACTGTGTGGTACAGACGGTGTCGCTGGAGGCGGACAAGGTGGCGGACTGCGAGCTGTACTCGGGCTCGTCGCTGCTGCTCGACCAGGTGGTGGTCGACCACCCGCTCGACCACGCCGACCACCAGCTGCAGTTCGACCACACGCAGCACTTGCCGGTGTGTACCATCTTTCAATACCGCTCTCGTTGTAACGTTGACCAGTGGACGTTAGTTTAAGTTACTACTACATAGAGTATGATTTGAAAAATAATTAAGTCCCTAGGTTAGAATTTGATACCGTACATAAAATGAGAGGGAACCGTCTATTTTTATTTAATATTTAAAACTTATTTCATCTGTTACGATATATTTTTGTCCAAAAAAAATCCTCTTATGATTTTAAATCTAAATGAGTAGTGTCGTTTTCTTATACTTAAATCTCTACAAATATTACTTTTACTATAAAATAAGATAACATAGAACAGTATGTGTACCCTAGTAACCGCTAGTACCGTGTGTGTGTGTGTGTGTGTGTGTGTGTCAGGTGACGGACGAGCAAGGCAACCCGCTGCACTTCACGATGCAGGACGGCACGCGGCTCGCCATCACCTCCGCCGACGGACAGTCGCTGCAGGTAATACACTTGTAACGTATTCATATATATTTATAGATAAACTAGACGATACCCGCGGAAGAGTAGGGTTCATCCTAAGGGAACCTATAAATGGGATTAAATCTATCCTATGTCCTATTCCTGGATCCAAACTATCTGTGTGTCAAGTTTCAGCTTAATCCGTTCAACGGTTAGAGTGTGAAGGAGGGATAAACATCCAAACATCTTTATAAATTTTCACATTTATAATATTAGTAGGATTTATACAATCATATGTATTAAACAATGCACTTTTTCTTGTCTCTTAAAGTGTTAATACAACCGCAGCTAATTAGTTGGCAACTGAACAATACGACTAACTTGTGATTTCAAAATGTAAAGAGTGCGTTAATACAAAAATAAAAATGTGAATATTTCAGGTGATAACAGAAGACGGACAGACCATCCCGGTGGAGATCAACGGGTTCACTGATGAAGAGGTCAGTAATATTATGTTAATCTCATAGCTGTGAAAACTTATGATACACAAAGCTTTTTTATGTATATTTTGATTGTGCCATTGCAAGCTGAAAAATATAATATAACTATAACTGATATACCTACCTTTATGTCTATACTGTGACGTAAAGTTATTTAGTACATAACTGATGTGACAATGTCCTCAGGAGCTGGACCCGGACACGGTGGTGCACCAGCTCAACATACAGAAGGGCGGCGACGACGCGCCCGTCACACACTACTTCACGCTCGTCTAACACACACACACACACACACACTAGCTTCAACATTGATAGGCAACAAGACACAGGTTATGCAACATGAGGTTCCACCACCATGCTTTAGTATGGGATAGGCAAAGGTTAGTTACCAAACCAGGTAAAAACGTTCTATAGTTCCGAAAGATTTGGCTTAAACTGCTCTCCAGCACGGAAGCGCTTTAAAATTTGTTTCGCTGTAATATCGAAGAAATTAAACCTGTATTATTATGTATTGAGTAAACTTCTCTTTGTAACTAGAGCAACGTGGCGAAGCATTACAAGGTGATATGAATTTATAGTGTGATGTTTTATAACCCGGATTATCAATGTCTCTCGACAATTTTACTAATCCGGTTAATGTAATTTTTATTGTACTGTGTTTGCAATATGTTTTAACCGTATTCAGCTAGTAAGTAAACCTCGAATTGGAAACCAAGGAATTGTGCTATTTATTAAGATTGGTAGAACAAGTGGGACAGTTGCAATAATTCAGTACCGTCCCCGTGATAATAACAGTAGATATGTGGCGTTCGGTCGCCCTCTGGTGGCGCCACTGTGGAACTAAATAACGATAGTACAAGTATTATAAGTGGGTGTATTGGGGGTATAATATCGTAACCTTTTATACACTTTTTCGATATAAATATATTGTTGTAACTACAAATAGAAAAACAAAAAGGTATGATTTTTTTCAACATGTTTAAAGACATTAACATTAGCAACGAGTTTAATATTAATGTACTGAATATTAGCAAAATACAATTAAGGATACTATGTCACCAATACACAGAAGTAAGTTTTTAATCTAATAAAATAATTGTCACTTAGCAATTACATAAAATTTTGTATGTAATTTTCAAATACTAGTACCTATACCTCGTTTTTTTCGTCGTGATTTAAAAAGCAAATAATATGGGCACTACTATTATTTATTTCATTAATTTAAAAAAATGTTTAGAACTATACAGAAATTTATTTTAACATGAAATTATTGTTCATCATTTTTTTTTTATTTGTGTCTGTCTTATTTTTTAATCGATATTTACAATAAAATGACTCTGTAATATTGTTTACTTTTTAAATCACGACGAAAAAAACGAGGTATATATTTATGTAATTTGTTGCTCAATTCCGCTTATATAATAATATGGTAATCTGGGTAATTTTGTAATTTTAATAATTTTATGTATATTTATTGTCATTTTATGTAATCTAATAATACAGTCCTAGTTGCAAGGATCGAGCCACCAGATTGTCTCATATTTTAGTGAATTAGATATTTAAAAAAATTTCATCATCTAAACAATTTTAAATTCCTTCTAACTTGATTAATTCTTGTTTGAAGCCATTTTATAAACAATTTTTTTAAATAGTTGTTCGATTCAGATGTGAGTATTATTAAATTTTAAATTACGATTATTGTAACTTTGAACTCTATAACGAGTTACAAAGTATCTAATTATTTATTAGGAAACTTTTATGATTATGATTTTAATTTTATGATTGTTTATGTATAATTATTGCAATTTTAAAATTTATAATGGCTGATTCCTGTATAGGAACCATAATTTTAATTATATTTCGAATATTTAATGTTAAAGGTAGGACACGTTTTAATTACCATGTACAGACACAAGCAATAAAATGTATTGATACACTTTTTCTTCTCATTATTAATGAAAGCCTAACGAAAAGAAAGTTCATTTCCATTTCATTGCTTGCAACAGTACGGATAAACCATCTATCGACTTTTAATTATAATTTTACGTTCACAACGATTACCAATTCCAATGATTTTGATACTCAAGTTTAATAATAATTGATTTATGTAATTAATATACGCTTAGCCAGTAAGTAATTGCGGATAATTCGTACTAAAATATAGTAATGCCAGTATTGTTGCCAATGAACATTTGGTAGAAAATAAAGGTGATTGAATGTTTAGGTGGAGTTTAATTAGAACGATACCGCCCTTTATGGTAGGGGATCCGAACTAGACAAGTTTTGCACCGGCGTGTTAACCAGATGAAAATGATATTTTATGACATAAAATAAGTTTCTGAACACACTATAACTGGGTTGCCTTTTAAAAAGTGTTCCCAAGTATGAGTAATTGAAATTATAAAATCAATTTTTTTTTTCAAAATTTCACCGACGCGTCTGTAATCGAAAGTTTATAACTAAAGAAGATGCAATAACACAGTTGCATACCGTTTTCCGGTCCCTAATACCTGGCAACCGCGTTCAAACAGGTACCTAAGTCGATAACAATCATTGCACTATTCTGTCTACCAATCGAGACTAGTCTTAAAATGAAGACAATTTAAGACTTTAACCCATTGTAAGACGATGAAGTGATTTGGTAGGTAATATTAAAATTTGATATCTCTTACATAAGTTTAGTGATGACGTAATAAGTAGGTACCTACTTAGAGTTGAAGTTTTATTCTTAACTAGAAACAAATTCTAAAGTATAAACTATTTTTAACCCATTGTAAGACTATGTAGTGATTAGGTACTCGTAGGTAATATTAAAATTTTATTTCTTTCATAAGTTGCTTTGCTTGTCTTTCATATATCTTGCTTAAGTTATAAACTTTTGATTAGTTTGTTTTGTTTGGTTAACGCGTCGGTGAAATTTTGAAAAAAAATTGATTTTATAATTTCAATTACTTATACTTGGGACCACTTTTTAAAAGGCAACCCAGTCATAGTGTGTTCAGAAACTTATTTTATGTCATAAAATATTATTTTCATCTGGACACGCCGGTGCAAAAACTTGTCTAGTTCGGATCTTTGACCATTAGATTTTTATTTATAATAATTATGCTTATTTTTCATAAATTTATTCTGAGATCATTAAAAACAATTGCCATTATTATGGCGATTGTATTAGCAAAGTCCTTTTTTTCATATGTAATTGCAATGTGTGAATTTTTAAGCGGTGTTGAAACAGTGACGTAGAACAGGGATGAGTCGTAATAAAACCAGTTTTTAATATGAAATTCAATATTATTTCGTTATGCTTTTTAATAATACAATATATTTGCATACCATACACTATCGGTAGTATATAATTGATGACCAATCATTGAACAATGAAAAAATGATATTCATCAATTCTCGTTTAACATTTTTTTAATAAATAGCTGTATACAAAAAAGGAAAACAATTATTTACAGGATAAGGCAGTACAATTACCACGTAAAATGTGCCTCGTCTTACTTTAGCTATACAAGCGGTAAAAAAAATGGAAATCGAATTAACGTTAAACGAAGGTCACTAACATCCATACAACATAGCTCCAGTCAAATCATAGTCTAACGAGTTAAATATTATAACGAGTAAGCAAGATTAGTTTGTGAACTTGTTACTGTTCGTGAAACATCCACTGTCTCACGGCATATGGCAGACCCCCCTCCCCTCCCCCGCGCCGCCGCCAGACGCGCAGACCACTACCGACTTCTACTATTAAACTTACGTCTCGTTACATTAATATTACGTTATCGACATACTGTTAAGGCTGCGTGTTACTTCGCTAAATGGACATCATTAGGCCAACTCTCCGCGTCTGGCGCGACGGACGGACGTACACGGGCGGCGGCCGCGCGGCACATTAATGACTGGTGCCGCGCGCTAGCCTCCGCCGCCTCCCCGCTCTCACCGCCACACACACGATCTCACTCACACGACAGTGATGCTTGATACGTTAAAAAAAATAATTTGAGCCATACGTCACGTCTTTTTAAAGTCAAGTGGGACCGTCCGGGAGTACGGAGCGGATCACGGTCCGGTCCCGCCCCCCACTGTACAATTCCGTTCCACTGTGCCACCCTACTCGGAGCGGGACGCGGCGCCCGCCGCACTCACGTACGATCTCACTCGATGAACAGTACATTAAACGTCGTAGTACAGTAGGCGAGCGGCCGCCGCGAGGTCGCGGGTCAATCGAGTCAGTTCCCGGCGGGAAGCGCGCTGACCGTGGGCGAGGCTGGCCACTAGATGACGAGCGCCATGTCCTTCTTGCTCGGCAGCTGCACCTTCTTGCCCTGCCACAGCGAGTTGTGTATCGTGAACGCGTCGATCGTCACCGTCAGGTGCTTCGTGTGCACTTGCGAGAAACACTTGCTGCCCGAGTTGTATCTGGAAGAACGCATCGGGGGTTTTAGAATGAGGATTAAATTGAGTTTTATTATGAACATATGACACTCTAAAGATATTAGTTTTTATTTCATAAGAAAACAGCTTTTGCTAATCGATCTATGGATAGAATATATAACTCAATTTTTGTGACTACAACAATACATTTGTTCTTACGTCTCTCTCAAACCAGAAACAAAATTGGAGTCCAAAGAGACGCATACAGAATTCAGTGATAATCTTTCGAGACGGAGTAATAGAAAAGGCCATATTGTGACTCACTTGAAGAACTTATCGAACATGCGGTCGTTGACGTGCTTGGGCCCGGTGCCGTACAGCTTGGCGACCTGCTCGCTGTCGGGGCAGTAGGAGTAGAGCGCGCGGAACTGGCAGCCGGCGTCGCGGAACAGCACGAGGAAGTGCTTGCTCTCGGAGCGCGCGATCTCCTCCAACACGCGGCGCTTGGCCTCCGCGTTGACGGCGCCGGGGAACACGCAGTACTCCACCGCGTTCAGCATGATGCCGCGGTTCGACTTGGTCGCCGGCTGCTTGTACAGCCGCGGGCCTGCGCCACAACACTCGCTTAGTATCGAATAATTAAATGCTTCGATACCCCACGAACCATTCATGACAAATTTCGATAAAAAAATTTCTAAACCATTCTATATATTTTTTTAGATTTCCTCTGTATCTAATATCCGTGTTTTTAGGCACATCTTTAACCGTACGCGATATAAAAAAAAATTTAACTAATAAAAAATTTAAGTGAATCAAATTAGTTGTAATTTAAATTGATGGTGATTGTGTTTTGAATTTTAATCGGAAGAGTAATAAAAATATAGTGCGTTACATATAAAATTTATACAAGAAAATTAGAAGCATATTGTAGTCAATAAAATTAAAATTTCCTATACATTAATGGAACTACCGCGTCTCATAACATTCCTCTACAGAATATAAAATGTTACTGCTGTTATTCGAAGGTGGGATGTTAGATGTTACGGTATGAGTCGATGGAGTGCCGTGATCGTGTCACCGAGTGGCCGTGAGCAAGCGGATGTCAAGCTGATCACTCATCTTGTTAGGACAAATGCTATCAAATCAAAACCATGCCTTACAAAATATGTTATGGTCGTCTGGTTGGCATGACATCGCTACCTACTCCATGGGGTTCGTGAAACGTTATATTAAAGTCGTTCGTGACGTCATCTATCTACGTGAAACTATAATTTTAAGGACCTTTTCGGCGTCGCAGATAGGTTGCTTTAAAAATAAAATAATAATGCTTAATTTATATATTTTACACGCGATGTTATATAAACGTAAAACTAATATAGGTACGGCATAAAATTAAACTTGATTGAATATCGCTAGAGAATCGAAAGAGAAAAATTCTAGGAAACGTTTGGCTCATTCTTACCGGGGACAACCGTCTCCGTACCAACTGCAAGAGAAGTACGGGTGCGTGACATTACAACACTCGGTTATTATTATTGGCGATAAAAATTTCAAAAGTGATAACTGCATTTCGGAAGTTACACTTCTGTTAGCAACAACATAGTACAGTAAATTAACATGGTAAAAAAAATACATTAGCCAAAATTAGCCTCTTAAATCATACATCAACACTTACTAAATAGTCACCGACATCCGAGCGAGAACTACAACTCGATATAAACACTATAATTGTGGCATAAAAAGCAAAATAAAGTTATAATTCAACTCCACACACAATTTGCAATTAACGCTAATCACTGATCGACTAAGTTTCATAGCATTCGAAAAATAAATGTACCTATTGTTCATAAATAATCTATGACAATAAATTTAATATATTCAGAACAATTACATCCGATTTATTGACAAACATTATTGATATGTTTTAGAATACCGTTTCACATAATAAAATAACACCCTACTAGAAAATAAAGTATCGAACAAAAAGTAACTTATAAACCATAATAAGCAATAAACGTCATCGTGTTCACGTACCGGAGTAGTCCATGATGGAGGAGTGCGTGGACGACACGTCGGAGTTGTCGTCGTTGTTCTGGCGGCGCTTGCCGATGGCGCCGGGGAGCGAGC
>LGAG01000176.1:899241-925528 GCA_001278395.1 Lerema accius
AACAAAAATTGTGTAGTTCATTTGTTTGATTTGTTGGCAAAACACCAAGACAGCTCAGTACAGTACAGTACAGTGCAGCTTGAAATATTTTTAATTTACAACTACATTATTCATTATTTATCTTTCATTCTTTCTATCGTTGGGCACTAGTAACCAGCATTATGAAAGCGCAATAAAGTCTTTTAAGATCTCTGGTAAAACGAGAATAGCAGGTCGAATCTCGATTCAAGTAGGTGCAATTTAAAAACACGCCTTTCGTAGGATTTGCTGTCTGAATCAAAATAAAATTGAAGCAAAGTTTGTGCGTTCTATTGAAAAATATGAGAAGTTTGTCAGTTCGACCTATTTGTTACTACTACGAAAGAAACCTAGAAAGTTGAAATTCAAAAATTCTCTACGGATACGGAATATACTACAAACATGATAATATAACCGAGCCATGAAAACACTAACTTATGCCGCGAACAACAAATCAAACTATAAAATATGTAGGCACCTACTTCGTGTTGTCTATGGCCAGATGGCAAAAGAAACTACAGCTGCAGCTGCGGTACAAGTAATAATTCGTTTACGGTTTGATTCACTGTCAAGGTTCCGCTTTGATGACGACTCGAGTCGACTAGATGAGCCTGTGAATCATTTGATTGTTCCGCAACACGGACTGACTGCTTGGAACACGCAGTGGTCACCGATCGTGTCGTCATCTACATTACATGTACTGTTTCTATGTAAGAACTCAAAGATACCACGTGGACGTTAGCTTTTACCCAAACCTCTTGCAAATCCTTTTGCCATTTAGAGATAATCTTAAGAAGCTTAACTTTCGTATATTAGCGTTAAGATGTTCCAAAATTATCTCCTAATTCCAGCGCGCAGCATTCGTGTGTCGCAGATAGTTAATTACGAGAATTTAATTAATTTTATTATCATACCGTTGATAAACCATCTAAAGAAATTGCATACGAATGGCAATTAAATTCTACGATGCGCAACGAACCGCTCTAATCTTTCGCAGCTAAACATACACCGATCACACATTCTTAAGATGACGTAACCTACTACAATCGACATGCAGACAATACTGTTAATATAAAATAAAGATTAACGCAGCTTACAGTAAAACAAGCCTAATAAACCAAACCCCAGAAATTTAGGTCGTATTACGGCTCCATAAAAGTTATAGTCCCTAAAAGGCTATCAAACTGTGCGAGCGATGTACTTACGTTGCCTACCGTCCGTGATAAAACGGTTAATGGTGTGATATTTAAAGGGAATGACTAATATTGCGTCACAGACTTAGGAGCGCTAAGCGGCCTTGCTGTGCCCGGGGTGCGGTCGCCGATGTGACGTCACTGGCAAAGCCGTCGCGACGCGCCAACGTGCTATCACTTAATGCTTATATTCAGCTAGCCGATTTAAGACTTTATCCCCAGCTTAAAGCCTACAACTACAATGTATCAGGCCATCACCAACCTAGGAAAATTTAATACTCTCCAGTTTAAGCCAAGAAAACCTATGGGTGAGATTTTACTCACTCCAAAATCTAGTTCATATTTCGCCCGCAGTAATCCTTAAAACACGCATACATAACAGGTATATCGCCAAAATAAATGTTATCCTCAACATGTTATTAATGTCAAAGCTTCCTTTTAGCGAACACGAGTGAACGGCTGTCAACTTGTCCTACCATCTTACGTAATCTTTTAAAAGCATTATAGAGCTACTGTACGTTAAAAACCAGCAATAGATCATGAATAGAAGAAGCATAGTTGAAGTTTTAGTATCTTTGTATCTTATCTTAGTGTTTTCAGGTTTAATTCAATCAATTAGTTACATTCATTAGACTAACACTTCTGAACTTTTTACAGAGATATACAAATAAAACCTTATGTAGTGAATTATAAATAACTGTACCTCATAACCATTTCTCGTAATCTAATCTAGCGAGCATGCGACAGCATTGTCTAAGCTTTCTTCGTAAATACGTTACGTGTTTCGCTATAATCGTCGTACAATATACAGTGAATCGGGTCTCGATAGCTCCATTGTAATGTGAATAGCTTAATGGTTAGAGGTCAAGACGACATTGGCAACAGTTCTGTCGCCGAGACGCGCAATTGTAGGAAAGCGCAAGAACATTTTCTAATACAGTTTGCTAGGCTTTCAACTTTCTTAATTTCTTTTGTAAATATTACTTTGCTTAACGATCAGGTATCAGTAATGTCGTTTAATTACGAAAAACAAGTATATACAACGTGCCTCTGAGCCCTTTAGACTTCTGTCAGCACTGTGTATAAAGGTAAGGTTACGTCCCAAGGGCAACAAATATCCAAAAGTTTCGGCAAATGAGTCTGTTAGCTTAATGAAGTTCTTTTGTAAGCATTAAACAGTTAAATTTGAACGGTACCTTTGACGTCACTTGACCCTCAATTTTGATAACTAAGAAGTTAAATTAATATTATCAATCAACATAATTTCCAAACATATTTATGACGAGGTCACAATCATAACTATAATATCTACAGTAAATGAAAAGGTTAAGTTTCGTTTCCACGATATCTTTTATAAAAGAGCTATAGCTCGGCACACAGAGTATAACTTTACCAATTAGCATGCCTCGACATGAGCAACAATCTAACAGTACTTACTAATCAAATAACAAATCTAGCATAAGTCGCCGAAATTCAATACATTCTTAGTGCATGACATTAGAGCTGAAATTATGTTCGGAATGAAGAGCACTTTAATTAAAATTTTATTGTCAATACCACAGAATCAATAGATTATTTCGCCATAATGTTTCCCTACAGTATGCAGATATTAATTTATACTCACGACCACAATGCAAAATCTCTTAATTAAGAAGATAGAGTTCTCCACCACTCTGCTAGTAGAAACTCTGTTACAATTGAATATGTCTGAATATAACATTATACATACATCGAGCTTGAATTTCGTATTCACTGTAAGACGAGCGGCTCACTCAATAAACTTTCATTTAGTTCTCAGTACGGAATGCTCGTCTTGTTTGTTTTTGTTTACATTACTGGATTATCCCACTAGAACAATGTATGCGCATATTAAATCGAATCAATGTTAATTGCCTATTTGCATGCACCACTGAACAGCTAACGACAACTCGTGATAAACAATTACTTATTGTAATTAGTCGATTAGACTTAAACAAATAATTATAAAGGTTGTAAAATTCCCGGAGATTAGAATAGGATGGATAAGGACAGTAAAAAAAGGTATGAAACTCGATTACATTCCATAGCATAACCACAAATTATTGCTTTTCTATATCAAACGTATTTATTACCTGTTAAATTTGTACCAGATGTGTTAAAGTTGTAGCAGAATAAATCAATTCTTAAAACTGGTTGGACAAGTTTTCCTTGGCATAGTAAGTACTGAAATACTATCAAGACGAAATCTATAGCTTATCAGGTGAATGCCCTGATGATGGAGCTTCAACAACTGTAGTGACTATAGTAGTACCGTAATAGTACAGTCCTTCAGCACGCGCCCGAAGACAGGCTTATCTCAAACTGGACCAACGAGAACGACAGAGTAAGATAACACAGATGTGAATTTTATCTAACATCTTAAAACTTTTCAATGACGATAATGAAGTACTAAACATTATAAATTCGCAAACAGCGACAAAACTAACAAAACTAACAAATTACAATTCTAACACACGTGTAAAGTAAACCAATTCTCATGCCGTGGTTGGAAAGGCAATTTGACGCCTCGATGTTTAGAAATAGATAATACATAGTAAACAGAGAACCGGTCGACATGGAAAAACTTTACGCCACCGAATTACCATCTCATTGACCATGAAACCTCGTAATATGCGTGTCGTGCCTGCAGGGCTGGCAGATCCGTGGTCGGAAATGAAATAAAAGAAAGTTAATCGAGATTGACCAGTTCATAAACGTTTGAGATGCCTAGTTCCTGCAAACACCGTGTGACTTGTTCTAAGTGCAGAGGTAGGGCAAAGGTGACTTTGTAGAAATCATTACTTTAATTAAATGTGCCTCTACAAACAATATAAAGCGTGATTTGTAGCGTAAAGGAGTCACCGTTAACATTTATGTAACTAACTTCTAAAGTCTAGCCTCAACTGCAGACTTTATAGGCCAATCTGCCAATTACATTAAAACTTCTGTGGTCTGAGACGTAGGTAATCTAGGTCAATTTACCAATTATATTAAAACTCCTGCGGTCTCAGACGTAATCGCTTTAACTTGTTTTAGAAATTCATTTTGTCCGGTCCTTTACATGTGAATCTTAGCTGAAATTGTGATGGATTGTGTCGGTACAAACAAACTATTGACAGATGACAACTTTCAGTTAGAAACTTTCAGTTTGACCTGGTTTCAATCTCGGAGTTTAGACTGACGTTCTGTATCAATCATTTTTCACTGTAAATGGTACAAAAAAATTGAGTGAAGTAAGGGTTCAAACCGTTGATCAACCCTATATTTGGCACACGGTTCACACATTTGACACGACCTCGATAGCTCTCACTTTTATCTAGCACGGCACGAACGTTACGTTTTAGGTGTTTTGACAACTTTACGCAATGTCCAATTTTAAATGCTCATTGATATTGTGTGAATTTATTAGTGACTGTTCAATGTTCACATTTGGCCTTATTGTTTTGTTGAAATATTATAAATCGACCCATGTACAGAACGATTAACCAAAGTGAGTTAAATTGATGGCCCTGTAATTTATAAGGCTGATAGCATCCATTAAGCTTTGGTTAAGCTTGTTTCCAGATCTCTGAGTTATTAGACTTTTGCTTGGCAAAAAGATTATGGGTGCAGACACACATTCCAATTAAGGTACTCATAGCATAAAGTAAAATGAATCTTCAACAGTGATATCAGCAAGGCATCCATCCTGTTGACCTGTTATGGTCGATCATTTACTATTAAAATATTTTTAGTATGATATATTTACTGGTTTCCGATAAAGAAACAAAGATACGCATTTCTGAAATAATAAAATGTTCAAAGTTACATCTTGTTTACTCCGAATCATATTCAATGTAATAAAACATGGCTATCTCAGAGCTCCTTCAAATGTCCTTCAAAGGGCAAGTTTCTCCAAAAAACATCGTACGTACTTAAGCCGAAAAATCCACACCGTTACCAAGTAGTCTGGCTAAACAAAAGAAGACGAAAACTCCGCGGCTATGTGTTCACGTGGCACATTTCATTTACACTTTTATTGTTGCCTCATCCGCGAAACTGTCTGAGTAACTTGGCTATGAGGTGCCTTGTTGTTTTCATTTCCATACTCAAAGTAATTGTGTCTGAAGCCTTTTCAGAGTTTACAAACGCTGAAAAGCATTCGAGTTTAATATCGTTCGATAAGAATTACTACGAATGGATTAATACCACTGTTTCTTTAAGAACCATGTGCATCATGGAACAAACAATAATATGCATACTTAATATTAAATCAGTTTTATTACATTTAATAAATATATATGTAGACTAGGGTTTAATTAGGGAGTACTAAATTTTTTGGCAGCAAATATTATTAATAACAGTAAAACACAAATAATAGCACAAACGAGAAATAACAATTTTAACTTTATAAAGATGAACTTGATAGCGCAGCGCACTGAATTCCATCTTATTTAGACAAAACAAGAAAAGCTTTAGGAGTAGTCCACTAATCTTCTACCGTAAATAACAAAAGTGCGCGAATCTGACACGACAATGCGACAAAATAGACGCAAGAGACGGCGGCGACAAATGATTGCATGGCGGCGTCTGGCCACCGACCGCGGGTCAAGGAGAAAGGCGTACCTACTGACTACAGACTACTAAAATGTTTCATTTACAAATCTGATCTTTTTTTTATATTTCTCTTTTTTAAAAATACCAAAATCGCTCGTGAAGATATCGTGGAGGTTTCACTTCAGCTGAATTGGATTACTGTGCTTATATTTTACACAGAAGAGGTCAGCGATATTTCTGATGATTGAGGCATTCAAGAAGTTCATAGGCATACAAGAAACTAAATACTGTCAGTAGACAAAAAATTATGACTAGGAAGACCAATAAATACACAGACAAATAATTCTACCACCAAATGGCAGACCTACGCGTGGATATCGCAAACAAAAGCCAACACCTACACAGGACATCCGATTGATTTATCATAGCTCCAATCAGAACAAATCGCATCCCAATCCGGAATGAAATGATCCGAGAGTGAATCATAAATCAAGACATCCATCCATCTGTGTGTAATACACGAACAGTGCGGTTGGCTCAATAACGGTGGTGATATTGACCTGATGTTGAGTCATCTGGACGCTCTCTTGTATAACATATCGTGTGAATATCGCATAATTGGGGTTTCTCTGTATCATACTACAATATTGACTGAGGAAAACAAACTATTACACATAGAATAATTACACATAGAAGTATAGTCTTCATACAAATGACATTTCTAAAATGAGGCACAAAACCGATTCACGCACACATTGACAACTACGTACTTACGCTCGGCGACACGCACACAATCTCAAGTGTCAGTTTGCCAGGTGTGGTGCAATTACCCGAAATCGGGGAAATAATTCGGCGGCTCATAACCGTTTTCAAGATTGTTAATTTATACTTATTTATACTAAGTAATTTTATAGGAAGTTTTTAATGTATGATAACTGCTTATGTTTAAAAAAAAATCTCGAAGTGAAACGAGGGCTGGTCCACTAGTTTTATATCTAAATTAGCTTTCGGCCCGCGACTTCGCCCCCATGGAATTCGGTTATATCGCGCGACACGGTTTCTTCCAAACTTTCATCCTCTATTTCAACCTCTTCTCCCTTATTTGCGATAAAAAGTATCCTATGTTCGCTCCCAAGTTTAGTTCTATCTTCATACCGAATTTCATCAAAATCGGTTCAGTGGTTTTGGCGTGAAAGCTTAACAGACAGACAGACAAACGAACAGACAGACAGAGTTACTTTCGCATTTATAATATTATTAGGGAAGTAGGAATTAAGTTCTATCAATCAATAAAAATGTTCGTTTATACTTTCTTAACTTTAAAGTAAAACAATCAGGTACCTATAGTAATCATCAAATCACATATACCTAGATTAGAAAACGTAAATAATATTTTTTATTATTTAATGAGTCGAGGCATTAAAATCAGTGGGAAAATATTTTCACTGCACACTTGCAACACTGAGCATTGAAACAGAACGTTTCTATTTATACGTAATTAAATACGACATACTGTAAAATATTAAAAACTTAGCTGTGAAAAATGTTATTATTACACTTCTTTTGCTTTTCAGATGTGTTGTGACAAAATTAAATTGCACAAATCGTCATAATTATTTTATTTTCGGGAGATGCGTTCGGTGTGAGTTGACATTTGACACTACGGAGCGGCGCGTTGTTTGGAGCCATATCTGGCTCCAAATTGGTTGCTTAAAATGACCGCGCGGACTTCGTTTCTATAGTGTAATTATTCTAAGCTATTACATCAAAGTCTGCAACACGCAAATCATAAATAAGTCGAAGAAAAACCAAAATTCTCCTGTATATAAATGCGAACCCAACATCATTTGGAGAGTCCTCACTCAATTTTATGGTATTTAAGAATTTCTATAATATGAACAGTTTTAGCAGCCTAAACTTGTAACGGCGGGAAGCAATGGCTACATAAAAAATCTCTGATATTCTATCTGATGAATTCTACTGATGAATACTCTTATAATAGCGTTTAATTATACATACAACATAGAATTATAATAATCTTAATGTATCTTCATCCCATATTCTCAAGTAGCTTAATAAATTGGCGTGTCCGTTGTTACCAAACACAACAAAAGCTTTATCTCAACTTTTGACTGCGTACAACAATGATATCTTAGCGGCTAATCTTATCTGTGGTCGAAAGTAAAATAACCTCAAATCGAGAACGCAGTCAACGGTCGATACAGAACAAAAGATCGCCGTTTCCCGAAGGCGGAAATGGCACCGACTATTTTTACGAAACGCCGACTCTATATTTGCCCTTTTAAAATTAGTGCACCGTGTTGCGTTTTGAAACTTAAATCTTGTAGTTGAGGGGCTGTTAGATGATGGAATATAAGCGTCTTGGAACCCAGGAAAGAATTGGTATTATAAGTTTGTATTCGACATAAACTTTATTGCCTGTTTTTGGTAACTTGACCTACAAAATTATAAACCTTTAACAGGCATTGAAAATTTAAATCAATATTTGTAACCTGAAAACTGGTTCAGAACAATGAAAAAATAAACTTAGGGTATAAGTAAACTTGCTTAAAGCCATAAATAGGCAGTCAATGTTTAACAAAAATCTGACCATCTGCGAAATGATATTCATTCAGAGCTCCTTAATTTAATAAAATCCAATCCGAATTTAATTCAGGAAAAAATAGTCGTCTTAATTTCGCCGTCGACCTCTTTAATCTGTTTTGTTTCTGGAAATGGAAAAATGAGCACTGGTATCTCGTATTACTCATCGTTCATCATAACAATCGTTAATGCACGTCCGTTTGTCCGCGCCACTGCTGTTCTGCGCCTACTGCTTACAATCGCACAATCTTCGTTACAAAACATCTGAGCTGTTTTCCGGAAGCTCATTTTATCTTTGGCAAGCTTTCATGGGAGCACCTTTTGTATTCGACGTATAGTGGACTAGCAACAAAACATAAAGAAAGAAACGAACTTTTGCTTTTGTGTTTAAATTTAAACTGCTTTTCCCTGGAAGTAAGGTGAGTTACCCCTCGCTAATATATAAAATCTACTGATGATTAAGTTAAATACACTAATTTACTACTATATCTGATCCAGACAATTTATAATCGTAATGAATCATTATATTGAAAATGTAGAGCAAAACTTCAAAAACTATGGATCGTACTAATTTATGTAGAGAACATAGAAACTAACATCCAAAGTTCTATATTATTATTTTGCAGTAGGCACATACATTTAGATATAGATAACATTTTCTACTCCATTAAACCTCGCCTACATTCGGAACATTTCGTCGATCCAGATCAAAGGGGGAGGGCAGTCCACTTCACTACAGCTCGGCACGCACCGACCGCGGTCACACTAATTAAGTTACACTGGCATGTGCTAAATAGCCGCTCCCAAAAGCACGCCAACGGCGCGACTGTGTGGTGGCTCGCGTGATGGCCTCATGTAACTGGATCGGATCAATACGACGGCTCAGCTTGGCTTCAACTTTGCAAACATAAACGACCCCGCTTACCTACAACTACAAACAAGGCTACGGTGACAGTTCGCGATCGGTAGCATTTTATACTAACATCACATGATTCTTCCATTACAATGTCTCCCGAAAGTTAAACGCGTGTGTTATCACTAAAGCTTTGAAGTTAATAACAACATAATCTCGTTACATATTTTGTACTCCAATGTAGAGTATTTACGGCTCTTAAAATAAAAACCAGCATTCTACACTGAATAAATTAGCAGTTATGAAAATAAACAAATTGCACCGCTTGTTTATTAAAATAATGATAAGATAAGATAAATGATAAATTCTGTATTTGGTACGGACGATCATCGTTCATATCTCCTCTTCTCAATTAGCAAAGAGAATTACCTCTGTGATAAATTCTACTACATTAGCAATAATCTTTTGTGTAAAAACAATTGACCGTTAATCAAACCAAGCCAAAACAATACTTTCCCAAAGAGCAGTATATCGAAAATAATGCTATTATTTCAATGAAAACGTAATGTATTATTAATCTAGCCCATAACACAAGAAACAAAAATAAATAGTTCAATTTATAAAGAAGAATACAAGAATGCACATGCCAATGCCACACACGGCAACGCGAGTCGCGGGCACTCGATAACCGATATGGCGGCAGGCGCAATTGTGCTGCGAACAGCCCGAACGAATTCAATGGAACAACGTAACGAGCCGTTCCAAAACAAAAAAGGTTTAACAAACATCGAATTGAATAAGGCAACTTTCAACACAGAGTTAGTCTTATTTTAGAAGAGCCAGCATTTAAATATTCAAGCAGCGTCGGTTTTTGCAAAAAATCCACTCGACAATGATCAAAGAGTCATCGGAGTTTATCTTTATGTAATTGGTTATACAATAAAATAATAACATGACCCAGTTAAATCTTCAAAACAAATTGTCTTGACACCGATAGCAATAAGAGCTTTTAATACACATCAATTCATAATTGCATTAGATGTTATTGCAACACATACCATAAAATTAAATCTACTCATCGATTCCCTTTGATATTATTATAAAAGACTCTTATGCGATACGAACAGTTCCTCGATCGAAAATTTTAGGTTAAGCGTGAAAATCAATCTTCTTTGAATTATAAATAAACGCTCACATGTTCCGCTTTGATATCAAACATTGCTCGAAGATTCTGAGTTGCATTAAAACATGCATCCGGACTAAAGGTTTGTTAATCTTATTATATCTGCGACAAACGATTCATAAAACGAAATTCATCAACTCTGTCATAACCCAAACAAAAAATATTGTGTATTTCATTGATCATTAAGAAGCCATTGACCTTTTATTGGCTTCGCTTCAATATTAAAATTAAGAACTATTACGGAAAATGGTTACACAACAATTGATATCTATATCTAATGAAAAAGTATGACCTTTATTTAATAAAGAGATAATATTAACATCAATAAAGATGATACGATTTAAATAAACTGACTAACCTCATGATCCCGGTAGAACGGCTCCTGTAGATTCTCTGGGACCCTGTTGTTGAACGCCTTCGAGAGCAGCCATTTGATCGACGCTCGCTGCTTCGACTGCAACAAACAGACGCAAATTCGTTAGTTGTTACTTGTGATTGTTTTAATTTTTTTAATTTGAATGCTTTTATAAAATATATTGATGAAATTTCCAATTCCACTAAGTACTTAGGTTCCTTATTATCTCAAAACGCAGAATTCTAAAATCAGATCTATATTATAATATATTTTATCATTGCTTCACTGATCGTTTCAAATTTTGTAATTCACACAGCAAATTACACGTGCAAACTAAAGCTTTCACGTGAAAGAAGCGTCATTCTCTCTAATGTGCCTATGAAAAGGCCTTAACAAGTAGCAGTTTACGACGCAGTTAAGGCAGAGTTCAACAACGTTTATAGAGCTAGCCAGCTCACGACAAGACGATTGCGACAATTATCGTTCGACAACATTATTATGACAACGTCCGCTTATTGATCTGTAAGTGGGACTGCGGTGGGTCCTTGTCCTAATTCACTCATTAAAGACTAGGAGCTTGGAATAAAACGTTGTATTAACAAAAAAATACAAACACGAAGACGGTAATACAATAATGTAAGGAGGGTGTAATGTAATAATACTAACAACATCAATGAAGACGAGACAATGAAGCATTTATCGATCTCACATAAAAGCGCATACAGCAATCTAATTAAGGCTTTATAAATATTGAGTGAATGAATAGCATACGGCTATTAATTGCGTTTGTGATGAATAATATAAATTAAAACACAATAAATAATAACAAACAATTTCCTATTGTTAGCCAAAATATTCTTAACAATGATACATAATAGTCCATTCTAAAACCGATAAAGATATTTGTTGATAAATCTAAAAACAGATTTTGCAATGATCATTTGGAAATACAGACCAAACGGTGATTATGTAAATGATTGTATTTTGTAAACTGAACTCGACAGAATTATATGGATACAAAATTCCATAGTTGACACGGTAGAACTCTTGTAATATCAAGGCCGGATTACCTAATCCATATTTATGTAAACAATTTTACAATGTCATAGTAATCCTTATTCATTTATGGACTTAGCAGTTCGTTGTGAACAACGCTACCATTGGTTACCGTCTGATTGAATGTTTTCTAACATCATAAGAAAGTAAAAGAAAAGAGCTAGCTAAAATAGGTGCAAAATATCAATACTAAGGACTTAAGATTAAAATGACGAGTTTTCACGGACGGAAGATAGAAGAAATAAAGAAGGTGAAGCAAAGCAAAGTTGGGAAGTAATCAATAACGGTCTCAGGGCTAACGCCGACAAATCATAATGCTGAAAGGTCGGGCGCGTGCCGCCGCATGCCGCAACTGATAAAAATAGGCCGATGCAGAGACACTCCCGAATAGGAAGCCACTTGGACGAGACGAGAACGATCAAAGCCGAACGTCATAAACAACTGACACATCTATTTGGAAGAATACTGGCACTGACTCGATAAGATTCATTCGCATAAGGACGCATCATTTATTCAATTGCTCAGCAGTTTGGTTAATTGATGGAGAGTCATTGATGTTGATACGGAAACTAATTCTTATAAGTATAGCGGTCTCGATTTATGCGACCTATTTTAAAATGAATTATGCATTGGATGATATATATTACAGTTATATGAAAACGTATCTATGATGCCCGTGTTTGCACAAAAAAAATCATAATTAATAAATGTTCCAGCGAATTACAAATCTATTGCCAGTAAATTACTAATGTTGTTTATAAAGACGTAAGCAGCCAATTAACCGGCAAAAATATGGCTGTAGTCAAAAACAATTTGTTAGAAACAGAAGCTTCTTCAAATAGTAAGTGGCAGTTATAAAATACTTTCATGCACCAAGCTATATGTATAACATGGCAAGTGGAGCGGGCAGGCCACTCTCTACACAGAATTCGTACTAGTTAATCGTCAGGCAATTAGCAGCATCGCCACCGGACACTCAAATTTCACTCTCTCCCGTAGTTTGAAAGGAGTCTTCATTAAGCTTTTCGTTGCAGCAGAATGTTATTCTGTGATTTTAATTTTAAATTCAGTCATATCAAATTAAGCTTCATTGTTTGGTTTTCTCATTTAATGTAGCTCAACTTTGTCAGCAAGTGAATCCGCAAAAACGTTGTATTCTTGTTTACAATGTAAAAGAAATAAGCGACAGGGTCAAAACCTGAGTTGTCGCAAATATCTGACTATTACTATACAGTCTGTTTATCCAAGAACATCCAGTCATGAGATACACATAATATATTCTCTACTCGATGAGAACAAAAGCTGGTTACTCTACACTGACCGGCAGAACAAAGCCGTGCAACCACCCGCGATGGCATCGGATATCCTTACCATATAGAGGCAGGTTAATGAATCCTGCAATTGCTTGACCTGACTGAATAAGCCGTATGCGTCATATGTTTACCTGTGGTTTTAATTTCAAACCAATATGCCTTAAGTAGCACAATATTTTTTAATGTACGCTAACGGACAACATGACGGGAATAGCGAGGCTCAATTGCCGGACGTATGGTTATCAATGAGAGAAAATTGCGAACAATAAGCGATCGTTCAAAGGTCAAGGGTTTGAGACACAATCGAGTGGTCAGAGCTATCGATGACTCGGATCGTGGAGCCGTGCAGGCGATGGTTGCATGGTTGGACACTGGGAAGGTACGTTGGCACCTGCGGCCCACGCCATCACGCCGCTCGGGTCGCGCCCACGCCGCGGCGTCGCCGGCGCCGCCTCCGACGATTCAACACCCATCTAATTTGTACGACCATAACTCATTTGTACCACCATAAACTCGCAATTTCCAATCGTCACAAATTGTTGGCCGATTAAACTGTTGTTCTACTACCAATAACAACTTGTTCAACTTATCAATTGGATTAAGGAACAACTGGTTTTTTGTTGTCTCCATTTAAGAATATGTAAATATTATTCTGGGCTTTCTCGTAGACATTTAGTTTGCATCATATCTTAGATCGCGAGCCTGGATTAATTAGCTTCATAATCGATCTAAACCTGTGCGCGGCTGCTCTCTCCGCGGTATTTTAATGGCCAAGTAAACAGTAATGGCCGATGCGGTTCTCTTATTCGCCTCGCCATTTGCCGGATGCCGTGTACAGGTTAGTAACGGTTTTGCAGTTCTGTGGATTAGTCATAAGCTTTGTTTACGAAAGGGTCAATCGTTTGACGCATTAATATAATATCAACCCCGATCTCGACAAAGTAATAAGGAAGAACCTGTAATGTTTCGAAATGGTCAAGTAATAATTAGAAGGTTAAAATCATCTGGTGATGAACCCGCTTCGGTATGTCAAGTCAAAAACGAAACGGAACAAGAAGTGTTTTACGTGTCACTGAATATGGCAAACAGGTTGGACGAGCGCGAATACAAAAAAAAAACTCTTCTCAGTCCTCGATACATACTTGTTGATACAGGTATTGATATACAGCATTCATTAAGCGAGCCTAAAATGGTCATCACTTGTAAGACAAGACTAAACATGGTCAAAAGCATTTTGCTGCACTAATCCACTGAACAAGATTTAATCCTTACATGGTAGATAAGAAACGTAATATCTGGTTTCTAAACAGTTCTAATAGGTAAGGTAGCTTCACATGTCAGATGTATATTATTGAAACGTGACCGGAATAGATGTAAATAAAAATAATAATACATCGATTCACAAAGGTAGAGAAAGGAAGTAGGAAGCTTGAAACATTTGAATTCTCTGTGTATAGCAATTATGAATGTATTTACATATTTTGATGACACGACAATATATTTACGTAATATTACATATACATGGTTTATCTGTGGTCAAACAATGACGAAATTTCAAGGGCAAATGTAAAAATTTAAGCGAAATGTACCATTAGTTTTCAGCCTAGTGGAACTAATGGACACACAATTAACTCCACGGTACAGGAAGTGAGAGATGATTGGACTTGCCATGAGTCACACGGAGATTGAAATTTTCGATCTACCTCAACGAACTGATAGTGTTACGTAGAATTAAAAAAACACATTAACTCAAGACCACCATCTGGAGCTACTGTGACTATGTTTCATAATTATAAAAGAAACATCGATACTCGTAAACTAACATAAGAACATCGAAAAATTATAATTATACCCTTATAACACGAATACCCTAACACATTTAAATTCGGTTAATATACTAAACGACAAAACAAACATGGCGGCTGAACCGATGAAGTCATAACTAACGACATCTATAAATACCTTGCCCACGCAACCTCTAATAAAGATTAACTTAATGGGTTAGTAAATTCAAACAAACCCATGGACCAAACTGTGTTGGTTGGAAACAGAGTAAAATATAATAGAGCGTTTGTTTGTCTCGTTAGATGCAATTTGTTTTCCAAAACGGTGAAATGTTTTCTAACAACTATAAACATACTTATCGATGTGATCAATTTATAAAAGATTCTCGTGCGGATAAATTTGAGAGCCTCTAGACATGCAACTGTTAGGCAACGACAATTGTTTGTGACCTTAAAGCCTACGCTTATGTTAGCGAAACATTGTCAAGGCTAGCAAAAGAAGCTTAAGGTCTTAAGAAGTTAGCGATAATGATTTTATCACGGTAATCCACATCTTACGTAGACGTCATAGAAATCCTCGCATAGATTACAATTAAAAAACGATTACCTGAACGACAAGTCATTACAAGTTCTACTTAGTCAACGCATTAGCAAAAGCTTATGGTACAAAGACAAGACCTTTGTAGAGTATTAAGCAACTCGAATGAACCAGCATCGGGGCTTAAAGTATCCGATAACTGATTGATAAATCTATAACTTTCTCTCTCACTCGTATCAAATAAATTTGCGAGTTTATATCAACATTTATCAAATCATTATTTATCATCGAATGAATCATAGTCAGTCAGTTTTCCAACGTCGGTTAGGTTATCTACGATCTATCGTGCGACCCACTTGACTGCCGACAGAGCCAACTGTGCGACCGATCTTGGTGAAAGTGAGAGAATTCTCCTCAACGCGCTAAGGGAGTAACCGGACGACGGATAATATAAACATTTCGTAATCGCTATTACGGGTAATGCTAACACGGTAAGACCGATCGATATGTCCGGCGACACACTTCGTCGTTACGAGTACTTACTTACATTTGAGGATTACGTCACACGTAGCCAAAATATTGGATAATAATTCTAATAGAACGCGTCGATTGTTACTCGAAACGAAAGTCCATGCAGCGTGTTACGAAACGACGCAAGTCTCACAAGCTACAAGGCTTATACTGACACTTAAAACGGGGGCTACAAAAACAAAGATATTACCAATAAGTTACCTGGAACATCGAGTGCATTCGAAGCACGAACCAAACGTCTGTGTTAATAAAGCACACGAATGTTAAGTCAATAACGGGTGTGAACAATAGGTAGAGAACTATGTAACCAGACTCGACCAATAAGACATCTGTCTAAAGAGCTTTAAAGTCGGGAAACTACTAACGACTACTTTATGACCACACACTGTGCTATCTCAAGGAAAATAAGTGCACATCGATCACTTTAAAAATAAAGAATTTCGTCTGGTGCCAATACTAACAGAGCTTACGTAGAAAATAAAATATGTAAGATGGCTATGGCATAATTACAGCAATTATGTATCTTATTTCTCCTAAATATTTTGATTCATAGACCCATTGTTGGTACTTGCAAAATAACGGAAAAATAGAAAATAACACACATCTTTCACAAATAAATATTGTCCTGTGCTTTAAGGTCTTTAAAATTTTGCGAGATAACACTTCCACAAATGGCCCAATGGACGTGGGCGCAGCCTTGCAAACACTATTTGCACTCGAATTTAAACAGTGACAAGGCCCGAAGCGCATACTTAGCATAAGTATCTTCGCCGGAACTTTGAATGCTATATAACGTACAAGCCGTTGTCTGAAATTTTTTGAAAAATAAAACGAGGAGCAGAAAGGATCAAAATCTCATTACGTATTCTAACCGAAAAGCACACTTACGTTGCCGATCCGATATTCTGAATACATTTCGAAGATCCATCTTCAAACGTACGATAGTTTTGCACAGATTACGGCTATAAGTGTAAATCAAAATAATGATAAAATCTAAGTTACAAAGAAACTCAGAACTCATTAAATAGAATGTATAGTCCAGTCCATATTTCTTGAAGTGCTGCTTCTAGATAAGAACATTAACAGCATTTTAACTGGAACGCTTGTCTGACATGACATATGCTTGGCTCGGTTCAAGACATTACATAGATTAAGCCTTATATATTCCATGTACAGTTTATGTATGAACGTATCGCGATGATGTCATTGTCAAAGTGCATTCATTCACATACATTTCTGCTTATAATGCTATATCTAATTTGATGTTCATTAATGATTCACTCTTACCAAATATAGCTTATACAAAAAAACATTATCATAACTATTTCGACGGTGCTTATTTTTTACGACCCGTGCGGCGCAATAGTTACCACCCCGGATCGCCGTTCAAAGGATCCTGGGTTCAATTCCCAGCGGGGCCGAAATTTAAATGATGAGTTTGTGGTTATCTGTTGTCTATGGCACCCACAACACAGGGGAATCCTAGTGTGGGGCTATGAGTGTATAGAGATAATATTTATAATGTAAAATTTTCGCAATGCGTAAAAAATATTTATCCTTGATATTGCAACAGAATATAGTCACAATGACACATTATTGTCCGAAAATTTATGTCTCTGTGTTATATGCAATTTTTTGTTTAAAAATAAATATTAAATTCTTAGAAAATTACACGTCATTGAAAGCGCCAATGCGCTTTCTATTCATCTATTTCAATAATGCATCAGCGCCTCGCCGCTCAAACATATAGTATTACGCGATCATTGAATAGCTTGCCAAATTGAGCCATTAACTATTTCACTAGCAAACTTCTAGAGCCGTTTAAATTAATATCAAAATTGCCGTCGGCAGAACGTCACTGGTTACTTATGCATGCATCGCTCGTTTTCATATTTCCCACGGAGGTTGCCTCGCGACTGGCTCGTCGTAACACCCCGGGCTTAGCGGCTTGCATGACATTTGTACTCCTCTCAACACGAGCCAGCCGAGACCATTATGCAACCGTTGACCTGTCAAGAGATTTCAATCCCACTAACAAAGCAACAGTTTTCGCTTTTAAAGGAAACCAAAAGGTAAACCGGTGTCTTACAACGTACCGTTCTTTAGAATCAAGCAATAAACGAACATTCTTACAAGCCGCAAAAATAAATTACAAATTCGACGCAAGAAATGTTTCTGTCACATGTTATCTGAAACATATCATTAAACTGAGTTATATCCTTGTTAAAGCCATATGTTAAATAAGTCCGATATTCTCTTACGTAAGATGACAAGCGATCAAGATTGAATACGCGAAGAAAGTAGACATCGCAATTTTAAAGTGGGTAAATATTTGAGAGAAAGCAAAACTGCTTGAAGTTGTAATCTAAAACAATCGAGTGAGGCCGATGGGAACAAAAATTATGATACTGCCATTCGTATTATATGCTCTAATTCACGATATAAATAATTCCGCAAGTGTGTAATAAATTATGTTTATAACGCTACCCGTAGGTGAATATATAACTCCCAGAGGACTGTAGACTTCGGGTTTCATAATAAAATATTCTCCTCCCTTGTTATTATACTTTATCTTTCAAACAATTTTGGTATTCATTCCATGCCAGAGCGCTGTTGCTGTGGGCGAGAGTATAAACATGTAGAAGAGCCACATGATGGTTAGTGAGCAGTATTACCTATAAACCATTACCAGGAAAGATATCACCGATGCGATAGCGGCAAAAATAAAAAGCGAAGCACCGGCATAATTTTTGGCTCTCCGACATTGAGATCGAAAAACATAAATAACATTTTACAGACGATTTTATAATTAATAGGTAGTTGAAGTAGCCAGGTGAGCGAAAAATTTTAAAACGTAAAAGTATACTCGAAAATGAAGGTACGTTAAATCAAACGATACAAACATTGACCAATTCACATCAAAAACTATCGCAATACATTAGGTAACACCGTATTTATAAAAAGGAGGTTAATATTGAAATATTTCTTTGGAACCGTGTAGACCACAGACCTGAGGTTTGTCAAAAACTAGAGCGATGGCATCTCGAGATGAAAAAATACAGTTACGCAGCAATACGGCAGATGTTTAAAAACGCATTAAAATGACACATTCCGAAGTTACAGGTACCTAATGGTATCGCGCAAGCTTGGCCAAAAACGAGAATCATTGCGGACGATGCGCGCGCGCATGTCTCTGACAGCTGATTAGATAATGTCGCCGTTGATAAAAGACGCGAGCATTAACTTTAAAGTTTAAAAAAACAACACGACAGGATTAACGCTATTATTTTTAGCCTGCAATAAATAGTACGTGCGCGTCGATTAATATTTTATTGTCTGTGTACACTGCGTAGAACTGACACGGAGTACAGATCATCGTGGCTGTTTATTTTCACGAGAACATCAGACCACCCACGCCTCTCTTGGAAAATGATATTTTTGTATTAAACAATGAACATCCCATTCACAATATTGTAAGCATGAATGAGTTTAGTTTAGTATTTACACCTCCTACATAAGAAGTTTGGGATTTTGTAGTAGTGGATGTAGTAGTTTTGGAATCGCGTATTCGTGTATGACAATTATTGCTGCGTTTATGAACTTGCGATTTCTTAAAAATAAACTGCATGGCACACTTTTATCGACAACATAATCTTGGATAACATTACAAAAGTGCAAGGATTAACTGAAGAGATTAGTTATTATTACTATATTAACAATTTGATTTGGATGCCAGATAGAATCCCATTGTATTGACATTACATCGGATCATCTTGCAATGCAATACATGATAATAATTAACCCGCAACCTCACGTCATTATCAGTCAGTATCTGAGACATTAATCTATATCTATAGTCAATACTGACTATGATGAAACCTATATGACATTCTACGTGAGGTGCACTGAACGTCAGTTGCAATTACAATGTTATAGAATATGATGGAAAAATCACTGATACAACAGAACTGTATAGTGTGCGAAAGCCTTTATTTCCTGTAATAAAGGTTTAGTTACTTGAAATATTTGAATACATATAAAAAGTTTACAATTTAGAAAATCTATTAACTGACAATTATTCAACAAAGACCACTTGGAGTTTCTTGATACTATCGCGGATCTCAAGTAGCGAAGTATTTAAGAGCGTTGCTAATCTCTGATTGTGCAAACTATTTTAATAATACATGTAATAGCCACCGGATCGCCAACTTTCGTTTCATCAGAGCCAAAAAGATGGATCGAATTAAACTAATGATTTATTCACCGATCGATTTCTTCGTAACAATTTAACTTTACATCTAGTTACGTAATTAACACGTAATATAATAAATTGGTTGACTTTTACTCATAGGTCGATGTGAGTGAAAGATGAAAGGCGTTCGAATGCGCCATGCAGTGTGGAATAAAATGGCTAAGACCGAATAGTACTTATGTGGATAGAGTTTCGAATCAACCTGTGTTTACGAATAGGTTAACTTTGTTTAATTTACCTCTTTCTGGAAAATTAACTTTACATTTTATCAATAAAATTCAAGCCTAATACCACATGGTTTTAAGCATATTACAGAACTAACAACCTCTTTCTAGAAAAATAAATAATTTTACTAGTTATGTCAGGAAAACAGCTCTGACAGACGAATAGACACACACGCTATATAGCGTAAAATTTCTTCATAAGAACCCTAAAAACTGCAACGAAATTAGTCCACATAGCACACGCTTCACTGCTGGGGACGGATGATTGGCTTTACGTTACATCTTAATGTCTTTATAATTGGACTTCATAATACATGCTGTTGAAACGTCAAAACTTTACGTGTAAAAACACGGCAATAAGGCCTAACAAAATGACTAATTATTATATTAAATAACGCACGAAACCGGTTACGGGTTACCGGTCTTACTTCGCATAAAAGATCAACATAATTAAGAATTATTGTGCAAAGAAACTTAAGGAAACGACATTGACCATGGCGAAGACCAATCAAAAAATCAAAAACAGAACAAATAACCGCCCAGAATCAGTGGAGGTGGAGATGCGGCGAATTTAACGCTAGCAACCTTCAAACAAGGTGATACAAATTGATGCCACTTTAATCTGAACCAGATCTAGACTTCATATAGTAACGGAATTAAGTAATTTACAGATTAAAAGAAAAATTACGTATTATTTGTCTTTAATTTTTTGAACATTTCATTTAGAATTAGAAATAAAAGGAATTTTAAAAGAGATTATAATAATCGCATGCAACATGAAATTTACATAAAGCACCGTACTTTTCTCAGCAGAACATCGTTTGTCCTTGTTATATTAAATTCCAAAGGCCATCAAGGTTGGATATTCGAAGCACGCCCCTGTACGGTCTTGAACTAGGTACTTAGTACGCAGACCGTTTAGGAATTTAATCAAAACCTAAATTCGTGCTGACTCTTGTTATTTTCCTTTTTTTGTTATCATTACATCATTACAATTTGTTATATTTTAGGACATCTCTGACAAAAAATGTAAGTCCCATTTTTAAGAAATTAAGGTGACATGATGAGCAATTAAATAACTTTTTTTATGGATATAATTTCAACATTAGCACAAGAATTATTTTGGTTCTACACACGTATCCTTTCGGTGGTTTATCAGTAACTGTGACTTCATACAAGTCAGTCATGAGACAAATATTTGTTAATAGTGCCTACGCGTGGCGACCGTAACAAGGTCCACGCCATATAAAATGACCGTGGGTGGGAGGTATGCTCTAGGCAGATTAGCGTCGCTGAGCTATCCTTGATTTTCGTGTTTCAGCAGATGTTATGTGAGTGTAAATAAATTAAAAAAATTTGCAAAGAAAAGAGAAAAAACAAATGTTAAGTCTGATACGCATGGACACTTTGTCAAAATGTTAGGTTACTGTAACAAATTCCATAACCTAAGTCTGCTGTTTTGTAACATATTAGTAACCAGTCCGTCATTCTAGTCCTTAAAAGTTTTCACAGTGTTCGAAAAATGTAAAAATGTGTTCGCAGTAAAAATCGGCGAGTCGAAACGTGTTCGTTTACACGGCCAACTGCACATGCATTTCAGAACTAACACTCCGACAGTCCGACTAGGTAGAGGCTCGTATTTCACCTCACGTAATGGACTGAACACCGACAGTTCCATCACTGGTGCACTCAGTATAGTAGCTTCATCTCCAAAATAAATGTATGCAACTTGTATTCCCTTGCAGAGATTTTTGTTAAACAAAACATACTGCCGGGTACCCAGATGAAATTCACAGTTATCTTCTTATAAACAATAGATCTTTAGAGATACAACGGATTGGTTATTATGATAAGGTTCTTTGTAAAATCAAAACGAAAACAAAATCTACATTATACTACCTCATGCAAAGTTAAAAGTACGGATTTTATAATTATGCAGAATAATAATACTGCTTGTTAAATAATCATAATTACAATGAATTCAGTCAACACAACATTGGAATACCAAGAACACTTACGAATATCTATGAATTTAAATTGAAGTTACGTAACTGCGAAACATTTATAAAATACCAGCGGTAACTAGAAAGATTGACGTGATAAAAACAAATGTGATGATGACATTGACGATGATAATGCTCACTTATCTTGCTTATAAATAAAGGTATTACAATAGACACTCTTTATACAGAACGCGCATTTAAATATCTTAATAAAAAATTACCTAAAGTACTTAAATTTACTCTTACCAGTTGAGTATGCAAGTTGCAACGCATCTATCTGCA
The DNA here is from genome assembly GCA_001278395.1 of Lerema accius. NCBI lineage: Eukaryota > Metazoa > Arthropoda > Insecta > Lepidoptera > Hesperiidae > Lerema > Lerema accius. The sequence goes on from LGAG01000176.1 coordinate 921,985, forward strand.
GTTCACTAAATGTTGCATCGTATGTTAGTTCTCATTTTAATGACTAAGAAAAGGTAAAAGTAAATTAAAAACGTGAGACGCTTAAACTATGGACAATGAAGCAAAATTGCTACCTAGGATAAACTTGATGAATTCTTACAAGTTGCCAAAATTCTTGCTTGGAACATTTCCAAGTTTGGAATTCTCCGCTTCTGTCTTGATGTTAGGATTGGGTTTGAAAAAAATATTATATTATTTCGCAAAATGTAACAGAAGATTAATCAGCTCAAACTCTAGAAGTCAGCTGTTTGTATGAGTCTCGTCGAGCGTTGACTGTTTAGTCAGCTTTAAAGTGACAATAAAATATAAATGGATCTACTTAATCTATACTACTGCGTATATTTCCATTCACTGCAGCCGACAGTTATCCTCAATTACTTTCTCTGCGATACAATTTACTTTTTTGTTTCATTAGGTTTCAAGCAATTGTCATTGACGTGACGAACTTCGCTCATTAACTTCTAAAAGAAATGTGCCAAAGTAAAGTTAGCGCTGCCGACGTGACCACGCGTGACTTATTCACCTCGCCTTTCATTCTTTATTCCTTTATTTTCGAGTTCACCAGCTGTTGGCCCGCGCTCGTGAGTTCCTCGTCGGATACTATCGATTTCGTGCCCTGTTCATAATGAAGTACCCATTGCAGAAAGACAGCCAGAGCAAGACCACTTCCTTAATTATTCGTATTTCGTTCCGACTGTTTAACCTGCGCCCAACTTACAGAAAGTAGAGGTTAAGTGAAGTGGTACTTTCGTGAATCTGACACCTTCTTATGTTGTTTAGTAAGAAAGGTTTGTGACTATGTAGCTAAGTATTAAAGCTATCTGTCCAGTCGCCAAGATTATGTGAAGCTCTAACAGAACTAGATTACAAGATAAACATAAGCAAAAACTTAGTTACACACTGATCGTTCTTTTTAGCGGTCGTCAATGCGGTTTAGTGCAGTAGAACTCTATCTATACTTTCTCATAGACCAGAGCCAATCGAGTACCGATGTTATTGTAAATTTACTTAGAAACATTGATACTAGTAACATACAAAGATGGCATGACAACATTTAGCCTCGAAAGCAAAATAATATTGTAGTTGCTAGAGGCCTACGCCATAAAACAGACGAGGAAGTGTCAACAGATGTATCACGATCAGGTGCTATTAATCATTAACTGTTAAGTTATTCTAATGAATCACGACACATAAACATAAAGCTGGTTATCGACGGTGATCAGTACTGTATATTTAATGCACTTGATTGGAATTCTTGCGGTAAACCCGTTTGCGAGGAGCATTCGATTTGCGTATCTCAACGACAATTCAATGTCTTTATCTGAACATGATGGACTATAAATAGGTCCAATGTAGATGTTTTATCTTGATACAGAAATAATTATGTCTTTTTCTTGACCATAAACAAGGTTAAAGTGAACCTATCTGAATCCGCTATACTGGCACTGGGACTTAAAATTTAATGAATAATACTAAGATCAAAATGTAAGTTTAAGTAAATCGAGCATACGTACTGTCACGCCTACATAACAAATAATGAAACAAACCATTATAAGGTCGGTATTTGGAGAGATCACCATCGTCACACCATGATGCATCTTAACACCAGTTAGGATACAAAGAACAGATTCAATAAAGCCATGATTTATTACGAGTACTTCGGAGACTATTCTGCTTTATCGAATGTGAAAAAACTAAACGTATGAGAAAGGAAACTGGCAAACAATCGAGCCGATACTCTCCATTTCCATTATCGCGATCGAGCGATCGTGTTGGCCGCTTGTTTTCTCTGCGAATACATTCAGTGTCGCAATCTTACCACGACCTCGTGTGTGCTTTGTTAGGGATATTATTTTTTCACTGACTGCTTTAGTAGAAATTTTTGTGACATGTCCTTTATAGTACAAACGGCTTAACAGATTTCAACGTGTGAGGTGTCATTGAATTCGTCTTAATACAATAAGCTCTCCTTTAACAGATAATGCTGTTCAGACTTTCCACACTTATAAACGTTGTCGATAGTGTTAAAAATAAGATAAACGTAAACTCTTCGTTATTGATTCAATTCATTCATTATTTAAAAGATATTAAGTTTATAATGATCATGCGTAAAAATTTTCCTTCCGCTGAGCAAATGGCACGTCGGTTTCAATTAAATTTACGATAAGAGCATCATCGTTCCACGCTAATTTGGGTGAATAAAAAGCGAATAAGCGTCCGCGTGATCTGGGTCGGTAACCACAGAGTGATGGACTCCTTTCGCGGTCGACGGCCAACGAGCCGTGAGTCTCGGAGATGCCGCCACGGTCTGATGACCCAACCTTGGCCGCATCCATCCCGGCTCATCCCGACTACTCCGCTATGACATCATCAACCGAACATACATTCCCATGCCCCATGTGTCGAGCGGGGCCAAGGACGGAGTTTCGATCGATGGAAATATTATAGCGTCGTAGAATATTAAAAAGGAAAGTCAGGTTAACGACCTCACGGTGGCCGGTTACAGTAGACTCATGGCTGTTCCGATTCTTTTTTTAACTACGAAAATGTTGTATGCCGAACCGGTCGCGACCATTTTTGACGGCGACATGAAAACTGGCGTAAACGAAAAACTAATTCGATCGACTAGCGAGTTACGTTATAATTTTGACAAATTAGAAACATTCACAGCTAAGTGTACTCTATTAACGTCTTTGCAGTATTATTACTGGCAAATTTTAATAGATATTGGAAAGCAGATCGTGTGCAACTTTCTAAGCTTTTGTGTCGTGAAATTGTTGCGTTAATGCATTTTACTCCGCCTTCGCCGCGGCCGCTCGCGCGATGTCCGTTCCCTCGGCGACATCGGCGCAGAATCAAGTATCAGTGTATTGCTCGTTAATCGATTCATACATATTTATTCATTGATCAGCGTATCGGTTTGATTATTATCAAGATCAACTTTATCGCATTAATATAGCTTTACGTGCAAACATTGTAAAACCGATAGGGACGATCGCATTCTCCGGGCGATACCCATCGGTATCAGATGTCACTATCGGCATTCCTCGCGCGTCCAACGTCAACGCAACAGTGGTAACAGGGCTCACCGAGACTGCTACGGAGGCGCTGGGCACGACTGCGGCCTCCCCGGCCTGGCCCTCGGGAGCACTGAGGAAGCGGCGCAGGGTGCCATATCCGGAAGCCGAGGCGACCATTGCTACCATTATCGACACGCACTACACAGTAACACTGGGTCTCACGGTGACATCACTGGCGCGGAGGCAGGTGCGCGCGCGGCGTTCTGCGCGCCCGACGCGTTTCAACTGCCTCCGCCGGGGCTGCCTGCTGCCGCCGCGCCCCCCTACCGAGCTACAGCCGCTCAAACACGGCCTGGGACGAGATAAGCGCGCTAGCTTACGATATCCGCTGCGATAACACGTTGTGCCTTCATTAACTGTAGACTCAAACGGCCTTATTACAAAACGCGTTCTAACTATAGTACAGGTTTAAAAGTCCCTTAAAC
>LGAG01000176.1:925624-936125 GCA_001278395.1 Lerema accius
ATATGAATACTAAAACTATGCAAATAAATTGCATGTGTACTGAATGCAAATGAAGAAAAGTAATACTAATATTTTAACATAAGTTTATTAATAACTTTAAAACTTTACTTAAATATATTATAAATTGACATGTTTATTTTCCATGGTCATAGTATAATCGCTTGGACTAAGTATGTATATTTTATATTATTTATATTTACAAAATAGCACAACACCTGAAACTATGTATTGTTATGTATTAAATAAATATTTCAACTGCTTATTTGGCCCAACACATGGTTGAACATATTTTGTTTGGATTATGTTCAATATACATAAATATAATCAATCAACCATTTAATTTCTATGCAACTTTGCATGCAAATAGGTAAATAGTTTATATGAATTTCTTGATTAAAGTGACACATGCCTGATAAATGGGTGACTGCAATCAATAATGAATTAGGTGTGATAATAATGTGAAGATTGTGCAACAAAAAATAACTTAAAGATTTTAATAGCTCTTTCTTTGATATATTTACACAACATTCATACTAAAAGTAAATCCTGGTGGCATCTACTTGAGAAACCAATGAATAATCAAATAAAGCCCCATACAAATGAGTCATCGGTCATTCAGGCAAGGAAAAAGAAAATGTATAATCAATTTCTCAGATAAAACCTACAGTCATGTATATTTCTTTCAAACATATTTAATCAGTACAGAGATTACTTAAACATAGTCTAAACACTATCTTATCAATAGAGTTATGTCATTGACATTTTTAACAAGCAATACTATGTTTTTTATATCCCTCACATAATGTAATAGGTAAGTGTAAATTGATTTATTATAGAAATGTACTGATTTAAAGTTAATAGTATCTATTTAAGAGAATTCAGCTATTTTTTGATCATCTACAAAACCTTAAGCAATCCTTAAACACAGTGTGTCCATTTTTAAATATTGCAGGCACATAAGATTTTGAGATTTGGCATAGTTAAAGTTTATGTGTAAAAAAACATTCTGGCCTATTGCAGATTAACAGACTTCACACACCTTTGAGAACTTTATGGAGAACTCTCAGGTGTGCAGGTTGCCTTGCAATATGGAATACATTTACTGAAGCAAGTGATATTAAATTATCTTATACACACATGCCTTTTTTTTTTAATTAGAGGAGCATGCTGTGGAGTTTGAACCCAGAAACTCTCGTTTGGGAGACCAACTTTCAAACCACTAAGCTACTTATTAATTTAATGCACTGCTTATTAATTTAATGAAAATAATAAAAAGTGATAAATTAACTTAATAAACGCACCTTAATCTTGATATCTCTTATTCTTTTATCATTTGTAAGTACTTTAAACTACAGGACATTATAAGTATCACAATTGCAAATAAATTACACCTTAATAGCAAGATACCATTGTTGGATATGGGCAGCAAGAAGCTAAATGCAAATTAGTGTTTAAATTGTTCAAGATTAAGCCTGAGCCAAAATCAAAAGGTCACAAAATGAGTCACAAACAACTAAGAAATTCTTCGCAACATGTGCAATTTACCAAAAAAAGGCATTGAGTGCATTATACAATTTAAGAAATAAATGAAAAAATTTATTATTTTTAAATAAATATGTTTTGTGCCACAGTTGAATTTTCAAAGCTTGTTTTAGTTATTCCAACAACAATTTAAAAGTTAACATAACCTTTTATACAGAAAGTTAATACATGCTGAAGATAATTATGCCAAATTGTCTGAAAGACAAAGGAGCACCTCGTAAACAATCTGATATGACAACTAAGGCACACAACAATGTTCTAATACCAATAATTTATTCCGCCAGAGTGTGGGCTGCAGTTGCCTTCACCCACACTTTGCCTTGATTTGTTTAGCTTATTTGAATGGTGACACCATCACTTTTTATCGTTTCTATAAGAACAATATGTGCAGGGATAGCTCCAAGCCAAATTAGGCCTCCTACAACGTTTTGCATAAAAACATTATAATAAAATGGCAAAAACTATAAGTTAATGGACAGATTTGATGTTTATAGCAGTATCATAGAGCACAAGATCAAGTACTCTACCAATGGTACCAGTATCGACGTACATGTGCATGATAGAGGTGAAATTACTAACAGCCGGCAATTAAAACGTCTCAGTCTCACCTGTTTGGTGTCCACAGTGTCTGTGGCCTCCATGTTGGCAAATGTCCTCTCCTGCCTCTCCATGACTTCGAAAACATCAGAAAGATTTAATCCATATATTGAGAGCAACAAACGCACATAATTCAAGCATAAACATAACAATCACGATGGTACAAAAATTTATAACGAAACAATGTCAATGATCAGACAGAGCACGTTAAGTCACTAACTCCACTGTGCCATTGAAAACGCCAATAGAAATAAACTTTATCACGCAAATGGACGCATTCTGGATATTTTAACATAAAATTAAAGCACCAATGATGGATTTTTGGACTACAATCAGAAAAACACTGTTCATCACCATCTTAAAATTTCACACATTCCGTCATCGAGGCCGACTGACTCTGGCTGGTCGCTGCCCTGGACGTAATTCATTTTACGCAATTATTCCATTTGTCAAGAATAACTAATATTAAGAAATTAACAACGTAGTAATTTTTTGCTTATTAAAATATAAATTTATATTAACTAACAATAATATCCATATTTCACTTGAGCATTTTTATTGTTGTATATTATTAATTTAATATTTTTTTATTGAAAACTCTGGAAAACCTAATTTTATATGTTACACATTTTGCGAAACGGAACGAGCTATACCCAGCAACGCCATCTGTAAAAGATTTATTAAAAAACTAGGATATTCAAATTCAAACTGTGTCGGACGTCGGTCGGTATGAAATCTATTAATAATAAAATTAATTCAGCAATAAGTACATATGATTTACGTAATAATAAAGATTAATGGGTTTAATTAATACAAATGTTTAAATCATCTTTATATGTACAACGGATATGGGTTATATAATTTGTTATCTACACTTATGAATGTATGATGTGTCAATGTCATGTTAACCATTTGTCAGTAGAAAAGTGACAAGTGATGAAGTGACGTTCTTGAATTGACACAAACAAATCACAAACAGTCAAACAACAAACGTATGTGTAGTGTAGTTGTGAGAAAGATATTATTTTCAATGTGATGTGCAAATGCAAACTGCAAAATAAATAAACAAATAAGTCCGAAGTAAAGCGAAAATAAACATTTTTATAGGCGTTTCCTATGTAACCTCCAATGCCTCGAGAAAGAAGTCGTTATCGTGATAAGCGTAGCACGTCGTACAGCTCGGAATCATCGTACGATCGTAAGAAATCTAAAAGCAAGCACAAGCGGAGGTCTCGGTCCAGGGACAAATCGGAATCCAGTCGGAATTCCCGAAGGAAACGTTCTGCTTCCCGCACTAAATATAAAAGAAGGAGTTACTCTAGGAGTGTATCGAGAGACCGCTACGACAGTAAGTCTCGGCGGAGATCGTCTTCCCGGCCGAAGGCAAAGCGCTCAAAGCACTCGCGTGATCGTTCTCGCTCTCTGTCCAGCTCCCGAAGTCGATCTAAACGTAGTAAAAGCAGTAAAAAGCACAGAAGAAGGTCCCGTTCATCAAGTCACTCAGACTCCTTTGACATTGGTGAGTATTCTCTTATTATGTTTAGCTTGTTTTACAAAAGGTGTGTATGTATGGATGTGAACTTTGTTTGCGTAAGTATTAACAATATAACTACAATAAATTATATTACTCTATTTATTGACGATACATACATGCTACATGACAAAACCCATTCATTCTTACATCTCTCTTAAATACTCAAACACATTCAGTTTGAAAGGGGTGCATTGCATATAATAAAAACTAATATTTAAGTTATAATCTTCTAATGGAGTAGTAAATGTTTTTAAATCCAACTCCTGTGTATAGACATGGCAATGAACTGTTATTTTGCCTATTTATTAATAAATTATCATTCAATTTCAGAAAAGTCATACCAATCTAAATGCTTCATCAATGTTGATGACACTGAAACTCAGGTAGAAAAGGCTATCAAGGCAGCAGAGGCTGCCGGCGTAACATTGACTAAAATACCAACTTACGAGTACAAAGAAGTTGAAATAAGGGAAGACATGCCCACCATACATGACCGGAATGTACTGGATGATATAAATAGCGATTCATTTGTTCAAAAATCTTTCAACTCTTCTAAAAATAAGAAGCAGTCTCATAATATAGTGATAGACTTAAATGCAGAAACTGTCAAAGTTCCTGAAAGTGAAGCCAAACCACAGAATGAAGACTCTATCATAAATTTTGCTGTAAGTATTTTATAAATTGTATAATTTTTTTTTTTCTGTTATCATCAAGTTAAATTTCAATTACAACCGAACCTGACAATAATTGACAATGATACAATAGGATGATAAAGTTTAGCAACTTATATGAAGCCTTTTCACTCTATTCACATTCTATTGCTAATTTCATTGTCAATTAGTAGGTCATCCTTATTTTCTTAAAACAATATAACTGTTCTTACTTAATGCTGCATACATAGTGAATTAACCCTGACCCAAGATCAGTGATTCATAGATTGTATGCTGAAGTTATATAACTTGGTAATGAAAGTGGCACACCATTGAAATTTTATCATGAGCAAGGAAATTTAGGTCACACATCACACATTTTTTACCTGTAAAGATTTAGTGTTCTGAAACCCTTTCCTACCAATATTGGGGATATTGGTTGAATTTTAATAGTAATAAATTATGTAATTCTTTCATTATTAACATTGAAATTATTGATTTCAGAATATTCCTAGTGAAGCTGAACTGAAAGAAATGTGGATAAAAAAGCTATATCAGTTTAGAAAGAAAATGCTTAGGGGAGAAATACAATAGACAATTCTGTGGCAATGTAGTTTTTTTTCTAAACATTAAAACATTGAATAATTCACTGGATGTTTTAACAATATGTTATTTTGGTATACAAATACTGCAGTGCCTGCCAGCTTTTTAGCTATGCTAATTTTCAGATATCTTTAGTACTCTATATAGAATTTTATTATTTGATGAAACCTTAGGTTACCCTTATACAAATAAACACTGAAAGATTTAATGATTTTAATAGTTAGGTAGACAAAATGAATACCAGAAACTAAACCTATAACATTTTATTATATAACATAAAATAACAACTGGCAGTCGCAACTCACAATATGAAATGCTTTGGAACTAAGTCGTCTATATTTACACTGTATTGGCTTAATACCGTTGAGAATCGGGTTTCACATGTTGGTTCTTTCACGTTGTATGCGACTGCTGTAGGTTCTTGATACCAGGTTCCACGCGTCCATATACCTGTCCATACACATCGCTATGCATTTCTGTTCCGAACTATCTAACGCAGTCCCGGGCTTATTGATACACTTTTTAAAACATTTCTCTGACATCTTCGTAAGAAGTTCCTGGGCGTTCGCTATAGCAATTTGTTGCTTTACTTGATCCATAAGCTCCTCTTTTTGTGCTCCACTTAATGACCCCGTTGATAAAGAATCCATGGTGTTTTTATAGAGTTAAATCTTTCAAATATTTTCGTTATTTAATTTGATCCGAACTTTGCTTCTAACCTCAAAATCTTGTCTCCAATTATCTCGAATCTTGATCAAAGACAAAATGACATTACTTGAGACCATAGACAACATGAAAACGTAGAGTTTTATCACAGATGTCGTATTGTCCTATTTATGTGTAATCTATAGTACTGTCCATAGATTTTTTTTATAATTTATTGAAGGACTTTGTCGCTGAGCGACCATATCCGCGTCCCGTAAAGAAAACACACAAGCTAGTTTGTGCACACAAGCCTACAATCACAAATAATATGTCCATAGATTAAAGTATTATATGTCCTGTCCTTTTGTAGTCTGTGGTCATTTAGATTGGGTGTGTTGTTTGTTTTTGTTTACTTTACTTTATTTATTTGGATAGGTAGTGGAATAAACTAGACAGCTTCTAAAAATGGATATTCTTGAAGACGCCGCTAGTACTTTGAGCCATGATGAACTTCTTGAAATAACGAAGTCTTCTCTATGTACACTTATAAGTCATGATTCTTTATTGTCTGATCTCCCGCCAGATATAATCCATGAAGAAATTCTTTCTCAGGTAGGATTTATCAAAGTGTTTATGAAATATCAATTTATAAAATATATATATTTTGATTGCCGACCTAGATCACAAATTCTTTGTATTTTAAATATCAACAAATAACTTCAATAAAAAAATTGTTTACATCCCATTTTTTTGATTAATTTATTTTAAATTAATTGTTTCAATGATTTATCTAGATAGCTGTGGAACACGGACAATCGATTACCATTTTTGTGTCAAGGGATAATGAGCCTAGTTTAAAGGTGATTGTAAGTATTAAAATCTTATTACTATTTTGTATTAACCCTTGATAGTTGACTTATATGGCACCACTCTATTGAAATATTAATCATATTGTTGTTGACTTCAATATATTAGATTAGATTGCTTAAATATTTGCTATGTATTGCAGGTTCCTCAAAATGCAACTATTGGAGTGCTCAAAAAAGCAATTGCCAGGCATTTTGAACTGTATCTACAGAGAACTGGTAATAAAGTGAAAATATCTTGGAAATATATATGGAAAACTTATGACCTGGACTATGAAGGCATTATTTTAGACAATAATTCTAGTAGTATAGACGAATATGGGGTGGTGAATAAAGTTACCCTAAACTTTAAGAAGAAAAGGAAAATAAAACAAAAGTGAATTGTTTACAAGCATTTATTTATCTCACCTCTTTTATTAAACTAAAATATGTATCTGTCATATAACTAAAATACCCACTTGTAAACATAGTATTAAAAAATAAGTCCTACATAATTATGTATACTTAACATAATGTTCAGATAATCTTAGAATAAAAATGTCATATATAATTTATAACTGAAGTTATAAATGCTATGATTAAACAAAACAACATTCATAGCATGGCATTTGAAGTTATAACAGTTCTCAAGAAATATTTTTAATCCAAGAGATGTACACAGTTCACTAACATTATTTAAAATGTACACCTTATCTACTGCTGTAGATTAAATTCAGAACAAACTTCAGAGTAATTATTCCTAATTTTTTTGTTACATGGAATTATTATTATTATTGTAACTGCTCATATTTGTATTCCCTACAGTTTAGCTGTAGTGCACATTTAAACCACCTTGGTTTAAATGCCAGACAAAAGCCATACTAAAACAGTTTTGTGTACGTATTTTGCACCGATATTTCGATCCAGTTGCGTGGATCATAGTGACAGCGAGACAATCATAATATGTACTGGTGATAGGTCTATAGTTGTTCGAAGTCTGGCTGCGGCGGCGGCTCTTGCGGCAGCGGCTCGAAGTCCCCGAGGCTGTAGTGCGGCTCCTCGTGGCGCGGCGTCGCTAGCGGCCGCTCGTACGCCTCCTTCAGTAGCTCCTGCTCATGCTGGACACCAGACAATACTTGGTTCAATGACAAGGAAAAATCTTAACTATAACAAGTACTCACGAATACTTTGACCTAATTGCATAAATCGTTGTCATGATAACACTCGTTATAGTGAAAATTTTAGTGCTCTCAATGACAAAAGTTTAAAGGAGAAATTATTATAGTTCTACTTCCGATTGGAATCAAGTTACCTGGTCGGGCTGCAGCACGGAGGGCGGCGCTAAGTCGTCGAGCGACAGTTGCGTGTTGATGACGGACGGAGGCGCGTAGTCCGACATGGCCGGCAAGCTTTCCACGCCCTGTAAGACACACACACATACAGAAAACTGACTAACATATTCATAGTTTACTTGACTACTACGACCACTAGGCAAAATCCCAAGAGTAGACAAGTAAAAAGAAGAATACTTTTCTACACTGACCGTGTCCGGTTGCTGCTGTGGCTGTTGTTGTTGCTGCGTTTGCGCCGTGTCGTCGTCTTGTCCGCGCACAGTGTTGGCGCGAGCCGCCTCCTCCGACTCGTAGGCGCTCGAGTGCCGGGTCGCTAACAGGTGGCTCAGCATGTCCGTACCTTTACAAATTACGTACTTTACAATCTGTCAAATCAACATTAAATTATTTACCCACATTTTGTAGTATACATTTAATTTCAAAAATTAAGTGTAAAATTCGATTCAAAAGGTGTGCCGAAAAGTATTAAAAAAATAATGATTATTCCGTAAGTACTGTTAGTTCCAGTTGAGACCTACACACAATTTTCGCATTAAATAAATATTTGTATTTCTTTTAACCACAAACAGTACAATCTAATTGCAATCACAAAGTGGCCGTCACAAACCGATGTCAGTGCTGTATCCGCACACGCAATAGAGCGTGGTGTGCGCGCGGCGCGGCGCCGTCTCTAACGCGTGCGGGCCGGCGCAGTAGGCGGAGTGGCGCAGCTGGCCGCGGTAGCACGACGACGAGAACGAACACTTGCTGCACGTCGTGTGACCTCTGGAACATCAAGGATATTAATAATTCTACTGCTTAATGCTATTGTAAATGTGGAAGGTTGTGAAAATATTTGGATACTAGAACAAATTTTTTTAATCCCTCACCCATCTGCTCATAATATGCCCGCTTGAGGCTTACAAAAAAGCATCGGCTTTTGGTCAATGACATGAGCGATGCTGACCAATCACCAATATAATATCATGTGCTTATCTCTCATCTATTCGTATAAAGTAAAGTATTAAGGTGTGGTCATACAGGAAATGTTTGTCGCTGTCGAGCGGCGTGTCGCACTCGCGGCACAGCATGCCGTCGGGCAGCACCAGCGTAAGCTCCTCGTACGTCTGCGCGATGTGGTGGCTCGCCGTGTCCTTCACTGGGGGACGCGCCTTCGTCTGTAACAAACACATAAATTCAAATAATGTTAACTCTCATTACACTAATTTATATAGGGCGCTCGTCAGTCAGCGTCGACTACTTAAGTTACTTGTTTATGGCCAGTTTTAGCCTTAGTAGTCCTACCTATATTGCTGATTAATTAAAGCAAAATTAGTCCATTTACCCAATTTCTGCTGTAAGATAATGCTAACTTATATTTCAAGGGTTTTTAAAACTACATCATGTATGCAGCACTGCATACAACAGACTACAATATTGGCTCACCTTAGGCTTATTAATAAGATGCTCTTCGCTGCATAGCGGCACTGCGTCTTCGACGGGGTGGTGGTCGCGGACTTGATGTTCTTTTAATTGACCTACAAAACAAACATTTAATTAATCGCTGGCAATTGTATTATGAACTACTAGCGAAAGTAGAGACAAATATGTTACCGAGATGCACGAAGCGCAGCACGCAGCGCGGACAGCGCGCGTCGAGCAGCGGCGAGTGGTGGTCGCGCACGTGCTGCAGGAACAGCCGCACGTTGGCCGCCAGCTCGCAGCCGTCCGCGTACACCGGGATCACCTGCACACACCAAACACAACACCTGTACTTTATACGGCCGACGCGACGAACGGATTGAAGTGTTAGAGATGAACAAGGAAATCATAATAATTATATGAAGCAGTCCCTACCGGCTTTTTTAAACTTTGATTATGTAGCTATGTTTGAAGCTTTGAAGGAATTTTTAACCTACTTTACACACCTCTGTTTCTTTATTACCAACTTAAGACATCAAGGATGCAATGTGTCTTACACAAGCAAGATAATGGTAGCTAGCCAGAAGGCACCTTAGTCAAAATTAACACTGACATCGTATACCGATTGGATACAAGATTCTGATAGCCTATAACTATAGACTACAGTTTTCCGAATTGTGGTCGTACCTTGAGGCAGTGCGGGCAATGCAGGTAAGTGCTGCGGGCGTGCGCACGCCTCATATGGTCGAGCGTGGCGCGGTGAGCCGACGAGCGGTAGGAGCACTGGCCGCACGCGTACGGCAGCTCTCGTGGAGAATGCACCTTCTGCATATGCGTCGCCAGCGTCAGCACCGCCGCGAAACGACCCTGACACACACACACAAATGGTGATACTAGTAGACAATTCGTACAAAAACTTTAAATGCTATAAAATAAAAATATATTTAGGTTTCCTGTAATTTATATTGAACACCCCGTCAGTTTTACTTCCTGTTGCCTTCAGCTACTTTAATGTGCCATAGCTTCTAGGCATTATTATGTCATACACAAGACTAGTAAACTCACATATACAATTACATGTAACTACAAAAATAATCTCGACTCACCTCACAAATCAAGCAAGCATACGTATACAAATTCGGCGACTTGGTATCAACGGGATGCGCTTCCTTCTGATGGGCGGCGAGTTCCTCCTCATGCGTGAACCGCGCCAGGCAGTAGTAGCACTGCGGCGCGTCCGCTGCACCAGTAGAGGGCACCACGTGTTGCAATAAGTGCTCCACCAATGCTCCACTCTCGTTGAACTCCGTTTGACATTCTGGACACTAGGGG
>LGAG01000176.1:936427-949543 GCA_001278395.1 Lerema accius
TACAAAAATAATCTCGACTCACCTCACAAATCAAGCAAGCATACGTATACAAATTCGGCGACTTGGTATCAACGGGATGTGCTTCCTTCTGATGGGCAGCGAGTTCTTCCTCATGCGTGAACCGCGCCAGGCAGTAGTAGCACTGCGGCGCGTCCGCAGCGCCAGTAGAGGGCACCACATGTTGCAACAAGTGCTCCACCAACGCACCACTCTCGTTGAACTCCGTCTGACATTCTGGACACTAGGGGGATCATTGGATTGAAATGTGGGATTTAATTAAATATGTTTTGTTAATAAAAAATGTGTCTATGCTCCGTTTACGTTTCTACCTGTTTAGAGTTTGCAACCAAAGTTGTAGTAATTACATTGTAGAACGGAAATATAAACAAATCCTTTTCATTGGAAAGGTTAATAACAAAGCTACAATCACACCAATGATCCTAATAAATTAAAAAACTGAATATACATTACTATATTATAAAACAATATGTAAACCATAAACCAATGTAGAAACCCAGGAGGTTCAAGCAATTTACGACCATAGCACATAGAAAATAGTGTTCACAATAATAAAACGCACCTGTACAGCAATGGCCTGTCTATCCACATGCCCAGTATCCCCGAGCTGGCCGAAGTAGTACCGCTCGAGCGAGACGGTCTCCTCGGGCTTCACCTCCTTCTTTATGTTCTTGAGCGGGATGTCGAGGTCGGGGTCGTCGTCCACGTACACGCTGGTCTTGGCCTTGCGCCGCGGACGTGCCTCCTCCTTCTCCTTCGACTTCTCCTGCTTTATCTTCGTACGGCGGAGAGCTAGAGGTATCTGAGGAGAAATATTAAGAAAGGTATTTTTTGTCAGGGTTTTGATCGTATTCTGCTACTGCTAAAATAATAATAGTGCTAATCAGCACTTGCTCAGGTGAAGGAAAACATCGTGAAGAAACCTGTATGGCTAAGTTCTCTACAATTTTTTGCAAGATGTGTTAAATGTACAATACGCGGGTGTAGTTACGAACCGCTCCAGGTTTAGATGCGCCTCAAAATTTTAAAGTTATGTTACTTGGTAATGGTATTTTGTAATGATCATCAGTATGGATAAAAATTAATAAACTTACCTCCTCCTCATCGTCTTCCTCTATGTATGTGGACTTGACCTCCTTGCGACGTTTCTTGGGCGTGGGCGCGGGCTCCGGCTCGGGCTCCTTGCGGCGCCGTCCGCGCTTGCGCACTTCTACTTCGGGCTCCACTGCCACCTCCAAGCCCTTCTTGATCTAAAAACCAATATACGTGTTATTATTAGTAATGACCACAAATATATAAATCGTCAGCAAGTACCTCCATATAAAAAAATATACTTGGGTCATACTGTTAGAAATTTCTCTCATACCCCATGACAATTCTTCTAATACAAACTCCTTACATTAATTTCAAAATTACTCCATATTTTTAACTCCAGACATTAACATTTAAGTATAAAGAAAGTTAAATTACAGTACTTTTTTTTAATAACCAGTTCATTTTATGTTCATCAAGTCTCTCTAAGCTAAACAATCTTTTGTCCTCTAATATAGGTAGGTCATTAGTTGATTACCTTAGGGTACTTCCAGCTCTTGAATGGGTTGGCGGCGATGCGGTTGAGGCGCACCGTGATGGAGTCCTTGGCGTCCAGTTTGGTCTGCTCGGCGATGTGAGCCACTATGTTGTCGAACGCCTGCCCCGGGGATATACCGAATCTGCACAACACCACAACACAACATACTTTATAATTAAGCTGGCCCCAAACGTCCGGAATTCGATTCAGGAATCTTGAACCTGAAAATACAATAGGGCAAGGCGGGGTTGAAAGCCTCATGGTTACGTTAAGCGGCGCGAACATTTCCATAACAATAGACTACTCAAAAGCTATGGTGAAGAACAAAACTAACAAAAATAGAGTTTGAACGCACCTTTCTCTCCACACCAGTTCATCCAGAAACTGTTGTATAATCTGCCTAGAAAGCAACGACAGTGTATTCTGGAACATTCTGGGCACAATGCGTCTCAGGTACTCCATTATATTGGCATTGCTGTTCTTGGAAGGCTGGTCACTATGTGACGACGACTGATGGACATTCTTGAAGCCCATGCCGACCAGCGTGCCCTTGTCCACTGTGAGGTCGGTCACTATGATAGATGACGGATGCACCCACATACTCAATGGCTCTAGAATTTTCTGGAAACGCTTCTTGTAGTTCTTCTCATATTCGGCTAGCGGTTCGACAGCGCGGAGTCTTATCTATAAAAATAGTTCCGTACTGAGTAACTCAAGCGCAAAGGTCTTTAAAATGCAAATCTAATAACAAAATTATTCAATATCGTAACTTCAATACCAAGACAAAGAAAGAATTATTTTGACTGATTTGACTAAAAATCTAAATGAAGTGAAAAAATATGATCATCAAACTTTCCATACAAAGATAACATATATACTGGAACATCATACCGATTTCTCGACTGGATCCAGCACACCCAACACTTCCACTTTGACCTGCCTCTGAGTGCCATCGTGGCTGGTGGTGCCCAGCGAGATCACTCCCACCTCCACTTTCTTGCCGGACCCGCCCAGCAACGGCATGTGCTGATGAACAGCTGACGTACACACCGCTCTCAACCATGTAAACAGTCCTTTCACATACAAGTTATCCACTTTGACCCACTGCACCACATTCTGAACGTTCGTCTGACACGCCCAGTGGTATATGAGCTTGAGGAGAACACTCGGCGGAAAGGTTGCCCCTTCAAATATGGAGCTGGAGTACACGGAGACGAATCGCGTCGGACAGCACTCCGATATCCACACGTATCCCCCGGAATACGGGAATTTTGATACGTCAGAGTACATGCCTGAAATAATAATGGTTTATTAAATTATGTTAACAGCTTAGACAATGACTTGTCGACAAAGGTGGCGACAGGCCACATTAAGTGGTCATTATCGCCGATGGACATCAACAGGACTAAAGTTATCACCAACGCCAGGAATAAAGAATTTGGCTCTCAGGCACCCTGTTGGAATATGATGAGTCCTTTAGTTTGTCAATTATTTTTCTAAAGTACAAGTGATAATTATGTAAACATAGAGTAATAAACAACAGTACTGACCAAGTTTAAGCTTGTTCCCGGCATGCACAGCGCACCACTGCTCGGAGCGCACCAGCCCCTGCTGGATGAGCCACTCGGTGAACTTCATGGGCGTGTGGATGAGCACCGACTTCACCTTGCTGTCCAGCGCCGCGCGGTCTGTGGGCTGCGCGCCCTCCTTCGCTCGCAGGTATGGCCGTGCTACTACCACCAGGGATGGGAAAGTCTTGCCTACAACAACCAGAAAAATGCTGCTATCACTCTTTGATACACACTAATTTCTATTAAAAGTAACACAAGTGTCACCCGTATAGAATAATAAAGTAAACATTTATTCAAGTTTCAAGTTAGTGTAAATACTGTTTAGAAATGATTTTTGATGAATATTCCTAGAAAATCATTGGTCAAAGATTTTTATATGCAGACTATATTTGATTTAAAAAAAAAATCAAAGCAAAGGCAGTATAATCCACTAAAATATAAATTACCACTGGAGTGGTAATACAAATGTACACTTTATAATATTAATACAATGATATTGTCTACATTACCTTGTAGCTTATTGAATGACACCTCCCTGGAATCAGCAACATTCTTGTTCCCGTCATCTTTAGTGAGGTCCACAATGGCAGTTGTTTTAGTAGCGCTGCCTGTCAAGAGACCTCCAATGGCTGTTGCTTCAGATGGACGGACATTTGTGACTACACTGTGTACATCTGAAACAATGGTTGTTTATAGAACCCTGTTTAAACAGTTTACTTCATCGAATTGTTTGAAACAAGTTACTTAAATAAATAACTTTAGTATACATTGAATTCCTCACCTAATATTGTGCACATGTATAGAAGATATTTATAAGATAAATGTTTACCAAATCTGTTTAAAAAAAAATTTAAGCACTTACTTGAAGGAGCCAAAGTTTTATCTTTTGTCTTAGTATCCTTCTCCTTTTCTTCTTTTCTCTTATCTTTATCCTTCTTTTTCTTCTTGTGCTTTAGATCTGGTGATCTATCTCTTACAGGGGAAGGTGAGTAGTCTCGGTCTTCTCCACGGTTCTTTCTTGGTCGCCCTGAATTAATTAACAAAGCATATTGTACTAAAATAATGAATTCAAGTAATAAACGCATGCATATACTTCAATAGCTCAGAGAAGAAGAATTACAAAGTTGCCTTATTTACTGCGTTATAAAAATATCAATGATCATTGTGGTATAGAAACTCATACCTCTCTTGCCAGTTTTAACTTCCTTGGTGACAGATAATGATCTAGACCTAGATCTTATGATATCCGCACTCTGTCTTTCAAGGTCTTTGAGCACTGGTTGTCTGCAAATATATAAATAAACCATTATCAGTTTGGTATTAATTCTATGCAAACTCAGTATAGAGTAAGTGACAAATAGAAAATTATTAAATTGTATGAGATATCACTGATACAGATGCATAATTTTTTTGCTTTAGGTAGCCCCATAGCGCAAATTCTGCACCTCGCACATTAAAAAAGCGTTGGTTGCCTGTAAACTTAGTTTATGGATTTTTTTGCTTTAGGTAGCCCCATAGCGCAAATTCTGCACCTCGCACATTAAAAAAGCGTTGGTTGCCTGTAAACTTAGTTTATGGACAATAATTTTACTTCATAAGAAAACAAAGCCCAATATCATAAGTCCAATAGTAAATACAGAAAGTTGGTAATTTAGGTTATAGGGATAATTCAAATAAGAGCAGAGGCAAAAAAGTATATAATGAAATTGTTACTTACTTTCCAAGTAACTGATAAGCAGTGAACTGATCACCATTGTACACGATTTCACCTCCCGTGCTTTTGACCATCTCGTCCAGTTTGTTTTGGATGCTCTTATATTCTTCGTCAGCATTCTTATATGCCTGGAGTTGTGCCTCAGATAGTTCTTCCTCCCAACACTCTAAATCCAACGTCGGCACATCCGGACCAAAATACGATCGTTTATAAAGATCCGCTTCGATGATCTCTGGCGGTGGAACCACCGGCGGCGGTTCCTGATAACAAACATCATTGATAAACTCTTTGTGAGCCACCCAAATAGCAAGCGATTGTTATTAGAAAGTACATTTACCTCAGCATCAGCTTTCATCTTTTTCAGTTTCATTGTATATATAAAGGCCCTACTTGGTATTCACCATTGATTTGTTTAGTTTCTTATCGGGAAATTCAGGAATTTCGAACGAATTTGTATTTTTCATTGACTCTTGCTTGCTTCGCTTCCACCATAGACACAGAAGTTTACAATCACCACCACAAAGGCACAAACTAGATAGTACAGATTCACAAACAATCTTTTTTTTTTAATAAGGTTTATGGCTTGGATGTGATTCTTTTGCTCACAAACAATCAAATAATTATTACTCTTACCAAAGGAAATCAAAAACTATGGCATGGCAACTATAATCATTATCTGAAATAGATTTAATGTAATGAGTAGAGAAGTCACTAAAATGTATAGTAGGTAAAATACTTTATCAATATAATAATATAATATTGGTTAAAACTTCGGTAGAGGTAGACCTAAAAACCAAAAATCACTTCAAAAATTATCAATCATCCACTTTCTATTATCCTATAAAATACATATTTTATACATTGGTGTAAATTATAAAAGTATTAGACGTGACAATTTTTTATATGAGGAAGTTATATAAATTGCACAAGCACAAGAAGAGGAGTTTATGCGCTTTCAGTACTTAGAATATATACCTATAATATACTTAGGTTTACTGTATATAGCACATAGATCAGAGTAATGTAATATATAAGGAAATATAGCAATCCTCTATGAATTAGATGTTCTACTTGTCGGAAACACACTACAATATTATACATACATACAACTATTCTTATTAGTCTTTACTAAAACAATTTATAGACATTCCTCATAATATATAGTTTATTGGACTTTAATCAAATATCCAGGCAGCAATCTTTGAAGTACAAATTGATTTTAAGTTAAACCCGGTGTTGAGTGGGATTACTACAAAGATCAGAGTAATATATGACTACTACTCCTATAAAGCTATGCTCTATGGTGAAACTATTATCTGTTACTATTGTCATTCACCACAGATTACTTAATATTATTTCTAAAAAAAATAACACAACAACAAAATGGAATGACAAATGACAGTTCAGTTGTAAAAAGTAATTTCTGATTTTGTGATGAAATTCAAGAAAGTGATCAATCTGGTGTTGTAAAACAAATAAAAATTATGGAGGCCGTTCCGAAATTGCCGTTGATCAGTTTCGAGTTAAAAGCTAGCCCAGAGAATACGCATTTCGGACCTAAACTAAAACAGGTAGGACTTGGTTTGATTAGTTTATGAGTGTTCTAGATTAACAAAGAATCTAATTTTATTATTGTAATTTCGCTTTGTATTTTGTAGTATATATCAGAGGCATATAGGGAGGACCCCGATAGCTATGGAAATGAAATGCATCAATTGGAAGGCCTGCGCTCAGCCGCTGTGCGAGCCTCAATCGACGCCTCGGGAGTCAGCGCCCTCATCCGCTATTTCTGCCAACTCAGAGCCCTGCAGAGTAGATTCCCGATGGCTAAAGGCCAACCCGCGGCCTGCTCTTTCATGTGGTTAGTGTAAATAATTGGATTAGAGGGAATCAATCAATAATTTTGTTGTCACTATTGTATGTCAATGTTATAGCACACCAATGAATGTAAAAGTGCTTAATCTTAATTTGTTGTAATTAAAATGATAATTATTTATGTATTTCGTATTCTAAACAGGAAAGACCTGTATGCTAACATGAGCTGTACTCTCCCTGACATTCGTTTTGAAATGGCCTGTATTTTATACAACATTGGAGCAATACACACTCAACTGGGAGCATCAGAGCCTCGTACCACAGCAGACAGTTTGAAGGCAAGCTGCCAGCACTATCAGACTGCTGCCTGGGTGTTTCAGCTGCTGAGGGAACAGTACCCCCAGCCACCCGGTGCAGATGTGTCTTCGGAGATCTTAAGGCTACTCCAAGAAATATGTTTTGCTCAGGCCCAGGAGTGCATTCTACATAAGAGCATTCAGGATACAAGGAAACCCAGTGTTATTGGTATACATGCATTCAGCTCATTATCTATAATAAACATTTATTGTCAACAATCATCATTATAAGCATTTGAATTATCTTTTGTGTTAGTATCTAAAGAATAATCACTGATTTATTTTATTGTGATTTAAATAATGTGCTATGGGAAATAAATTTTCTTGTAATCATTTTAAAATATTAATTGCAGTAAAACTAGACATAATATTGATTTATTTTAGGTGCTGTGGCGACTCAGGTGCTGTATTTTTATAAGAACTCTCTTGCTTACTTGGGGCCTTCAACTGGGACAGACAATATTCATGAAATAATTGGGACAAAACTGTACAATTACTGGCACCGATACCTCTCCTTCAAGGCCGCCTATATTGGCTGCATTGTTTGCTTGTACCAAGGTAAAAACATAGTTGTAGTTTTTAACAATGAACCAATTACTTCCTAATAGAGATAGAATCTTTTGCAAAATTTAATATTGTTTTTTGTTCATACCTCAACACTTTGACATCATGTTTTTTTATATTTATACTGAACTTGATTTTGAATCATAAACAAAATTGCTTAGTCATCAATCTGATATTTAAGGTATACATGCTGAAGAACAACAAAAGATGGGGGAGCGTGTTGCTTTCTACCAACAGGCTGTAGACAAACTCGGAGAGGCTAGGAAGCTGGCTAAATATATTGAACCAGTTCAAATTACCCAGGAAGCATTGACCTTCACTAATGATGTTGTAGAAGGTAGGAGGAAGGCTGCCAAGAATGAAAATGAGTTCATCTACCATGAGGAAGTACCAGAAAAGGATTTGTTAACTGATCTCAAGCCAGTATGCCTGGTTAAAGCCTTGCCAATTAACTTCAATGATCCAGAGGTAAGTAATACATAGTGTTATCATGCAGTTTGGTTAAATTGGGAATTTTACCACTGTTGTTATTGACATTATCAAACATAATAATTTATAGTCTAAGGATTATTTTTTAAATGTTAAAGTTGTTCGAATGAAGAAAGACAAAGACGATTATCTATTTTACTAACATAGCAATGGTATCTTTTTCTGGTATAATTTTTTTGAATTGTACATGGAGTTTATTTAGTTCATCACTTAGAACAGTGTAATTGCTCAATGCTACCGATTGCAAAAAGTCATGTAATTTTTTTCAGATATCAGGCCCTGATATATTCTCGAGGTTGGTCCCGATGGGTGCTCATGAGGCCTCCTCCATGTACTCCGAGGAGAAGGCCAAACTGCTCCGACATATAGTGAGCCAGGCAGAGGCCAAAAACACAGAGTTGATGGAATTCATGTCTTCTCTTCAACTAGATCAGTTGGAGTTGCTTGACAGTGAGCAAACGTGAGTATGATATTAAGAACTTATTGTACAATTATTTTGTTTAACTTGATAATGATGGAGATAAAGTTAAATGAATATTTTGTGCAAAAATATGTTTTCCGTCATTTCTTATGACGTGTCTTTATTATAGGCGTGATAAATCTGTAGTCATAAAATTTGTATATTTTTATGATTGAAGAAAAAGTTTAGGTGGTTAAATGTCATAGATTTTAGTTTTAGCATAGTTATAGGATTAATGGCAATGATACAGCACTGGGGACAGTGATAAATGCTTACAAAATTGTGTTTGTTTTGCGAAAATCTTTTAAAAATAACAATACAAGTGATTCATGTGGAAGGCGACCAGTGAGATAAGCCTATCAGTTGTGACAAAATATAATCAGTCATTTACCTTGCCTCGCTTTTTATAAGGCGAGGGTTCATTTCTGCTGTTTCACATGTATGATTCAAGTAAATTATATGATATCAATATTACAAAGGTCTCCAATGCAAATTGTTTTTTCCTTGCTAATGACCTCAAGATATGAAAAGTTGCTGATTTTGAGTTGAGTATTAAGATCATAAAATTATGACAGGTATCACACTCGTCCTATGAAGTAATACCTGTAAGAAACTATATACATGATTTGAGATTTGAGATGATATTATTTAAGGTTTATTACAGTACGGCCTTCAGCGAACTTCTCACTCTGAATGTGATTTAATACAAATGTCTTAGAAGCACAAATAATAAACATGATAATTACTATCTAGTTGTTAAACGAAGTACTTTTGTCTCAGCATACCTCAAGAGATAGTGGACAGATGCGCAGCAATGAACGCTAAGAGCGAGATAATCCAGACCCTGGCCGACTCCATGAACAGTCTCGCGGAGATCATCAGTGATGTGGAGCATTCCCTCACTGAGATCAAGACTATGATACAGGTAAGTATGAACACTTGACACTATCCAATTACAAAGTGTACAGTGTTAATACAATTTATTACAGTTCAACAATGTATGTATAAGAAAATTTATCTTTATATCTATGAGAGAGTAACACTAAACCGGGACCTATGCATAGATATCTATGCACCTTTTAAACAAAGATTTTTGGTAATAATGATCTTTTGTCAACAGTTTTGTCCTCAATCACCAGAAATTAAGACAAAGTAGAAAACAATCAAAATCGAACGCCTGGTGAGTGCATAGTTCACAACTTCAGTGACCATGAATTGAACGTTATTTAATTTGTAGGAGGAGACCATGAAGGAGAAGGAGTATCAGAAGTTGATGGGTCCGCGGCCGCCGTCCATCGTGCAGACGGAGATGTCGCGCGAGTTCCACAAGTACCAGGAGGCGCACGCGCGCACCACGGAGAGCAACCAGGTGCTGCACAAGGCCATGACGCTGCACATCGCCAACCTGCGCCTGCTGGCCCAGCCGCTCGACCAGCTGCACCACAAGATACCCAACATTGATAATATTGGTGAGTTGACAGGTTACTTAACTGTTAACAGTATGCATGGTCATTAGGAGATAATGTTATATCATTTCAAAGAAAGTGCTGAAGATGAAACGGATGCTCTCGGTCATGGTTATGAAATAGTATTAAGTAGTCATTAAGCCGGAGATCTTTAGGTGGCATAAAAACTATTGTTACTTAGGCTGAATGCTTCTATATATTATAATAAATAAATAAAACCTCTAAACTTACACAGTTGTAAGGTTAAACTAATACTAAAGTTTAGAGGTAACGGGCTCGCGGCTCTCCTCCTTGTTATAAATTTCTATGGTAACTATAAAATAACTGTCTGTCTGTCTGTTTGTCTGTATGTCAGAGGGCCTGGACCGCACGACGATGCAGGAGATGCGGCGCGTGGTGGGCAAGGCGCGCGAGATGCAGGCGCAGCGCGACGGGCTGGTGCAGCAGCTGCGCGCGGCGCTGGCCGCCGACGACATCACGCCGCAGCTGCTGGCGCGCGCCAACGAGCCCGCCGACGAGATCTTCAAGCAGGAGATCGAGAAGCACACGCCGAAGGTTAGCCACCGATTGTTTCTTATAATTTTTTTTTATTGGTACCGTCCTATGTTACCTTACTAAGGCTTGATTTGGACATGTATTTTGAAAAATTGAAAAATTAAATTTGAATGATATGATATTATGTAAAATAGAATCAATTCCAAACTACCTATATTTGCTAAAAATAATACAGATTAAATAGCATGCAATGAGCATTACAATGTTGTTACTGTAAGGTGTTTCGCGTAAAGTAATTTTCGAAAGAGGAAACAAAAATCACCACAGATTATTCTTACGAATTTCTTAATACAGTAAATGACCTCGTTTTTTTCGTCGTGATTGAAAAGGTAAACAATCTTGGCACAACTTTTAATTATTTCATTAATTTAAAAAAATATTTAGAAGTATACAGAAATTTATTTTAACATTAAATTATTGTTTATTCTTTAGTTTTTTACCCGACTACGTTTAAAGTTGTGTCTGTATTATTTTTAAATCGATAATTATATAAAAAAGACACTGTAAGATTGTTTACCTTTTAAATCACGACGAAAAAAACGAGGTATAGAGTAGTGATCATAATGTTGATTCCAGGTGAAGATAATCGAGCAGAACCTGGCGGCGCAGGAGAACATCATCAACAAGCTGACGACGCTGTACGCGGCCTACGGCGACTCGCGGCGGCTGCTCACTGACGTCATCCGGAAACGAGAACAACTCATTAACGGTAACACGTTTGCTATACTTGCTTTATAGATAAAACGTTTAGGTAACTCGATTTTGATTGATTGGAAGAGTATTGGAAATTAAATAAAGCTTTAACATTTTGTCATGTTTCATCATTATGGATTGTATACGATACTTTTGTGACTGTATTGGGTGTAAACTCTAAAGCATGTAATCGAATGTAAGAAAAGTGAAACGATTTTTTTGCTTATAACTGTGTATAAATAGTAAAAAAAAGTTAAGTGATCCACAACAACGATAATTAGATTATCTTTACAAACACTTAATTGCCACCTGTTGTACTATAGTGTTTGTTTCCAGCGCTGGTGACGTCATACGACAGCCACACGGAGCTGTTGGGCAAGTCTCAAAAGGGGCTGGAGTTCTACCGCAAGCTGGCGCACAACGTGGGGCAGCTGCTGGCGCGCCTGCGCAGCACGTGCCAGGTGCAGCGCGAGGAGCGCGCGCAGATGATGGCCAACCAGGCCAAAGGTCAGTGCTTGACTAGTACCTAGACTAGACTGTAGTAGTACCTACCATAATATAGAGTATAGTAACAGTTGTATGACTGGTATGAGGCCATCTATGAATCACGCGATGGTTTTTTACCCCCCCTTGAATTTGATTTCATAATTCATCATCACTGTCTTGTTTATTTTTTTTTATTCCACCATTTTAACCAATTTTTCTAATAAAAAATTAACACTAGCAGTACCAACACCCACTTCGTCTCCCGTACCAACCGCATCAGCGGCTGCTAAAACGATCGACGCCGTGCCCACGCCCACAAGTGGAGCACCCGCGCCCAAACTGAAGGACTACCTTCCTTATATGAAGAACAGGAACTATGGCAGAAATGTCACTCCCCAAGGTACTATATTCTTATTAAAGATCAAATGTAACAGTCATGGAATTTCCAAGTTTCTGTAGTGTATGTATATTTTACCAATACCTTATATTAATTTCCAGCTCAAATTGACCCGGTACCAACTGATACATACTACCCTGAATCTATTTATCCTACATCAATCAGACCTACGCCGGTTGGATCGGAAGGTGAATATCTTTAAGCTGACTATTATGTGTTCTGCCAAATATATAGATACTTTAATCTACCTTAAAACAAAATTACAGATGTAATCTATAAAATTTACAAATAAGTAGCAATATCATACATTTAAATGAAGCTTTTTCAGTAAGGAAGAGTTTATTTATGTGATCGTTTGAAGTTTTTATAATCGAATATTTTTTCAGCGGCCGATTTAAATCCTTCGAATATACCGGACGGTGGAATGATGGCTCCAGCCGTACAGGGAGCGTCGACCCCTTACAGCAGGTACGGCGCTACGTACGTGCCTACAGAGAACATGCAGTCCAACTACTCATACCCGACCAGCATCAAGAGCTTCGACAAACCGATCCCCAGCGACGTCCAGAACTACGGCTACTCGTCGTACACGCCGCCGCAGTACTCCTCGTCCATCGCCGACCCGCAGACATACACCAACCCTTACTACAGCGCAACGCAAAACAACACGACCATAGTGACGGACTCGCAAAATCCGGCCATGTACGCCAACGTCAACCAGCCGAACGTCAACCCGTACTACAACGAACAGTACGCGACGCCTCAGATGCAACCTCCGGTGGCGCCGGTCCCCGAGCCGGCGTACGGTGCGACCGGCCAGCCAGACCTGGCCACCAGCTTCGCGCAGATGCAAGTGTCCGCGAAGAGCGAGCCCTCCGTCTACGGCGGCGAGTACTCGCAGACGTACTACAGCGTGCCGGGCCAGCAGTACCCGAACGTTTCCGAGGCGGGCGCGTCGTACA
>LGAG01000176.1:956415-967665 GCA_001278395.1 Lerema accius
TATTATGATTATATTCAATTATATTTCACACTTTAGGCAATATTTGATGAAACATAAATTCTGCAAGGAAACTGATAGTGGCCATTTTCAATGTTAAAAAAGAAAAAAAAAGAAAAAAGCAGATTTTTTAAAATAATTATGACTGCCTAGAGAATATTAGATTATTATCCCTAGTTCGTTGTAATGTAATCACATTCCTGGACATTATATCCTATTATTTAATAACGATATTTTAAGTTTATATGAGCATAGTTTTAATATTCTTACGAGAAGATAAACGTAAAGTTGCGAATAAAAATAAAAATGTATAAATGAAAGCACATAGAATCATTGTTTTGTGAAACTAAATAATGAAATTATTGTGTGTATTATTACCCATTATTAATAAAATAAAAAAATTGGACTGATTAACCGTTTTTTATTTTATTTAAACAATTAATAATTTGAAATACCCCCGATACATATAAACTATGTAGGATAAATTTAAATCAATACAATACAACCATAATAACAGAATGTGTCTGATCTTTGATTTACCTGTGTCTACTGCTACGGGAACTCCCGGCGCCCGTACTACACAAGCAGCCCCCTATTAGCGTTCTCGCCAAAGGCCGCCAAACCGTAATTTACTTTGCAAATAATTAGCCGCCAACGTAAAATAGCCACCTACGGAAAAACTAAGCCGTCCTAGGGGTTCCGTACTCAAACGGTGACAAGATCCTATTTCACCCTATTGCTAAAAGCCCGCTGTCCGTCTATCTGTCTGTCACTAGGCTGTAGGTACCTCATGTACTGTATCTCATGAACCGTGAAAGTTTTTCACACAATTGATTTCTTGTTGCCGCTATAGCAACAAATACCTACTAAAAAACTAAAAATCCCATACAACAAACATAATTTTTTTGCTCAATATTTTCTCTTTCTTTTAATGCCCATTATGTATTGATAACGGCAATAGGTACACGCCTGAAAAATTCACCACCATTCATCAAAATGAAGAGCAATTAATGAATTCGGGCACTGGTAGCTCACAAGGCTCAACCTTTGTGATTTCTTTCAAAACTTATGATTAGGTATGACCTATTTTTAATAAGTATGTCTCGGTAAAATATCAATCTGGCAATGCTGATAAGTATTATAGGTATTAACATCAAAAATAAAATTTTGAAATGCTTCAACATCTACTTATACCTACTCTACCTATACCTACCTACCTACACAGCACCAAATTGCTGAAGTGCGGATGGAAAGAAATATTAGTGGCCAGGTTTCGGATGATGTAATGCTGGTTGAATGGAGCCTTCGACACAACGGCGAAATACTTATGATTATGACGTCGTTGTTTCGACAAGTTGTAACGACTTTAATTAGGAATGACGCCTTACAATTCTCGTCTATCCCATTCACCTATCTACTGACTGCGTGCATCCGCAGTTGCTTAACTTCCCTGAAGTTATAAATATCAACGGTATCACTAATGCGTTACTGGCTAAGGAGAATCTCTCAATTAAGTCTTTTATTTAGAGACTGATTTAAACAGTAGGGGTGTTAGCCGCAATGTTACCTACTTAGCGAAGCGCGTAATTTTAAGAGTTTTAATGAGTCTTGTATAAGGACTAATCAAGGAAGGAGGAAGTTCTGTCTGGGGTGGCGCGAGATGCGCCAGGCCAGGGAGGCTGCACGCGGACCGGTCACCGGTCGTCGTTCGCTATCGCTATACGTAGAGATCGCAGTCAGTCCGGTTCACACCGCCGATAAGAACGCACGTGTTATGCTCCGCCAGGCGCGCATTCGCGCACGCGCTCTCGCGATCACAACAACGCAAAACCACCCGACAACTACGAAAAAATATCAACGCCACCCACAAACAGAGTGACAGTGACGTTTAGGGGGGGGAGGCGATGACAGAACACGTATTTGTTATGTCTCGCAAATTTTATTTATCGTGATAAATTTGTTGTGCTTGAAATTTGGACGTAAGTATTTCGTGAAACGATAACCGGTGTCGCAGTGTTGTGGAAGTGCTGTGAACTCGTGACATGTAAGGATGGGTCCGGGGCTCCGGGCGCGGTAGGCCAGCGCGATGATGCGCAAGGAGAGCTCCGGGGCGGCCGGCGCCGGCGGGACCGAGGTGGCTCTGGACGCGGCCGACTGCCTCAGCTTAAAGCAGATCCTCCAGGCTTTCAACTCGAACATAAGCGAGGAGCACGCCTGGGCGTTGTTCTACCAAGGCGCCCGGTGCTTTCAGAAATGCCTCGACGAAGGCACCGCTTATTACCTAGCAACGGATTTATGTCATGTTTTGATTCATAAGGATGGCACCGTACACCCTGGCACGTTGCTGCATACAGGAGGTAAGTCGAGATTTTTCTATTTCAGACCTATCACATTAGAAATTGCGAATAGTGCCTGCTGAGGCGACTATTAGACGGTTATTAATGTTCTTCATTTCCACTTTCTCGGAATGTTATCTGAGAGGTAGGTATCTATAACGCAAATGCATGATAACGTGTCTATTTCTACCGTATAGTGACACTGGTGATTGATCAGCATAATCCGAAATAAGGAATAGGTAGGTATTCTAATATCACCGATGTCAGCGTCATTTCTCTCTTTATCGGCCCCTGTTATCAAAGCCGACAAGGTTGATACGATTTACATCTATAAAATTGAAAGGAGACATTGAAGAAAATGATGAAATATTTTTATGTCTAATTGGTTTCATACAGGTATCTTCTTATTTATTTCTCGTAGGTAGGTACCTAAAATAAAATTACATTAATTAAAATAAAAAGCAAATAAAAAATGGGATGATCATGATTATAGGTAACCTAAACCCATGTTACCTACAATACTTAAACATCTGGCTTGTGAAAAAAATAATGATTACCTAACTATACAGTATTTTACATGAATTGAATACGCATCTACTTCCTACTAATTATGCAGATACTTTCGCAATAAAATATTCTTACTAATAAAAATAATTTTTATCTCATACCATTTGGTTTTTATTTGCATCAGGAAATCCTATCCTACTTCCTACTAATATTATAAATGTGAAAGTTTGTAATGATGTTTGGATGTTTGGATGTTTGGATGTTTGGATATTTGGATGTTTGGATGTTTGTCCCTCCTTCACGGTCTAACCGCTGGACGGATTAAGCTGAAACTTGGTACACAGATAGGTTGCATCCAGGAATAGGACATAGGATACATTTTATCCCGATTATAGGTTCCCTTGGGATAAAATCAATATTTTGTTTATCGACTTTTCCGCGGGCGGAGCCGCGGGCATCGTCTAGTACCTAATAAACGAAAGAAAACGCAATACAATAGGTTCCTAAACTTTTGATTCAGATATTCTTAGAAACAAATTACAATACGAATTGCTCCTGGAAAAGAATATTGTTTGTGGTGGTGTTATAAGGTTAATAATATTTATTTTTTTATTTTATTTTTTTAAAAGTCTTAACGTAAATGACCTGCTTGCATTTCTTCTTCTTATCGGGCACGTCGCGGTCGCCATTTTATGAACAAAATTTTATCAGGGATAATGTTTTTTGTATTATCTACCAATTTAATTTCTAGGTGTAGTAGCACTGTTACTACGTTTATCTTTTTTGGTTTGGTAATAATAACTTAATAAGTAATTGAACTTAACTAACCTGCTTACAATTTGGGTTGACCACTGCCAAAATGGGCATCTTAAATTGTGACAACTATAACAATTAGAAAAATTGTTAATTTATATTGTTGTAATGATTAAATTACATCATTAAACTTACAATGACCTTGTGATAGCGTTTATCAGCGCGCTGTTAGTGAATGTCGTACAAATTACTTATCCTAGCTATTATCATTTTGCTACTAAATTTGCGTACTAGCTGGATAACTTTAAACAAAGTGTGAATTGGAAATCTATGTAGATAGATATTTAATTATTAACAATAATCATTATCAGTTCTAGTTGTCGTTTGTTAGATACCGTAATTATGTTCAATTCTATTCGGATAAAAGTAACACTCCGTGGCGGTTAACGGTTATTTTTACGCGATCGCATAGTTTAAATAAATATAAATATTGTTTATGAAAGGCCTCAAGGAGAAAAGAAATATAGTTTTCAGCAAGTTTTCAGCTACGGCAGTGCCGTAAACAACTACTTGTAAATAACTGTTTTTGTCGTGACCCTTTGCTTACTATTCAACCGTGAAATTGTATAACTTTTTGCAGAGAACTTGAACTTCATTCGAACCATTTCAGCGTCACTAAATTAGGTGTTACATTTATTAAAGATATAAACATCATCAAACATGTGGTCCAGATCATTGTCTTGATTCCAAAATAGAAACTTATTCTGTTCAAATTTTAAAATGTCGTTGTGAATGTGAAAGCGCGGGAAAACTTTTTTAATTTTCTTAAAAAATATTGTGATTTTATGCTGTCATTTCCTGCTTTGTTTTTTTTTTAATTCTGAAAACTGAAGACACGTGAATCTGCTTTAGTCATATTTGAGTAGTACTTTAATTTCTGATTATAGTGTGACAACACCAGTACTACGCACGTGGCGTGATAAAAGGTTTAGATTAGTTACCTTTTCAAATGCAATTTACACACCGACAGTACAGTTAATACGACATCGAATTGAAAAAGTTAATAATATTTGCATTTTTTGTTCCAATAGATAAAAAAATTTAACGTGGATTGCAATCAATGTGGTCAGGATGCATGATTGTATATTTTTTTTAAATAAGGGTAGCAATAATTTGTTACCTACTAATTTTTTTTAAACTTAAGGAATACTACCTAATCACTAAGCACCTAATTAGGATTTATTAGTAAATACCTATTTGTTTAAGTTAATATTGTTTACTACATTTATTTATTGCAAAATTTTAATTGGTAAGGTATCATTAATGACAAATTGTTCAGTAGTGGTACCAAAACATTACAAATTATTAATTATTATTAATTAGGTATTTCAATTTCGTTATCATTGTACGTAATATTTATTTGTAGAAGGAACCTTAATTCCACTTCAACATATTCTAACGTGGTTGTTAACTTATAAGATAGGTACCCATGATAATCGTCCTCTTTCAAATTATTATTCTGTGTTAAGAGAATGTTTATGAAAACCATTAAATTATTTAAAGAGAAAGTATCTAATTCTAATTTGAGTAATTGATAAGTTAATCGGATACTTATTTCAAAACCGAGGTAATGTATTACCCGTTTATGTTAGTTCTAGGAAGTGAGATCGTAAAAGAAAGATTTCATATTTAAACATTCGTAGCCAGAGCCACTAATAGCTAGGCTCAGACCAAAAAGTATTATACTCGGTATTCATTACAAGAAAGTGAGGTACCGTACCTATTTTTTTTCCTTTTTCTTTACGATTTGCCATGGAGCACGGCCTGCCGAGTTATGTACCGGGAAACGTTATCATTTTGTCATTTACGTTATGTTTTTTTTCGACGAAGGAAAAGTTTAATAATATATTTTTTGGTTTGAGTGGCTAGGTAGTATTCTGTGTAGTAGTATTCTGCAAGATCAAGAAAAGCGTGAAAGAGCAATGTTAAATTAAGTGTGTTTTGTAAATTGTGATATTCTGATTTGATGGCAAATCCATTTTACAATAGAACCGCCATTGTAGGCGCCGCTCCAAGGCGCTGCACCTAAACAGATTAGCTGTTAACTTACGCAACATGTCAACTGGCGCCTCACGAACGTCACTATTCACTTCGCACCACTCTGTGCTCTCGTTTTAATCGATATTTTGTTATATAATCTGTGCTATCTAAAGATAAAGTTTTCTGAGTGCATAGTCTATTATCGCTGGCTTGATTTACCGTTTGTTTATGTTAATTTTGTTTTCTATTAGTCATGGAAATTTAGCCAAGGAATTTAAAATGACTTGTTACGTGTGTCGGAGTTGCATAATTTAATTATGATCCTCTTTTTATATTTGAACGAACCTCAAGGTGTAAGAAGGGATACTGCCCTTTTAATTATTCTTTTCTTATTTTTTTTATTGTTAACACCCCTTACATAAAGAAAGCTGGCTTTGCCTGGTCTTTTGTAATTTGTCCGGAAAAGGCATTGAGTTGTTTGCCTCTTTTAAAGTCCCCGTTTGATTATAATGTGAGTGAATTCAAGGGAAGTGTAAATGGGGTTCTTCAAGTTAATAATGCGCTTTATCTCTATCAAGTTGCCATTTTATTATACATTGCGATTGTATCTAATTAACAAGAAAAAAATAATGGTATAAATTCCCATCTATAATAATTTATTTGAGATGCATTAAGTAGCATGGTTTTTAAGCTTTTAATTAATCAAAATAATTATTAAAAAATAAACATTCATAGCTGAAACTTGTTCACAAACTAATTGTCAGTACTTCATGTCATCTAACGCGTTAAAGCGGATCAATTCGATGCGCACAGTTTCTTTTCTGCATACAATTAAACAACTTAATGAGTTTTACGGCTCGTGTAGTATAAGAACAAAGGTAACATGGTGATTTTTACTATCTCTTGTCTTTCTACGACGCTTTTTGCCGAGCGATATTCATGCGGTGCGTATTGTTCTGTCAGCGTATCTGAGTTTTCACCGCCATGATGCGTGTGAAACGGGTCTCAGTCCCGGAAGATGAATGAATGAATGGATCTCCGTTTTTTTTTTATAAATTGTACCGTGATTAACATTGAACCAATCAGTATTTGTTCGTTTTGTACACGCATTCGCGTACCGTATGTCTTGATTTTATGAGTGTTAAGTAAGTACATACTCGTTATAAGTTATCTATTTTATAATATAATTAACTCGATCTCGATACATATGCATCGGCTCTTTAGTGGACGCTTCCATTACGTCATGTTTTTATTTTTATCCACTAATTTATCATGGTAGATACTCGTGCAATGACTTTGATTTTGTGCACACATGTTTATGGTCGAGAGGATAGTAAAGATTCGATAGAATAGAAAAATGTAAAACGTCTTAGGATAAGGAAGGGAAATTTCCTACTTATTTCGTATTTCGCTGTAATTAAAATTTAATGTTTAGATGACGTAGAATATCGAACCAATAAATTAGTTATAGAAACTTATTCAGTCAGTGCAAAATTCTATTTTGAGTGTTTTAAATTAAATAGATGCTTTAAATTAAATAAAAGAAAACCAGCCCATCCCAAATATCCTATCCACAAAAATTAAAATATGTACAAAATTATATTCCCAAAATATAAAATGCTGAACTTATCGGCATCGGCTTGTTTGAGTCGTGGAAATAAAATCAATTTACATAGAAATCCTTTTTATAGCGCCCCAATAAAATAAAAACTCCTCCCATGGGTACCGCTTCCGAAAAAAAGCTACTGGCAGACAAAAGGTTAATCTTTTTTTTTTACTCTTCTTCTATTCAAACCTGTCCGAATCCCAAGGCATTCGCATACCGCCCTGGAAGTTTCCTAGAACGGTAAAGTAGATCTGTCGAGCGCATTATTTATGGATCGATATTCAATAGATTTTTTCTTAACTCATTTTATTTTATATGGCAATAAAAGTGTGCTTCTACCCATAGACAAAACATAAAAGTGGATCGGTAATTTATAGTTTTACAATAATTTTGCCTCGTCTTAGTTGTGATGAAATGATAACTTGAATATTAGAATTTTGATAAATACAGTTTTAACACGTTCACTGCGGGGCTCGTTTTCATGTACTTTCCCACCGTGCGGCACTAGGTCGATGAGGCCTGGAAGCTGTCTCTTTTCCAGTGCAACCCAGGCCTCTTCGACCTGGCGACACCTTCTTTTCAAAAACTTGAATAAAATCGTGAAATTAAGGGCTATTTGAAATTTACTTGCACTAGAATGTAGGTAAGGAATGTTACCTTATACTTGCTTAGCTCTGATAAAGATAAGGGTCATTTTTCGAGATTTTTCTTGGTTCCAAGGCCTGGTGCCCGCACTGAATGAATGTTAGATTAGTTCAGTGCGAACCAGGTCGGGCAAGCCTGGTACATATTTTTAAAAACCGTTGATCTATGTTTTGAAATAGAAGTTGAACTGTATAGTTATCTCTTTTGTACCTTAAGTACAAGCGAAGTTACAGCTCCCGCACTGAGTGAAAGAACACGATTTTGGCCCCCGCACTGGCGGAGAGACAGCAACCAGGCCTAAAAGACCTTGCTTAGCAGTGAACGTGTTAATAATGTTAATTTAGCTGTGGTAGCGTGTGGTTGGTGCTGTCACACTTTTGTAGAGGCACTAATTTATAATAGGAACTGAATAGGAAATGAATTATCTTGCATTAAGAAAAAAAATGTTTTTTTTTTGTCATTTGGTGGAGGATGGGCGCAAACATAAATACACATTTTAATTGAGTTAAGTCTTCATGTAAACTAATTTTTGGTCTGAGACTAATGCTTGGTGTTACGCTAATTACATTAAAAAATGTAGGCAATAAAATAAGAAAGATTTTATGAGCCCAATTAAAATTTTGTGCTTTTAAACTTAGCGTAATAAATGATCAAATCTTCTTAAAATATACAGCGAATTAGATACCGGATCGGTACAACAATGATCCAATTAGTTACAGTTTTGTTTCATTTCGGAATGTACGAATACAATCGTATTTCGGCGGGTTAGCGCAATAGGCGAAATTTGAATACGTTGAAATACCATTGTGCTTGACAGGTATCAAATAATCCAAATACTAGGCGACCATAGTTGCTATTGCTACATTCTAGCAAATTTTAATTAGGTATGGGGAAATTGTAAAATCTTAAGCTTAAATCTTTTTAAGCTTAGGTACATAGAGGTATTAAGTTTTTACAATGTTTGTTAAGCAGAACGTATAGTAGTTTTGTTTGAATCGATTAGGTAGAAAGTACCAGAGCAACAGAAATGCACTGCGCCCATTAGTTACACGAGCCACCTCCAGCGGGCAGCGACTGCCACACCGCAGGGGTGCGACGTCCTTGCTGTTTCAAGGCCGATCGATATCCCCCTGCATTACACGCCTTCATTCCTCGCCAACGTGACGTCACGTCCGGGTAATTTAAAATGTTGCGTTCTTCCATTTCCGCTATAACAATTGTCTTTTTTTCTGAATTTAAAAGCGAGCAATACTCGTAATGTCTTATGTGTATATGAATTCCTGCTTTGAAGCTTGTAGCTATTTTCCTTTTACGATACTCGATTTTATGTAACTAATTGTGTAACGTAGTCGGGAAATAGTAAACATCGGCTCTAGTATTAAACCATAAGCTGGATTATGTCAAAGACTTACTGAGGAAAGTAGCTGTTACATATACGGTTTTTGTATAATGTCCAATGATTTATAGCGTTTACACTTTTCTCACTTAGGTACTCAGATTACGCTGATATCTTGTTATGATCGACTTTATAGTAAAATTAAAATTATACACTTTCTATGTTCTAAAAAATTATATAACTAGTCAACTAGATACTCTAGATTCCTAGAAGTAGTTTTTCCTTAGTGTAAGACGTACCTATTTGATCTGCGCCTGTGTCTAGGTAGTAGCTATTCTGTGGTTTTATATTTTTTAAACCTTTTTATTATACTTACTTATACTTATTAGGTGCAAGCAATTTAATGTACCTACACTCGCAATAACATTGTACACTCTTCTAGACTTTATCACTTGTCGCAATGAAATAAATTACCATTATATTATTTTGCAAAGCTCAAAATGCATTAGGGTTGTAACGAAACATATACATAGACGTAGGCAGTAGGCACCTCACCTGTTCTGTATTCAAATTTATTTGTAAACAATACGAGTGCTGACGCGATGACAGCTGAGTTGAAGTAATGTCTACGAAGGTCGCGGGGGCTGTGCTACGCCATGCGTCAGCGCAATCAAACGTTCGAATTTGGAAATATTTTTTTCATAATTTAAATACGCTAGTGTTCATTGGAAAGTAGAAGTATGTAATTTTCTAATATAAATACTATTTTTAAAATAGGTGTTTTTTTAGTTTTTTTGCACTTTTTCGTTTTAAAACGCTTACAAAGTTATGCCGCCCTGGTAGTGCAAAAATACAAATCAACGCCTTTATCTTCATTGTGTTACTATCTATAGAAGTAAAAAGTTCTTAACGACAATTTTCTCAACTTTCCGTGCAACGACGTATAGGAATGTGAAAAAATTCTGCAACGTCGGCAACTTAGGAGCTAAAAAGATTGTATGCTGTTATTTACTTAGTGCTTATATTAAAACGGTAAGGGACGCGACCTTGAGCGAGATAACCGGGTCGTACTGATAACCCAGATTCCTGAAATCCGGGTAACCCAAATACCCGGCCGCGCATACCTCGAGGGATGGTTTGCTCGTCTACTATAGGTATTGCATCTTGAAAGAACTTGATATGCAGGTACTTAAAGTTAGTTTTTTCACCTTCTTTTATTTTTAAAACAAAAACTATTATTTCCAAAGCAGCTTTTGTGAATTACGCTATGAGATATTGATATAGCAGTAAAGAGCAAAACCCATAAAAATAATTATATTATAATGATTTCCATCACAAGGTTTTCATAAAACTGCTTGCTACTTACCAGTAAAAAAACTATTTATTTTTCATTTCATAGATTTGTAAAACGTAAGAGATCCACCACAACTATTCGATGCAAGGAGGTGACGCTGTATGCTCTCTTCAATTCATCCAAACAATTCTCTAGTCTCTACAATCTCTTACAGCAATAGATATTTTTATAACCTTACCACGTTATTTCTTGTTGCAATGCGAGAGCGTTGACGAAGTCGTATTATTATGGCTTTACGATCCTGTTGCGTACTGTGGGAATAACTGAAATATAAGCTAATTTCATACTCCGCATATTCGCGTATTTGTAGCAGGAAGGAATGCGAAACTGTCGGTGCTTATG
Source organism: Lerema accius (assembly GCA_001278395.1). NCBI lineage: Eukaryota > Metazoa > Arthropoda > Insecta > Lepidoptera > Hesperiidae > Lerema > Lerema accius. The sequence continues at coordinate 967,332 of LGAG01000176.1, forward strand.
TGTAATATTTATTCCGTAATATCCATGATAGTTTAACCCTAGCAACTCCAAACTCTTTTAACTTCTAACAAATCAATTTATTACGATTTAATGCTCGAACGTTAAACTACAAAAGCCTGAGTTTCGAAATTTAATTTCTTAAACTATTAATTAGTACATTAAGGCTTCGTCGTTGCTACATGTGTCTATTTAGTGTGGTAGTAATTACGTCGTAAATAAGAGGTGGTCATTAAACAGTAAAGGGTTATCCGCTCGTTAACCGTCGGTGAACGAATGGAGAAGCGACGTGGAGAAGAACTGCACCTGATTGAGCAACGGGACGATGAACCGGAGG
>LGAG01000176.1:968497-980238 GCA_001278395.1 Lerema accius
CGCTGTATTCTCTCTTCAATCCATCCAAACAATTCTGTACAATCTCTTGCAGCAGTATTATTATAACCTTACCACGTTATTTCTTGTTGCAATGCGAGAGCGTTGACGAAGTCGTATTATTATGGCTTTACGATCCTGTTGCGTACTGTGGGAATAACTTAAATATAAGCTAATTTCATACTCCGCATATTCGCGTATTTGTAGCAGGAAGGAATGCGAAACTGTCAGTGCTTATGTGTGATATTTATTCTTTAAAACCCATAATAGTTTAACCCTAGCAACTCCAAACTCTTTTAACTTCTAACAAATCAATTTATTACGATTTAATACTCGAAAGTTAAACTACAAAAGCCTGCGTTTCAAAATTTAGTTTCTTAAACTATTAATTAGTACATTAAGGCTTCGTCGTTGCTACATGTGTCAATTTAGTGTGGTAGTAATTACGTCGTAAATAAGAGGTGGTCATTAAACAGTAAAGAGTTATCCGCTCGTTAACCGTCGGTGAACGAATGGAGAACCGACGTGGAGAAGAACTGCACCTGATTGAGCAACGGGACGATGAACCGAAGGTTCCGTATGGGTTTGAACCGTTGCGTTAAATTACTCTACGTCGTCGTATTGAACTGCGCAATGAATTGAAAAATTAAATCGTTTAGTTTAAGACTGTTTTTGACAATATTTTTTTTGAAGTGAGCTTTGAAAACGTTTGTATTTAAAAATATTTCATCAATTTATTTGATGGTTATTGATGGTCCATAGTTATATGACGACAGGAACACGAATGATTTAGGTACGTATAGTTTTTTACTAAAAAATTGTTTGAAGGTTTCACATACTATAAGGATAAATTTTACATAATCTATACAGTTTAAGCCACAAAGAGCTTATCATGTTTATAAATAACTTTTTTAAATTGAAAGTACCTGCAAAATTATATTACCTCATACATCTAAAGGGATTTTACAAAACGCACCAAAGCTGATTATGTAAAACCTTCGTGTTTGCAGTAATGAGGCATTTATATAAACTGATGATCGTTCTATTGAACTGCGTGTATGAAAGGTGATCGGAACTGTAACAATGACATGTAGATACCATCTCTAATGCGTGAGAAAGTCATTTGGATCCGTATTCGTGTGATCTAGAGTTCATCATTATTATTTAATGAAATGACTTGTAAATTCGTAATAGATCGGCGACTTGTAACGAAGCGCAATAGGTCATTGTATATAGGCGTGTCATTTTGTCTATTATCATAGCTCTATACATATATAATTTTGTATAGACAGCATTATGTTTATCACTTTTCTCTTGGTTCTGATCTTGTAGTCTACAAATTATAGCCCGCAGATAGTTATCCAGCATTAAATAATTAATACCTACTGCATACCTTGTAGTGCATTCTGCATTAGAGAAAAAAAGATTGGCTCTTATTACTTTTTAAATTTGAAAAAAAATGTGTTGCGAATTATTCAATTCAAATCACGTTGTTGCACGTCTATGAATAAACTTATTGCATTGCGTGTCACTAGCACTGTTCTAGGAATATTCGATCCTACTGCTCAGGGAATAACGCGCAATATCCTATGAAAATATATTTCTAAATCAGATTGTTCGAGTACGCGTACTTATCTTAATTAGTGAGAAATTTTAGGGAGAGCCCCCGGATGTTCTATCAATAACGCGTTCCATATCTATTGTAAATATTTTAATGATACATATTTAAATTTTGTAACCTCATTAACTCTCAGTGTATGCAAGGCGTGTGAAGCGAAGACTATCGTATTTTAGCTTATCTCTGTGTTTATGGATAGTGGGCTTACTAAGCCTACACCCGTGGGAAAGGTTCAAAAAAGTATATTTTCAAGTTTGACTAATTTAGGTAGCAACTATTACTGCCGTGGATTTCTTCTGTCTATATTGTGCGTATAAAATGATTTTCCGTTTTATTGGTATTGTTATCAAATTTTAGTTCTGTTAATTAGCAATCATAGCCTGTAGGTATGTTATCTTTGATAGAGATAAACTGTTATCCCACAAGTAATAAGATAGTAAGCGGCACGTAACACATCACACTTCTCTCAAATAATTCCTTTTGCCAGGTGCTACTTTTGTATTAAGGTGGGGCTTAAATCCTTACGGTTTTACTGATAATGCGACCAAGTTATCGTCGTGGTCACTTCGTGATGCAGTCACTTTTTTCTTTTTACTGATCACCTCATGCCTTCAATTAGCCATTAGATACATTGCGGTAAATTATTTAGATTTTAATAGTATCTACAGTTTCTGTTTTAAAATTGTGTCAAAATTACTAATTTTTAATGCAAAAAGAACGTTGAAAAATTTTACGTACGTGTTTGAATTAAAAAGTCCTGTCATTTGTAAGTTTTTAGGCTAACTGAATTTCTAACATTGGGATCCAGTTTGTTTACTTAATTTACTAATTACTTAGTGTTAGAATCATACACAAATACAAAAATATACGCACCTTAACACTACGTTGCAGATTGTGTGACAAACGCAATTCGACATTTCGCAACAGGTATAACCTACGCTAAGCACTGTTCATACGATACGGTATGATTCAAACCATCACAATGGGACAGTGGGCTTTTTCGCTTTTGCTTAACTGGGGCGTAGGTGTGCACGCGGCCTTGAGCCCGTGTGGGACGATGACATTCGACACCTCGTGTTCCAGTTCAATCTCCTTTGATTGATTACTGACACGATGAACTATGCCGTCAGCTGTCGGGTCGCGTGTCGCGCCCTCACTAGTCTACCTCGGAGATGAAGCAGAACTATAACAACTAACTGACCTTTAGTAATGTGAACTAGAGGATCCCAATTCCCACCTTACTGACCCCATCTAGTAGCGTGAATTAGACGATCCCGCTCTGTGGCCGAAACTCGACCCTCCCTATCTCATTATTTCAAACAATAGATTATACACTCGTATAATGTATTAGGCTGGAAGATGCCAATGTCAACTTTAACTGTCTAACAACAGGGCCTTCAACCTGTGTGCTGGGTCTATCCGTTAAACATGTGGTTATGTGAGTTTTAATGAACAAGTAACAATTTAAAATTAGAAGCCGATGAATTATAAATCTCATTTAAAAGAGAAAGACATTCATTCAACAGGAGTTATGAATAAAAATGTTCCTAACGTTGACTCTAAAATTGACGCTGATCAAAAGATACATCTGTAGTTATCGCTTCTGAGATGAACTCTGTTCTAAGATGACGTGGTTGTGGTGAACGACGTCATGACGTCACGAGGGACGACCGCGACAATCAAACAAGGCAACACGACGCGTAAGGTGATATCACTACTGACCACAAGGACGAGGAGAGCATTGTGCACATTCCACGTTAGTTCACCCGAGAGGACCACAATTAAAAGCAAGATGCAAACGCAAAGCAAGCAAGCTAGTGAATAAGTCTTTTAAGAATAGAAGTGAACAACGATAGTTCTTGACCAGACCAGATTTTTTTACGTGAATAGCAAACAAATAAAGTATCTTATTAAAAACTAAACGTAAATCTTCTAATGTTAAATGTTGATCCCAGTTCATTGATATTACTAAAGAGCGATGTGTTTCCAATGTTGGAAATATTAGTGGTTGGTTACATGTATATATATGATAAATCAAAAGAAGTTGCCAACGCTAGAGTACTTCATAAAATATTCCTTAAAAAATTGGCACCAAGTAGAGTGTAATGTGCCATTTTGACTACGAAAGACCTATTTACTCTATCCTTATGGCTGGAAGGAAGGAGGCTATCCAAGACAAAGTTTGGCGGTCAGCCAACTCTAGAAAGCACGTCAGGATTTTTACGGCAGTCAATCAAGTTCGAAGATTGTATAGTTTCTGCTTCGACAAGAGCATCGTGCCAATGCCAATCATGTGCTAATACTTACAACGTCTTGTTGATTTGCAAATGTTTTTTATGCTGGTTTAATTTAAACTTTAATTTGTGCAGTATATTTTCTCGGATTGCAAGTGCTAGCAAACTTAATGCTCCATTATCGAGGATCGGTTGCTAACCTTGTTTTTGCTACATAGATTGAGTTAGATCTTTGATTGATTTGCAGCTCTATCACTGGTCTCTTTATCTTACTTATCTGGCTTGAGGCCTTTAGCAGCTACTTCGGCAATTTATCTGCAACCGCAGTATTAAAAAGTCTAATTTCATAGCATATTGGTGTTCGCTTGGTTGAAAATCAGATGGTTATTAATGAACCACGGCCGGATAATTGGACCGTGCCAAATTTAAATAACGACATCGGATTAATTTATAAACTTGTTTGCGCTGCGTGGGCACTTTGATTGTTCTTCCGTAAAATTGAAGTTCGAAATTCTGAATCAATGTCATTTGTTTTTTTCCGAGCATTGCGTCACCGGAGCAAGAGTTGATCTAGTAACTGCCGCCCGTGTCGCCAGCTCACTGGCCAATATGCTAACTGTTGCGTAACATTTATTTTGTTATGTATTATGTTATGTTATAGGTAAATTTCTGTTACCTTTGATGTGATCACCTTCTGTTATATTGTCATTATAGATCTTTTTTTTTGCCTTGTTTAAATAAAGTTTAAAACATAATCGAAAACGTAGCTTCAAGTACAATCTGAGAAATAATTTTTTGGGTTTCTCTTCGTTCATTTGTTGGTATGTACGAAAGATTATGACCTTAAAGTGTTATTATAATGAGTTATATATTTATCTTAGATTAAAAAAAATAAAATTACAAAATATTATGTTAAATGCCTCGATAACAATTGGGAAAATTCCGGCAGACCTATCACGTTATTGGTTCGAATTTGGCATAGTTTTAATGGTTTGCATAAAATTTGAATTTTTTTGTCATTAGTCTAGTTTCTGATATGTAGCTGCAACTGCATTTCTCACGGAAGGTGCGTGGTCGTATAAATTATGATGAACTAGAACGCTATCTTTCTGTCTTCGGGCTCGAAAATATAACGGTCATTTCCAAACTCTGGTGAATATTTTGGAATAACTTATTTAGTGTGGCTTCGTGTTTCGAGTGAATAATTACCTTTTTTATTGTCCGATAGCCTCAATTAACATCAGCTGTAATTCTCGTTCCACTTGTGTTACTTTCCATTGAAGTGGCATCGCGAAGTGCCGGTGAGTTAACGGTCCGCAGCTTTGTCTCTGAAATGAATCGCGGGTTCCGACGGCCCTTAATATTATAATGAGTAGACGCGCCAACGGTAACACGATTGCATTTGGGTGTTGTTTTTTTAAATTCATTCAGCCATTACTAAAGTACGTGATTATGTTTTTGTTGTAGCATTTTTTGCACTTATTCTGCATTTATTTATTATTCGTTTAATTGAAAAAATTTTGAAATTGATTGATGAACTATCAAACGGTTTGACGTGACCGTTAATGGTAAAATACCAGTGAATTCGAGAACTATTAGTCTTTCTCAAGTATTTAAACCGAGCAAAGATATAATAAAATCTTGAGAAGTAACAATGCTAATTAAGAGTGGAAAATGTAGCCAATATAAGGGAATGCACATCGAGTGGACATCAAACCTTCCGCATAGATTTTTAAACAATGAATAATGATAATAGAGGAGCCAAATAAACGCGCAGTCACGTCCGCGTCGTCGTTGTTGTCCGCTATAGTAATTATGAAACAGTCTCTGCTGTAACGAGCTACTGTGTCAATGTCAGTGTCGCAGGCATCGCAATCGCAACAAGCAGAGCAAAACAACTGCGAAGCAAATGCAATATTTTTACAAAACTGTTATTAGAATTGTATGATAAAAATAAACGTTGTAGTTTCCTATCGTTGCGCTACGATTTCCTTCGTTGCATTGCAGGTCACCAATCACTAACTAACAATTGGGAAGAAATATTTATGTTTGTATTCGTGAATGAGATTCCAGCCAGGTAGTCATCCTTCGGCGGGAGCAAGTTCCTAATGCTTTGTATCGTAATTCGTAGTAAACGTTTGAATGGCATGAATGAAAAGTTACGGACGCAAGTTTGTCGAGTGAATGGAATTGAAATACTTAAGTTATCAACCTCCATCATTATCGTTTTGAATTTAGCTTAAAAGAAAATATGGCCACGATAAGCTTAATTTCCGAATTCTGAAAGCTTCACAAAGCTTCTGTACCATCAGTGAAATGTAATTAGCCAAAATTACTTCGCGCGCTATTCGCTATTACTTCCAGGCTATTTTGTTTTCAAAACATCATCTAGACTTCCATCACTTTCTCCATAACTTTCTCAAGTTTCCGGAACGGCGTGGATTGATTGAATTGTGTCAGAATTGTATTCTTTATAATATTTTGTTCACATTTGGTAAGTGGTCACTTGACCTTTACGTAGCCGCATTGTAAACAAGCGATGCGTGTTGAGCGGTACGTTCTATCAGCTGGATATTATTAATATTTTTTATTATGTGGATATCATCTGTAAGCTCTAAAATATTCTTAAGATTTTCAGATAAAGATTTTTGCAATAAATCTATCCATTGTCCGCTTTTTAGTACGGATTAAACAAATATGCCAATAGGTATCATCTTTAATGATGTTTTCTCTGTCACCCACACATATACCGAATATCACACGCTCTTCATTCAGTACCATATTAAGAACCACTTGGCCTGAATGTTTGTCTCGATGTTCTTCATAATTTCCCACATTTTATTTCTGGTCAATTTCGATTTCTAAATCTCGCACTCGAAGTAGTGATGCGTACTTAACTTATCGTAAAGCACTTATTCTATCTTCATTTTGTGACTTACATGTTCGGTTGTTGTTTTAAATAAACCAATATCGAATGCAAGTAATTTGAAAGATTCTGATTGCAGTCTTTGAACTTGGTCTGTAATCTTTTGTAATAAAATTAATGGTTCTATAAATACGGCCCCAACGTCTTGCGTAATCGGTTTAACCGTCTAAGAGTTGATGTTATAGCCACTTTTTTTGTACTGTATCAAATTTACGAGATGCTTGCGTGTTGCCGGGTCCAGTTGCTAACGACATTTTACAAGGTTGAAATATTTCTTGTTCATAGTCCAAAACCTATTACTTTGAATCACGTAACTTTGGCTTTGCACCCTCATGTTCACCAAATCTTAAAGGAAGGTGTACGTAATAACCAGTTCATAAGGTCTAAAATACGAGTACATTGTGTAGTTCAGGTCATGGTGATGTGGTGTGACCTATGCTGCAGTATATTTTTACTTTTGCAATTATAGAGTCACGTGCCGCCTTCAATGTGAAAGCTTTGTAAGTACTAGTTCGGGTCGTTAAAATTAAATTTAGTTGAAATTTGATTCAAATAGTTGTAAATATCCACGTCATAGTTTTCTTTCATAATGCAACGTAATTGTTATTATAAAAACTTTATCATCAAATCTAATAAGTGTAGCGGCCTTTAATAATTCAAATGTGTAATTTCATTCTAAGTTGGTTCCACATTCAAAGCTATAATTATAGCACGTTATCTTGGCTATGTTACGCCGCGCGGAACGCCCTGCCTGCGAAAGTTCCCATGGGAGGCTTCTAACAGGTGCCTTTGTCATGGTATCCTGATGAATTATTTATGGGACTATTGTCGACCTTAAGAAACGCACCGTGAACAGGTAACTGATCCCTTAGTTCGTTTAAAGGGGTTCGGTCCACTCATTATACCTATGAACCTGTCGATCCATTTCATTTGTGAAACGGAAGTAGGGATTGCCCGGTCATATTTAGATTTTGCAGCGAGAAGTTCGTTGGAAGAAGCTTTAAGAAACCGTAATATTAATGATATTGAACAAATTAATATTTCTGTGAAATTCTTTTTTTATCTTATCCATTACTTCGGTTTGTATAATTTATGGAGCCTTATCGCGATAACGTGTTTTGAGCTAATCTAGCGTGAGAAATTTCGTTTCGCTTTGGCACTGATGTATTAATCACGTCTTCACATCCCACTGGTTTCATTTCCGCAATGTTAGTTTTTTCCACTAGGAAATAATGTTTTTATTAGTTTCAATACCATTTTAATTAACATCATTAAACAAATTTAACGCCGCTTTAGTAGAAAAGTGAGAAAGTTTTGGCTTTATTACTTACATTTACAAAAAATTATTACCAAAAAATGTACCTTGTATTAATATTACTTATCAAATATATACATCGTCTGGGCCAAAATAGACAACTAACAACCACGATAAAGATTAACTTAATTACAATTTTGGAACGTAACGTTAATTTGTTATTTGTAATTATAAAACAGACGAAAAAATATATAAACTGAAGAAAGAACCTTAAAGATTGCGAGCACGAAAGCATTAAAGGGAAGAACTTTATGAATATTTAACAAATAGTGGTACAGGAAAAATAAAAAAAATATTTGACTCTTTATCAACAAAGATACAGTTCTTCCAGTAGTAAACAATACAGTAGTAAGTATGACAGAAACGTTCTCAGGAAGTTAATAAACTCCTGTTTGGCTATTGACATTGTTTCTATAAAATCAGTATTGATTAGATTAGTTTTATAATTTACACTTTTTGTTATCGTTCGCTAGTCATTGGTACTGATGTTCACGTGTCGTGTTCCAACGAGTTTTTACCTTCAACTTTAACAAATTAGAGAAACCACTCTTAGCTAGCAGTTACAGTTTTCTTAGTAATTTGGTCAGCTTATTTACCGACCTCGTGTGTGTTGCGAAGCTTTCTACGTCTTGACTTATGAGTACGATCCAGTTCACTCATCTTGTTTGCAATTCGGTTACCTTACATAATGTTGTTTTCATCTCTAGATCTTAAGGTTCATCTTTCTTTTTTGGTTATGAAAATTCATTTTCTATGTTAAGTTGCGTTGCGATGTTATTTATACAAAATTTGATAGTTATTTGAACGAGCTCATCAGTGTTAGTCAGAAGAAGATACCTTACCGTTGTTTTATTTCAAACTAATAAATGTGAATTGTAAGCGTTGTTATATAGTTTACTTTATAGCAATTATGTCATCACAATTGCTTTTACGCTTAGTAGAAGCTGATGCTGCTCTTAAATTTTATACTTTTTTGTAGATTTTAAACCATGCGGTGCATTCAATTGGGTACTTAATTTGATACCATAAGCTTATCCTGGTCTTATCTTACTATCAAGTGATTAAACCCGATGATGGTCTTTCTCTCTTTACGATGTCGTCGATAAAATATCAGAATGACTGTTGATATTGAAATGAAGAAAAAGCAGAGCAATTACGAACTTTCATTTACAATGAGGTGCGAAGTATCGGTGAATGTATTTAAAATATTTTATTCACATTATATGAAGTGTTAAAGAAATGAAGAGGAAATAAACAGGAAAAAAATTTATTTGCTTAATAATTCTGTTAGGAATTTACATAGTATAGGACAATTTGATTTGAGGTGCTAATTAGACAAAGTTTATCGTAAAGTAAGTTAACTATTTCACGCTCATAAGCTTTTTGATACGAAAGTGAGAAAATTTTAGTTTGACTTAACAAGTTTCATTTACCGAGTAGTTACGTGTGAAATGTAAATGAAACTTATCTTTGTTCTCTGAGATAAGTTATTCAATACTGTGTATACTATGTAATAGGCAAATAACTAGAGATTAACTGTTATGTTTGTGGCTATAATTTGAAACTCTAGTTTAAGATATTTATTGAAAACGTACAATTAATAAGTGAGTTAATTAATATTCCAGCCAGGTATACCAAACGAGTCTATAATCGATGGTGTTACATAATGAGTTATGGCTGAATTTCTACCATAGACTAGTCCTCTAGTAAAAGACAATTTGGTAAACCAGTCTAAGATTACCTTGCAGATTGTTTACGAATGCTTCGCTAGCTTGATCTCCTTTGAAGAGCAAGGAAAGCTGTTTCGCTTGATATGTTGTCGGGATCATTTACGTTGTAGCAGGTAGGAAGCATGCAATAATTACACGAGCTCCAACCACTAATAGTGGCAGGCGTACAGCCGCGTTTCGCTTCATTAATGTCGAAGGAGCCGAGCCGGTGCGCGTAGTATTTAGGACGCCTTTCATTGAATTACTCTTAATTCAACTCTTTGCCCCGTGTCGCCTCGATCACCCGGTTTCTTATTTTCACTTCATTAAGCGATGGCTCGCTAATCTTTGATCTTAGCTGTATCGGTTCCGATTTTTTTATCATTTCACCAATTTTTTTTATTGACTTTCGAAAGGTGATGTTCAATTTGCACGTCATTAAAGCAATTTGTTCATCAATATGACGTGCTCGATAATAGTTTTTGTTCGATTAAATGCTGTGATCGAGCGCACGATAGATTAATTGATATGTTGCTGTTGCGGTCACCGAATTTCAGACTGTTTGACACAGTGTACTTGTTTAAAATTTAAGAAAGAAGATCAAACGAAAGTAAATTCGTTATAGATACTTAATATGGCGAGCTACTCTGTGAAGGCCATAGTTAATACGTTTTCTCTCAAATTAGAAATTACGGTTGTTAAATTAACTGCCGGTATTAAATTTAATATTTCTATTGCTATCCTATAGCTTCGTGGAAACGGCGTAAATGTTTATGAAAAGATTTACTTACCTATATTGCCTATTGTAAATTACTTAAGATGTTTAAGTTTCATTTCCATTTCACTAAGAAAGTGGATAACATATAACGAACGGTTTACAATAATGGCAGTTTCTACTTCTGCTTATTAAAGTAATTCTGTGTAATGACCGCGAGTTACATAAAAGTTATCGACGTTTTTGACGTATCGCACTAAACTATGATGCTTGTTTGTTTGAGCTGTGTTAGTTAATTCGTAATTGAACAATATCATTTTGTTTCTCTTCCTGGCCGACCACCTGTGATGATTTAAAAATAATCGATATGATTACTTAACATCTAGTCTTCTCTATGTTTGTTGAATATTTCCATCGTAAACATTTGAGTTGAAGCTGAAACTAAACAGAGGCTAGTAGGATAGGCTGAAAGAACTACGTATAGGAAATAAAGTAGAAACATAGAAAGAAGGATTCAGATACTCGTATATCGCGTTAATCTTTCATATCAGCAAGTCTCATACGTATTAAAATTTCAGTAAAAACGTAAATGGCTGAAATAGAATTGCTTGCTAAATGAGCGGCGTATGGTGGTATTACGGATGTGACGTTACCGACAGTTAGGTTAAGTTACGTCGGTTCTTAATCATTTATCGATTCATAATCTCTCTATAAGTTAATCACTAGTACACATGTTTTATTAGTTGTTATGCAACTGCTTTTAGTATTATGAATGGATTGATATTGAGATCTGTTTTCCTGCTGTTTGTTATTGCTATATTTTTCTCTCTCTTGTCATAAAGCAGAAAGTTCCAGACTAGATTTTGTTATAAATTATTAACTGTAATATCCTGTATTTGTTAGATAATGAGGATGTCTGAAGTTAATATCGTCAATCTTAATGTGCAGAAGTGGCAACGTCCTACTGTTGCAGACTTTGTGAGAATTCTTTACAGTCTGGTCATTAGATAGAAATCAAAATTCATTAGTGCAAAATTTAACGACCCCATCTGTGTTTAAGGGGGCACAGTAGCAATATAGTATCTCGGTTTTGTTTTGTTACGAATGTTGATGAACTTAGATCTTCCAGCTTTTGTATCGGCCCTTAGTCCTGTTAAGGTATTTAATACCGTGTTCGGGAGCATAAAATTAATCTAGTGACTTTTTTGTTGAAATTGGTTCTGTATT
>LGAG01000176.1:985740-996594 GCA_001278395.1 Lerema accius
GCCGGTGCAAAACTTGTCTAGTTCGGATCCCCTACCAAGAGTTTCTACCCCTCTTGAGGAAATGAACATTGCCGGAGGATTTTAATGTCGAGGCATTTTCTTACTATGTATTTTCCTAAATTAACTATTAAAGAAATATTGACCAAACCTTGGATTAATTATTATTAGTTACTAAATAGATTTTTTATATATCTTTCGGTTATTAGATAGAGTAACAAAATGGCCAAGTCATTAGATAGATCATAAGTTGCGAGTCTGTTGAATTTGCAATCGGTTTATAGCGAAATTATGTAGACTTGGCCCATAGTCATAACGATATTGTTCGTAGTTTATATAATCTTATGCAAATAGCCACTTAGTCTATAAAACGAAAGTCGTAATAATACCATTTCGCAGTAATTTAGCATTTCTTTACACATTTGTGCAGTAATATAGTCGGTTGCATAGTTGTTTGTAATCTGATCTCGACATTTTGTTTATGTTTAAAACATAAAACAAATTTACTTGGAATAACTTAGCACAAGACGCTCACGATTGGCATTTACGTGAGTGGCCATTGCTTCAGAAAATATAAGATTCTTGCGTTGTTTTAATGGGTTTTGGTTACATTATGAAATAGTGAAAAATAGAAGCAAGTCAATCGTTATCGTTAAATAAATGAACATTGTTGCAAATGCACATTACCTAATTTGATTTTTGCAAAATCTCGACAAATTAGACACCAAAAGCCCGATTCTGCTACCCAATGCATTTTTGATTTCAAAAGAACTGCTTCACCTTATTTCCAGCTTTTCGTTAAATGTGTTCGAAACTGGTGAAAACCATTTCCCAATCGATTTTAGACTGGAGGGTAATTAGTTAGGCGGTAAAAACCCGACAAACATGCACGAGTGCCATCGGGAATAATTTCGGTGAGAGCTGCGAAAACCAGTAACCTGCAGGATGGATTTGACACCATAAACTCAGTATTGACGGATCATCAAAGTGTATCAAGAGCAGAGGATATTGGTCTGCAATTAAGAAGCACAGAGTTTCTTACACCCCAAAATCGAATGCGCCTTGATTTAATCGGGATTATAGCAATAGATTGCTAACTGAAACTAATTTATTTTCATACATGTACATACTTAATGTAATGATAAGATAAGCTATCGAGGCAAAATGCATTGGGAGCGCAAGACATTAAACATACGAGTAATAACATGTTTAGTTAGAAGACAGAATGATAAGGACTAAGGTTTACGGTAGACGCTTCGGCGTAATGATAGTAAAATACTAGTACTACGGGAGGAATGGACTTCAGTGTTTGCATTAAACAATTGGTTTAATTAATTGCTGTGCGAATTCATTTCTCAGGTTATCTCTTTAAAATGCAATAATGAGATAAGTATTTGATGCCGTCATTTTAATTGGATAAGCTGCAAGGTCGTCGGATTGAATATGAGTCATGTTTTGGTTATGAAATAATTTTAAATAGAGATGCGAGAGATAAGCGTGCCTCAGCTTCAAATAATTTGAATTACGACTATAGTGATAATCTTATAGTTTCTTGATTTTTGACGAATAACTATTTTGCGAGTTTATAATTTAATGTCATCTATCCTAGTGTCTGAAATTGTCTCTGGCCTCTTAAATGTTTGATCTATTTCTCGATGTCTGATCAATTCACGTAGCAGGGGCCGGAAGGTAGTAAGTAGCCATCAAAGCTGTAAACAAATGACGCATCTATAAAATAAATTCGAGTTTTCGCTCGTTTTATTTATTTGGAGAATGCTTCATAAAACTCGTGCACCAAAACATGATAAAAAAAAAAGTTTTGTTATGTAAAAACCTTATACACTAGCAATTACCAACGGTATTTGTAAGTGTTAAATACTTGTGGAGGACGTAATTCAGAGACGACAAATTGAATTATTGATGACTGCGATGAATGATGAATGTTAAAAAACGTTTATCACGTAGAGGCCATAATGAGAAAGGGACCGTTATGAAGTAATAAGAACTACGTATGTTCCATTGTAACGGGCGTCGGTAGCGAAGGCTGTTAATGATGTTACCTTCTACCACGTTCTACTCATCAAAGCGTGTATGGGTCCCGTTTTACTACCAGGTTATGATGAACGCCGAGTAAATGACTCCACTCCATGAGTCCCAGCTCCCAGGTTACCCCCCTGTCTTGTGTTGTACACTATTGAATAACGGACGAAAAAATTGCACAACGGACGAAAATATCAAACATATTCACGCAGGGCTCTAGAACAACTCAGTAACCGCAACTGACGGCGTCAATGTTCAGCTTTACGACTTAATAGCTACTGTACTATATTCTATTCTATTCTATACTGTTTCAATTAACCGCGAAATGTTTTGCATGTATTTTTAGTAGCGTAGAAAGTAGTAGGAGGATCCCTGGTATCTATTGTGGTTTGGGACTGCCTATTTTTGGTTATTTACATAAAAAAGAAACCCAATTTCACCCGACGCGGATGAGCTTCGGGTCATGTGAGATTGTTAGTTACGAACCCTTTCAGTACATTACTCGTGGGCCAAATATTCTCTTGGGTCTTACACAAAACTTCGATTGTTTCTTTTGTATTATAACCTTTTGTCCTTTAGCTATTCAAGTCTTTTTGTGACCAAACATTGGAGATCTGTTCTTCTTACAGACTGATACATAAATACCTTTTCATGAAGCATCTTTGATTATCGCATAGAGCTGGGTGTAGACTTGTAAAGTCATTTAAGTGACGTATCACAGAAAAACAATACCAACAAACGCCTACATTCCATAATGCTAATGTTCTCACTTCTTATTAAAATAGTTACAAAAACTAGCGATCGAACGTTAAATCATCTGTGAAATAACGTAACCAAACACCCTATTGTTCTGCTATTAAAACAATACCTTTACATATAATTTGGCGCGTTGCTTCATATGTGGGTTGTACATTTGGGAAGCAAACGATTCGACGAAATGAAATCTGTTCTGATAAAACTGTTAGGCTATTTGATTTATGTGCCGAGCGGGTGTTGATTACAGTGTTAATAATTGTGGCTTTTGTTCTTAAACAATTAACTGCGTAATGAAATGATTGAATTGAATTTATTAGGCATGGTTGTGCTTATATTAAGTTAGCTTTCAGTTAGTGCTCATAATAATATTAGTTATTATGAATGAGTTCTAAGAGTTTAAAAGTGAATTTTGTAATGTAAGTTTAACGAATACCTTTATATTTTTGAACGTCATACTTCACATACAATTCGTATAAATATGTAAAGTCTACAAATGTACCAGTTCTGTTCAGTTTCTCCTTTTTACCCCCACTTTGTTGCAAAAAAACATGAAATATCCTTGAGTATACTGCAATGTTTACATTTTTCGCTGTTTTGGTAGCACTTGGCAGGATAAGGTGTTGTATAATCAAGCCGTATATTACAGAACTTGTTTAAACAGCACCTTGATCCCGGAATGTTGGAGGCACGTGCCTTGGCGCATTCCAGCAAAAACTGCGCACCGCATCACAGCTGTTACGAGAAAAAAGTGACTATCCCCTGCAATGCACCATCAAGGAATGCATATTACTGCAGGTATAGCAATTTTGGCCCCCGTTGAGGACTTAGTTTTTGCGATGGCTCAAGTAATGTTATTCGTTAAGAATGCCATAAGTTTGTTTACTTATTTAAGGATAGATGCAACATTGAAAGTCCCAATAACGGTGGACCTGCAAATGGACACCTAATTTTCTTTAACTTACTTGTTCTTGAAACAAAGTTAGTCTTAACTATTGTAAGGTCACATGAACCAGGTAATACTGTGATCCTTGTTATCCTCAAGTTAAAATTTATATTGCAATAAAGGTTGCAAAAGAGGAACCCAACAGCAGATGTGCCTAATGTCGTCTTCAATGCAGAGCATACAATCGCGGGAAGTTACAAGTGAAACTAATGTTTTTTCTTCATTCTATGCTTGGGTTCGTTCATCCAAGGTAAAGGTAAGGTGAGTTTTGACTGCAACAAGATCCATTGTTTAATGTTCTGATACGGCCTTTGATCTTATGTTATTACTGTTGTTTCGTTGTGTTTGTGCAAGGCCAAATGGTTTTATGACTGGCAAACTTTACCATTATAAATTTTACAAGTTTCTTCAAGATTTTCAGATTTCTTCTGAGTATATTTGAGCTCGCAGTGTTAGATAACACGTGGGTGTCATTTACCAATGATGATGACCTCTTTCTGGACTGTAAAGTTATTAATAAAATATATGTATTAGTTTGAACTTATATACGAGTAGTTAGTCACTTTTTGCGAAATTAATCTGTAATCTGATATGTCAACAATTTCGCGATGCAATGCAGGGTTGGTTTAATTTTTGGAAGAATGCAAAACATTACTGGGTTCGTTGTGGAATGAAACGGTATTTCACAGTTCGCGGAACATCGCCAAATGTACCGAATGAACAATGTGTAGAAATGGATTAGATTGTAGAGTATACTCGTAAATGCACAAAGGAAGCATTTTAAGTCCGAAATGTTTTACGCTTGCAATATTTTAATAATCTAGAAGTTTTTCTTTTCTTTCACTTGATACTTTTGTGATATTTGCCAATATCTAAAATAAGCGTTATTAAGTAAAATATAGTTATAGGTATTAATAAGGTACAATATATTATTGAGCGTATTTTTCTGGGGATCCTCAAGGTCGTATCATTTAGCTAGCTTATGTTCACTACTACTTAGACTTTTATAGAAGGTTTAAAGATCGATCTCGATCCATGAAGATAAAAAATTATGTTAAAAAAAATTCACTGGTCATTTCTATGCTGTCTCTATTCTGTGGCGCGATGTTGAATCTTTGACACGTGTCTATTTTTATACAATTACCAAAACGATGCTGCGGAACGAGTTATTTAGGAGTAAGCCGTGTGCCATCTCGCATGTACCTACTGTTAAGTCTTCCACTATAATTATTTTAAACTTTATTACACGGACTTACGTGTTACACTTGTTTGTTTTAGGGCACTTGTTAGGTTGTTACGTAGAA
This sequence comes from Lerema accius, assembly GCA_001278395.1. Classification (NCBI taxonomy): domain Eukaryota; kingdom Metazoa; phylum Arthropoda; class Insecta; order Lepidoptera; family Hesperiidae; genus Lerema; species Lerema accius. Next base: position 990,781 of record LGAG01000176.1, read on the forward strand.
TGTGTTATAATGTTACGCTAGGATGGCTTTGTCACGAGTTACCTGCAAGGGTGAATGTCCTCAGCAAATATAGTGACACTGTTAAATAAATCTCGGTATTTGCTTATCCGGATGAGCGATAAAATGCACTCACTGGTCGTATGCATACAGCACGGTTTTCAGTATGGCCGTGTCGTGGGTTAAAAACGTCTTTGCCTTTTTGCATTCCTTGATTAAAGCCTGATTGTTTGTTTTGTTTGTACAGGTTTACTTTGTGACTATGCCGGAGTAAGTGCTATTATGAGTATTATTATTGTTAGCTTTTGCAATAGCGTTTAATGTAATATAGTGTTTGGCTTTATTTAAAACGCCGACTTTGGGAATAGTCGCATAATTGTGTAGCGGCAGGATGTTTACACATAGGTACCTAATGCTAAGAATTGAAGTAAAATTAATTAGGAATTGGACTATGAAAAGTTATCCTATTTGGTCTGGTATGAATAGAGCATCGATTAAGGCAGTTTATCACATATTTAGATGTGTCGATTATATTAATTAAATCTGCAATAAAATAACATATTGTAATGCACGATTGACTGCATCCCGTTCCGACAGTAGGCTGCAATTCTACAGAGGCATTCGTCGAGATTGACTTTGTAGGTCAATCGGTGGACAAACAATACGCGCTAGCACCTTGTTCGTCATCTGTCAAACGGGTTACACCGTTAACTTGTCATTTTTTGACACTTCCGGCTGAACTCCGCGGCGCAGGTGATTCGGTTCTAATGTCTGCACGCTAATTTTATTGTCCTCGTGTTCGCTAGCTAGTATTGTTTTGAGGATATCTTCTGTGCTAACTGTGCTGACTATTTGTAGTAATGTTATCAACGATTTATGTGTAAGAGATGTTTGGGGAGCTGTTTTATTTAAATAATGCTTATTGTTATGTGTGGACACTGATTTTCTAAGCAAAATGTGTAGCCATAGCCACGAAAGCCCCAAAAAAAATAGGGTTCTTGTTACTTATAAATGAGGTTATAAACATTTATCGAACAAACAAAATATTACTCAGCCACAAACACTTTCATTATGTAAATTGGAAGCAACCATGACCAGTCTGCGTACGCGTCTTCTTACAAACAATTAAAAATATGCAAATGTCGATTTAAAAAGGAGGTGAATTTACATTATAATGTGTGTTGAGTACAGAGACGGAGAGATAATATGAGATGTTTTGTAAATATTTATTTATATTTGTACTTTAAATGTCCAGTGAGTAAATAAATGAGAACTTGGTTTATTTTTTCTTGTATGTTTATCGTCGTATAATATAAAATCACTAAACGCGTCGCGGCGACTTAGATCAATTTTGATAAAAATTACCACTTTCCCTTGGAGTTAAAGAAAATAACTTTTTTACAAAATAAATAATTCTAATATTTTTGATTTTGTTTCAGATGACAGCAGCAGAGAAAAGGTCAAAACGGAACATGAAGTAAGTTGATTCATTTATAATTTTCGCATAGTTACGGAGGAGCATTTAATTGCTAGCCACAGTTGCAATGGACTGATATTCAGTTAGTTACTACTCACCACAATTGAAGAAACTAAAATGTTAAGAACTGTTCGTAATTCTTTAATATAACTAACTTGATACATTGGTAAAAATCACAACTGACATCGGTCACGAATTCTTTCAGGGGACGTGTGGTCGCATTGCAAAAAGTACTTGACACCGCTAAACCTTTGATGATGTAAAAAGACGCAATGTCAAGAGTAATGTTGACTAATCGTGACCGAATGTTGGTGGAATTGTCAAAAAAGTTAAATAATGGACATTAAAATCAGCATGTTTAACTATTTATGCTCATAAGATTGGCCTATCTGTCATATCTAGCACGTAGCGCGATGTTTTGAAGTTTTGTCACTATCTTTGACCCAATTTAGCAGTCATTATGGCATAATCCTCTTCACGTATCCACTTAATGTCGCTGTAATAGACGCTAATTTGCTGCGATAATTTCAGTTTGTTTGTAAACACGCCGAGAATTTCACAACAAGAGGAATTATTGCCAATTTCTGTTTCCGTGAAATCTTAATCTTATACCCACGGCTCTTAAAGCTTATTTGTCTGAAATAAGCGATGAAAATATTCCACGAGAGGAGATGAATGCTACAAAAGGTCAGATTGTAGGCGGTATTTGATGTCCCTTACGTGCGATGAATTATTTTTCATTGACTATTTCGGGAGTTATGATCTCGTTTATATTTGAAATATGAAAGGCGACGTTCCCGTTGCTATATCTGTATCATCAAACGATGTGTTTGTCATATTTTACTGTCTCAAAATCTCCATAAACTTTTCTTTATTCAAATGGTCGTGACTTTCCGAAATAATGATGACATCACCTGAACCGTATCGAAAACCACAGATTGAAATTAAGCAGCATATGCACAACTCATATTATGACCGTCAGAAATAATCCCTAGCAAAAATCTCTTTAGATTTATCTAGAGTTAATGTTATATTTATAACACCTGATATTCCTTCGTTAAGTGAGCTATTAATGCCTAAGAAACGTTAGTTAGCCAAAGAATAGTGCCTGTCGAAATTTGAATTTGCATTTGATAAGATGGATAGGTAACAAAATCGATTACGGAAAACTATTTGTAAATAATCAACGTTCCGTAAGTGCGGGTGCTCAGTCAACTAGCAATATTACAGCTCAAAATCTTTCGAAAACTGAATAAGAAAATTCACTAGCCGCATAACAAGACCGCCCCACAACAAGACGGTCGCCGTCATTACGGTTCCCGCAAGTTTATCTGTGCGCCCGCAGCAGGTTGTAATCGAAATTTACGATTCGACCGCACTTGCCGCCGATCGGATCCGCCTGACTTGTCCACGATTTACGACACGTCCCACTTATACTACTGCTATGGCCAGATCACTTCCTTCTGCATCAAATGAAACTTCAATACCTACTGCTTTTTATTCTCCCCGAGTTTTATTAGCCTCATCTCTCTCAGTTTAATCTTCATTTGTTGTTTAGTGGCCTGTAATCGAAATTTACGATGCCAACTAATACTGGCGAACAAATTGAAACAGGTCTAAGGCTTAGTTTATTATATGATGCTGTTTGTTTCAGTCAAGTTACTTGAGTATGTTTGTTATGTATCTCTTCTAAATTAATAATTTTATTCTAGAGGTACTTTGTGTCGGCTTATACGACACTTTGATGTCATTGAATTTATTTGTATGTACAGATAACACACGTGGTTTCAGACGTCATGCTATCGTTTGGTTTACTGTTTTATTTTCTATTGCATTTAGATGTTTTTCAAGTAGTCCTTGGGAGGTCACTGGATAAAATGTATCCTGGAACTTTTCACATTACAAGCTTAATGCCAAGGTAATTGACAGCTGCCACCCTTCCCCCATTAAAACTGAACTACTTATACCTGTTTTTATTTGTCGTCAGTAATGTCCCTATTGTTTTAGCTGATGTTGTGGTACTCGTCTACTATGAAGTCCTTGTCTTTGCCTACATTTACCATGAAAATGTTATGAATTAGTTACAGTTTTCTCTTTATACACCTGTTTTAACTTGCAAGAGGAAAACGGTACCATCAGTGTGAGTTATGAGCGCGTGCTGCTCTCAGGAGATCAGTTAAATTGATGTATGCGTCGAATACGGCAGGCCGTGTAGGAAATGCGACTGGTTTGCGCTAGTTCTTTGTATTATTTTTAGACCCACCGCAATGTGATGACTTCATTTTGGTTTATGCATGATAGCGCTCTAGGTCATTTCCATCAGTGTCTTATTAACTTGAACTTTTGGAGTTCTTAAACTAAGTTTCCTTGCATAAGATAAGTTAATAGACGACCACCTCGGACACTGTATTGTTTGTAGGTAGGTGGTAGTATTTTGGTTGTAGGAATAAGCATAAACACTATTAAAATGGATATTGAAAGGACCTAGTACAATAAGATACGACTACCAATTCGAAAATTGGGTATTATTTAAGCAGCACATTAGTGGAAAGATATTCACCTAGTTATATTCGTTATAGTTTTTCTTTGCGGCTGCTACGGGCGTGACGAATAAGTATTAAATATTTCATTTCTTGTGGTTAACTTGCCAATAAAATTACTTTGACATAATTTTAACCGCATCAGCTTATTACATTAGAGAGTATTGTTACTGCTTCGTGACTGAAATCTAAATTAGCGAAAAATATACGCTCGTGTTGAACAATCCGGTGGTTCGCAGCTTCCACTAGATCAACAGATGATTTATCTTCAAGGAGTACTAAAATGAAGCCCTATGTTTAAGTATAAACAAGTTGTTTTATGGTTATGGTTACTCACACAAACTAATCACTACAATTTGCGTTCGTGATCCGGTCTATAAACTAGCTGCAAGAATCATTCATAGTAGCGGCATAGTTATCCAACTTCCTTCGGCAATCATCTTGCGTATCTATAATCTTTAAAATTTTCAAGCATCATATTATTCAATTGTAACTAGTTCTGAAGGATGCGAGCAATCTGGGTTCAATCACATTGCCTGCGGTGAATGAAATACAACCCTGACAAAGTAGAGAGTACATAGCTTTTAATATATCTAGAAACAAGTTAGGTATCTCGTGAATCGGCATAGTTGCTTTGCAAAGATCAGGAACTTCGAAGGAAACAGAATGACTGAGCAACTTAACCGGTACGATTTTGCAGATAAGAATCGATCGGGCGAAAGTGAATCGATTATTGGATATTGGATTATGATCGTCGTGTAGCGATATTGCGACCATTTGGAAAATCGAAACTGTTTTCTCTCCAGAGAAATGTTAATATTTCTATGAAGCTTATAATAAGCTTATTATAATTTTCAACCTGTTTAAAATAAATAAATTTTTACAGGGTATTAAGTGTCAGTCGCTAAAGATTTTGGTAAATACTACGAAGATAATAATGTTAATTTATGTTTTTATGTATTTGCTCTGTGCTTATACGGACATACAACGCACCGTTCAAAGTTCAGATTTTTCACTCGATAAATGAAATGTAATGACGTAAAATTCAGTAGGTGGGTATTTGTGACAAACAAGTTTTATGATTATGAGCGGAAATGTTCGAGACGATGAACGCAATTCAGTGTAGGTTCCGCTTTACTCGCCATACATTATGAATTTAAAATATTTATACTTTTTTTTGGCTTGGAAACAGTTCTTTTGAGCCATATATCAGTGTACCTCCTAAGTTTACTAAAGATAATCGTACGTCGTATGTGTTAAGGTACATTTCTGTCATTAGGAGCGTTTAGAGCTAAATGTATCTCTGATGTCCCGTTACTATTCATCAAGTAGGCTTTTAGTGAAGAAATTATCGGTTGTATGGAAACTGGTAACTTCATCGATTACTGTTGGGGCCCGCTCCTAACTGGTTTACGCATTAGCTCTGACATAGAAGCCTTATTGGCTGATTAAATACACTGTTTGGTTAACGACCTCACCATCCATTAGTGACATTGCAAAAGCTACATGCGTAAGAGGTAATTACTTGTAGATGGGATTAGTATCTTATCAGAAATTATAATTCTCGGAGCATCATCATCATATTCGTATTTACATTCGTAATCTTTAATGCCCCTGATACGTGCTTAGTTTAAAGGTTGTACGGTAGATAATGCTCTTAGCTATAGTGCGCCTCATGCTCAAACCAAAGTTTAATAACTGTACTCAAAATCCTACCCAATTTATTAAGATATAAAATAAGATATAAAAGCAGTGATAGCCTCGTGGTTTGAACATTGGTCTCTCGAATGGGAGATCCTG
>LGAG01000176.1:1006099-1045720 GCA_001278395.1 Lerema accius
GTTTATCAGAAAAATTCTGGTCTGGTTCACAAAGGTTTGTTAGTTCCGGAACAATAATTATGGACACGATGAATACTTAAACTTCGTATAGACTCTTATTTCTTTCATTGTCAAATTATGTTATTTAGTATTTTAAGTTGAGTAAACGACAAAAATGCAATGCTGTATGCAAATGCAATGCCTTTTTATTCTACTTTATTAAATAATTTTAGTTACATAACGTAGCAAAATAGAATAAATTACATTTATAATTTCAGTAAAGTTACTTAAAATTATTAGTATCTGACCCTAAGCTATATTTTTGTGTCGAAAGACATCCCCTATATCATCCTATCCTATACGAATGAGATATACCTTCATCGAATCGAAACTCTAAACTAAAATCGCGTTGAGGAGAAAGTCAACAGGGCTCATAGAAGGGCTCCACACCACCGCAATAGCAGCGCGGCCTAGTGACCTTGTGCCGAAATATTGCGAATGGGGTCGTCGGACCACTTGCTATACCACTTGTTGCACTGCGAGAGGTGTGTGACGTCACTCATCGATTTCTTCTTGACGATGCTTTCTTCCGTTGTTATTGATTGTGAGAAAGGGAACCTTTGTACGTTTCATTGTGATGCTATTAAAGAAATTATTTTGGCGCATGCAATAGATAGACCTACGGAAACTATAGAAGTTTTGGACATAATGTTGTGTGCTGCTCTATAATTTTTTCATATAATGAAAATAGCAAGCGAGTTCACAGAACTACTATTCCCTGTCGCCCATGGACATCTGTGACAAACCTAGAGTAGGACTGTAGAAGGGCAGGGGTTTCTAACCATTTAAGATAACGGAAAACCTAGCAAATACATATTTTCCTGCTACATTTTCCCGATTCCAAAAAGTTTACTTTTTTTTGGGGCTTTGTGTAGGTAATATAATTTTGACGGAACTCTGACGACAGTTCTATAGAACCCGTAGATTCCGTGGAGCCCATTTTGGGAATCCTAGGAATAGGGTATAACGATAACCAGTAGAAGACGTCATTGATTTGGTTTCGTTTAGTCCATAGGTCACTTAGATACGATTTCAGGGAAGTTAAGAGCCGGAACCAGTTGGGTTTTCCTCAAACCATCAAAAATAGACGTCCATAATAAGCATTCGTTTCACAATAACCGTTCGATTGTCAACCGGTTTCTTGAGTTTGAACTTGGAAATTGAGTTTAAACATTCGACCCGGTGACCGCGTCATATGCTTTTATTGACGCCCTTGAACTTTTAAATCTTAATTGCAAATTTTAATACTTTCCACGCTCATTGTAAACGGCGTGAAACTCTCACTGAGAGGAATCCAAGACATCTGGGTTAGCGGGACACGCGAATACTGGATATTCGGTTTTGCTAATAACTCTCGGGTCAACGAATTATTAACTACTTGGTAATACTGCCGCTTTTTGTGAATTGTCACTAACCTTTCGATACCAAGCTCGCCTATTGTATCTATAAAGCTTGTTTACTGTACAATTTTGTTTAATTCCGCCTTATTATCCTGAATTTAGAGTATAATTTACATACTTAGGTCACGTAATAAAATTATGCAATGACTTTTTATGTCATCTTATGTTTATCTTAGGATTTTTTTTGCAAAGAACTGTGAGTTTTCATCGTTATAAGCTGTAACAGGTATTTCACCGTTTATTCTCCTTCTTAATATCAGATTTCGGAAATGTTAACAGAAGCCAGGTTAGTAACCATCCTCAATTATCCCGAAGAAAAATCGAGCTATAGACAGGAGGTAATTTCTGAAAACACAGCATTAAATTAACCCAACAATGCAATGGGCAATTAACAAGCACAAGATCATACACCTATACCTAAACGTAATGACCACCCTTTTAATGCAGCGTAGCATGGTAACTGTTATGGCATTCGACCCGTTAAGAGCTCTCGGAAGAAATAAGTATTTTATAAGTTTATTGCCATGCGAATGCGCTTAGTATAGCTAATTATAACTGCTTAGTACGATCACTGATTGGCAATAAGGAAGAGAAGGATGTAATAGGCGAGATTGCTTTATTAGTAGCAGTCACGCCGTGATAGTGAACGCTGACCTGTGACGTGTGTTGCGTCGACAGCCAACTGGGTCACAGTGTCAATAGCTGACCCACACGGCGACAATCGCCCAGTCGCCCGCTCGACCGACACGGCTCACGTGGCCCACCGGTGTCCGACACTTATCGACACGTGTCGCCTTCGTCGCACACTCTGATATACCTGTATGTTATTGAGTGACCGAATTTTTTTTACAAAAATTGGCTTTTAAATGAGGAAAGAAAAGGAAAGTGCAACGTCAAAAGCTTGTAGACATGTAGGTGACTTTTTTTAACGAACAGTTGGAACAGGTGAAGGTAAAAGTAGATCGAAATGAAAGCTTAGAGCTTTTTTTAGAAGCTTATAAGTGTTCCAACAAATAATTTTTAAAATGCAATTTCGTATCTGCCTGCCTATATATACGAGCTTTGACTCGTACGATCGCTCGAATGTCAATACGAATCAGATACTAATTATAAATCAATGTCGCTAATACATTAGAGAAATTCTTTTCATCTAAAGTACATAAAAGCATTAGTTTATGCAACATAGATAGACGTATCTATTCATTCAGTCAAACGATCGTTCATTTTGCTACGAGGCGGGCAATCGCATTGTCAGTACGATTTCAATAGAAAGTTACGTGAGCGGCAAGTGTTACTGTGCGAAATGTTATTTATTCGATATCATCGATATAGATACACTTTTTTGTTTGCAATAACAAAGCAAGTGAAAATAACATTTGAAAGAGTCAGGGTCAGTGTTAATAGTGTGAGGTGCGGGCGCGGGCGGCGCGCTCAGACAGTGAGTTCGATCACTTTCATCTAAGCTTTTGTGCGGTGCGTATTGAACACGACAAAAAAATATTTGCATCTATGTGTTACATCTTTGTTTTTTTCCTGTCGCTTGTACGTTTTGGGCACTTCAACGATGGGGCGCTTGCACACAGCGTGCGATGCGCGATGCTATATCGGCAGTTAGCAAGAGAATCGAGAATAGCAAACCAACTAGCCTTCTGCTATTTTCGTATAGCCTTCTGATAGGTAAGATGTATGCTTTTATGGCCGTCGCTGAATTCAGTTGTCTATGGTGACTTGAGTATGATTACGGTATCAGTTAAAATCAAAGATAAATAGATCATACACAAATATTTTCATGTAAAATATTGCCAAGACGAAACCTAATGGGTCGGACTGTGAAAAAATTTACTCATCTCATATAGAGTCAAGCATCTCACTCCGCGCCCTATCAAGTGCTAATTTCACAAAATAGCTTAGTTACGAGTACAATATCTGCCTTGGTTGTTTCGTTTCTCAAATAAATGATGTTGATATAGAGAACAGTGATTAATTTTTCACTTTACGCTAATGTGATGGTAAGACATGGCACAATCTGTATCTCATCGTATAGTTCACGCGTCATCATATTATAGCTTTCCGTGGTCAACGGCAGGGAACCAGTTTTCACTCGACCTGCAGCGTCGGCCCCATCAATCAAATGTTCAATGAAAACATACGATTTGATTATTCATCATTAAGTGTACAGAATCTTTTTAAACTCCCACGGCGGATCGCTCTCAAACGGAACATCATCTTAGAAACTTGCTGTAGTGTGAGATATTAGTGACGAATGCATTGAGTAAATCTTTTTGTAAACAAATATTGTTTTTCTTTGTATCGAATTTGATATCTTAGCTGCCTTTCATCTTTAGTGTGCTGAATCTTTAATTAGTTTTCATTCTACATTTAAAATTTTAAACACTAAGTACTAATAAAGTACACGAGTAAAACCTTTACTTGAATGGGATTATTGAAATACTCGTAAATATATTTATCGCTGAGTGTGACCGACGGACAAACAGATAGGCCCGTGATTGTTCTTAACTTTTAAGCAGCTACCAAACCTTAGAGAGTGTATAGAAACATGTAGCGTCTTATGACCTACATTTAAATTAAATAGACGTAACAAATGGGTCGCTCTTATTATATTCATATTGGATTCGCACGAAACTTCAAGATACTACGACTTCGATACACTTACATAATTCCCATTTTAATTAATGTTATAACACGTGTCAAAAGTTAACATGGTGTAAAGTGGATTGAGTTGCTTTCAATATTTCATGACCGTTTGCACGGGTAAGTACGATCACTGTCGCAGCTTCAAGCAGACTTGTACGCAATTCTATGAAGCAACTGCTTCAAGGTGCTCGAGTACGGATCTCAGAGTACACACAGCCGCCTGAAACAGGTAGAAACAACTGCTTTATTTAGTACTGTCTTTCTTTCTATGTCGTAGTTTGTTCTGCTACTTTTGTCAGTCATTTCCATCAAAACAAATATTGCACGGAAACTTACCTATACCTACGAATAAATTTCGCACCGGATGGACTGGTTTCATTAGCTTTCAAGAGTCTTAAATGGTTTCGTCTATTTAGATAGCAGAATAAATTTAAATTTTCCTTTCGTTTCGCAAGCCGCCTTTTGTCAATGCCTTCCGATCCGCCCACACGCCGCTGCGGTCATCAGACTAACTTAGTTATTTCGCTAAAAGGAAAGTTACGCAATAGATTTGTTTATTAGAAACGTTTGCAGCTTTTATGGTTCCTTTAGGTGCGTTTCCGCAAAACACTATAATCGCATTGGCGAGCGTCGCCTGCTGTTGCAATCGCAAGTATAATAGTAAGTTGGAATCGGTGTCATATGAATGTAGAGTAAGTCTCTATCGTCGGAGATAATGCCGTCATCGTCTGTCGATGATGCCTGTTTGTTAATGTGTTCTATGGAATTGCACCTTAAATTGGATTCAGAGAAACGAGTACAATTATCGCGAGGCGAGACTCAATTGAGACCTATCTATGGTAAACAGGCAAACGACACATTTACTGGGCTGTGTAAGAAAATTAAATCACCCTAAATGCCATTATGGGGATATATTATGTATGAAACCCTCTCGTTTTTAACTCGACTGTACGAGTATCTTGATCAGTTGTTTAAACCACGATCTGATAGTTGTTTTGTCTGGCCATTCAACTCCAGTAACAGCTGATATATTATCGCACTCGAAAGTTTTAATTATTCCGCACTAATACATATCATGAATTACTGTCGAGTTTACAACGCTTATTACATCTTTAATCGCCTATTTTGTTGGAGTTCAGGTACATTACTCACCAACGATTGTCAAGCTATAAGTGTAAACAAGCGAGAAATTGCACAAGCTGTGAGTGATAAATGCCTTTTATAGAAATCGGCATTGTGACGTTGAAAATTTGAGTATTAGATGTAGTTATTAGCTTTAATAACAAATTCTCGGGTTATGTTGAATTTTATTGTGCTTCTAATTTAGCTCGAGAGCCTGTCATTGCACAGAGATGGAAATTACGCTTCATAAATTAGTTTCTGAAAATTTACCCACGTAGAAATCAATTGCAGTTCTTTAATAGTTGGCGTTGTCGTCGATTTATGTAGGTAGAATTTCCTTCATTTAAGTAGGAGTTTCTTACAACACGGTTACAGATTAACATTAAATCTTTGTCACTGGAAAAATAGCCAAGTATATATTTTTCTCGTTATTTCGTGTTTTATATCGTTTATCATCTTGTAGCCAATATTTACGTCCGAAATGTGACGCATACCTAAAAGTGAATTTCGGATGTCTTCACATTCAAGTGAAAGATACAAGTACTTTTGATTGATATTTTTGCTAACGAAAGTATGATATCGAGATTCTCGTTGTCCAGTACTTTCTTCGTTACTTCGACAAATACTTTTTTAATTACCACGTAAAGCCTTCAGGCGATCGTTGGTGCGCGAGCGCCGTTCAGGATACTGAAAGCTGAATAGTGAATGCTTTTGTAGAGATTTTCGACTTCTTTGCTTTCTCGCCCCGGAGAAAATGTTTGAATGCAAGTAGTTTTTTATGCCCTGGATTAGATTTTGTTGCGTATGGTTACTTGTGGTCGTTTTGTATACTGTATCTATTTTTTAAAGTAAAGTACTGTGTCTATTTTTTATATAATGGATATTTATCAGTAACTTTAAATTTTTTATTTAGGCTGGACTGGGAGTGTTCCAGTTAGGTAAAAGAATTGTAGCATTGCTTTTGGGTCACTTGCGAATTTTACGATACTGATATCTTTTATGAAGCCCTGAAACAATATGTATCCTATCAAATACGGTTACATCAGTCCCATAATTGGACTCCTCTACATTCGTAGAATTGTGCAATGTTTCCACTTTGTTTAATGTTTGTTTGTTTCTAATTACATTTACAAGTTACGTGGTCTACTTTTTAATGATGCAGATTTAATTAGATAAGTAGTTTAATTAAGCTCATATTGTCAACGCCCCAGGCAGACATGTTTTGTAACATTACTGCACTATCCGCGCGGTCACTGGTCGCTATAAAAAATTCAATAACACATTGTAACGTCGGGTCATTACACTCTGACGTAATACGATCTATTTTAACTATTAACTAATCCTTATAATACCGTTGTAAGGTCGTTATTTGCATTCGGTACCACGCAGGTAATTACATAAAAGAGAAATCTTAAAAATCGATCCTAATCTCACTTCCTAAACAATCAAACGGTATGTGTTTTTGTATGAAGCTTTGTTCCCATACACGGCGCGTCTTGTTCCGTATTGGGTGAAGATTTTATCTCTAAGATAGCTATTTTAAATTGAAACTCATGATGCAATTAGGTTGGATATGTGCCGTTAAGCTGCGCTGAACATGAAAGATCCGTTTTTGATTGATTACCGTTGGCTTTGATTGTCGATCAAAGATCACTAGTATATGTGTAAGTTATGTTTTCTAACTGTTAACCTCGTATACATAGTGATCTCCATTTGGGAAAAAAGTGCTGCAGTACCAACACTTCTTTAAAGGTTCTTTGGCCTTCTTTTTAAACAAAACACTCACTACCACCACATATTATACGTCACACACGTCAGACGATAGCCCTCATTGACAGATACTTGACATTATCATCGACATCTGCCAGTCTATTTTGCGAATATCGTGGGCGCAGGAAGCCTAGTTACTTCTATGCATATCTACCACCCACGGGTTAAACGGTTAGCTAAGGAGTTGACCACATGCCAGGTATTAACATTTTAGCCTAGAAAGTGACAGTCCACTTTCGCTATTACAAAACCGGCGACCTCTGGCTATGATGCTCTGTTTCTAATCGGCATTCGCCATTTTAGTTCTTTAATAGTGCCTATTAATCAACCTGTGTCCGTCTAGGTGATCGACCAACAGAGTTATTTACTCCATTAACATTGCGAGATATTACATCATAGGAACACTTCGGATGTTTTCTTAATAGTAGAACGTATATATCATTCACTAATTTGCATAGGAAAGTGATATATCCGACCCGATCTCTGTCGCAAAAGATTACCTCCGTTCAAATCTAGATTAAGAAACACAAGTTTATGTATTGGTTATTTAGTTACGGATATTAATTAATACTCATTTTTTTATGATAATAGTTGGTGAGCGTGCGACTAGAAATGTGATAAGGAATAAACGTAAAACTAATTTCATTTCACAGTTCCCTAAATAAAACATATCTTGCGATCTTGTAAATGTAAATAATTGAGTAATTAAAGCAATTAACAATCAAAACTCTGCAATCTAGTAAATAGCTAAAAGAAAGTCAGCCATAGCGAAAAACAAAAAAATACTCTCGGGTAAAAATCTCTCTAGTGAAAAATACCATCTGATAAGTGACGCTCAAGTAAATAATAATAAAGGCACTTCACACTCACCTTTCCCTAAACAATTGTTGCACAAGTTATACAAAAGTAGACTCGCCCGTGGGAAAGTCAATAGGCACGGAGAAAATTAAATGTGATATTGTGGTCCGAAGCTTTTGGTTCCGCACAATCCATTGTTTGCGTCCTGTGATTACGAAACATTTCTCATATACAGTAAAATTTTAATTAGAATGCCCTTTCGCGGTAACAATTCCGTCTTGCCGTGGACGAAATACGCAACTAACTATGTTTGTGATTTCAATTACTTCCGAAAGCTTGGCGTATGATTCTTGTCTCTATCTTGTCCTTTAATGATAAAAGCTAAAATTTTAATCATAATGTTGGATAATGTAACGTAATCAAAATTATGATCAACAGTACTTACCAAATATCTAATTAGCTTTTTCTATTTGTTTATGTGTTATAAGCTATTCCTTACACCCATGTTCACTATCATAACCATTTGGATTATATTAATATTATCGTTGTAGTATGAATTCTCGATTCATAAAAGCATGTCTATTTTCTCAGTGTTATTCAATTATAGAACCATTTCCATTGTAGCCGAGTATTCCCAGACTCATTTCATTCCGCTGCATGGCGTCTTTTATTTGGTATTACTGGAATTCAATTATACGGTAGATGTGCGCTTCACGCTGATTCTGTATTCTTCAAGACATCTGCTATTATATTTTCAAATCGTAAATGATCCGAAATTAAGCTAGAAAACAATCAAGTATTAATTGTTACTTAATCATTTTTATGTTATTTAAACTTTCTACAACATTACACTTTATCATTCCACGCACAATATTTGTAAAACTGAAGCTGAACTAATATTACAAACAATGTGTCGTCTTTCTTTCTAAACTATTTTACAAAACTGAAATGTATTTTGAATAATAGAATAGAAAGCAAATGGTAACATTAAATAAACGTCTTATTAGATCATATCAATTTGACCAGCATTATCTTTAATTGCACGTCATTGACCCATGCCGAGAGTAACGAATTTACCATGAAGTTGTTCAAATCAATTTCTTGTTTCATTGTTGTTCTTAGTACTATAAACAATTGCTGTAATTACTTTATTTAGTTTTGTTCGAATACAATAGTTTTATTTAATTAATTTAAAATGCTGCGAGTTGTCCTTTAGTATTACATAACACTCAAAATGTCAGTTTCTACAATATGAGTCTTTTTGAATTTTGTTTTTGATTAAGGGTTTAGAAGAAAGAGGCTTAAGAATAATTACAGTTATATCTTCTAGTCTATAGCTTAATTAAATGGAATAATACGTATATGTCGAATGTTGTAACATTTTTAATTCTTTAAACTTATCGGTCCTTCCACTTTCTTCTGTCTTTTCCATGGCATTTGCATTACAGGGAATAATTAATTAAGACCAGCGCAACCTTTTCATTATCACTTGGTGTTTGGTTGTTTACCTATCTATCCCCACAGCAGTTTACTTTCTTCACACCATTAAAATAGGTGCGCTACTGGCTTCTGTTACACCGTTGTTGGCATAATCGTTAATCTGCGCTACTGGAGCGTGCTTCCGCAATGTCGTTACGTCACTGCACCCACAGCATTCGCACACTGAGTGGACATTCCACTGTTCACGCACCCTCGTGTTGTGCTCTGACGCACTCTCTGACTGGTGCAAGTTATCAAATAATGCGATAAACTATGAAAATAAATACAAAATGGTCTAAAATTAACGTTTTGTACTAGTAAGCCTAAGGAGCTAGTGATTATAAGAATTGTAACTAAAGGTGTTGGTGGTCTATATACGTGAAAATTTAACTTTGGCCCTCTTTTAAATTTTGAAATTACAACAAATGCACTGCCTTTGATACACAACAATATTTGACGTTTACATTGATATCTGCTTAGCACGGATATCAAAAGAGTATTATTATTGCTAGAAATAATGAGAAATTCGGTTTTGAATTTCGATAGTTTAATGGGTCCTCCAGAAGACTTGGTTAGATTTACGATTTATAGTAAGTAATGCTCCCTTCTCAGGAGTTGTACAACTGCGGATATTTTCAACAGTTCCAGCGTTTATAATATGAACATGACAGACGACGTCGTAGTTAATTGCCGCGGACACACTGTGTCTCGATACGCCTGGCAATTATATCGTAGACACGCACTTGCTCTAAGTTCACGTGTCTGACGTAACAATGTGGAAGTCTCTTGTTATTAAATTACTTTTTAATCTACTTTACAGCTGTTTGCGAGTTAAGTTATGTTTTGGAAACGATCAGACTGTATCCAGCATTAATGATTTAATTCTATTTTATCACCTTGACTCCTATAATTTGATTGAATCTTACATGTTCAGCCATCACTACACTTTTCGCTACAGTATGCCATATTATTTTCTAAGAATCTGTGGATTACTTCGTATCTGTTCTATTTATAGTCAGTTTTTTGTTTGCAATCTCCCTTTACACGAGGGGACTAGCCTGTCAATCTCTAGTTTCAGCTCTGACGTCGCTGAGTCGTCTATTTATACAACACTTTCTATTTTCAATAGATGGCGCTGTAGCACCCTCTCGTTGCGCAATTGAATATTGAGTAGATTGTTAAGGGACTCTTGCCACATAAAAGGATTAACGAGCAGCGAATTGAATAGGCAACCGTAATATTCATCCAATACGGTAATAAAGGAAGTCTCACACAATTATAAGTTATATGAATTGACACAGAACACAGTTGTCAGACAAGGCTCCATTGATTGACTGATGATGTTGAAATTGACATCTTCTAGCCAAGTATATCGAACGAATCTATTGTTTAACATGGGGAATTATTATCACAACCATAGAGCAGGTCCTGTAGTATACATTGTTAGATGTTAGTGGAAATAGTTAACAGAACAATAAAAAAAACATTAGTTTATTACGAGACTTACAAATTAATCGCAATGTTTATAGAAAATCGTTTTAACGTTGTAAGTCAGACGAGTCAATGAAACACCGACGTCATTTCACTTAAAGGAAATCGTTATTTATTGAAATAGTACGCCTAAAGATGGTAAAAGCGAGATTACAGGAGAATTGTAAAACACAGAACTACTACCACGACTAGAGTCACTGAAAATGTAAATGTTGATTAAAAGCGGTTGCTACGGATGTAAATAAGTTGTTCATTAAATAGACATGGACTGCAAATTTATGCGACTCGGATTTTCATTAAGACCATGGAACGGGTGTGGATTACACTAATTGGAAATAATGTTGTTGTATGTAGAAATTGTTTACATGATACGATATTTCGCCACGGCCACGGCCATTGCAGAAGTAATTCGAGATAAGAAATTACGCGTGTTCATAAATTATTTATTCTTTGTATTTGTATCCATACACATTTAACATTCAAACAATTTAATTTAATAAGTGTCACTCCTAATTGTTCAAAAAACGCCGTAGACTGCCCATCAGTCAATAGTTTTATTTTGATTCTGGATTTCTCGGAACCAAATTATATTCCAAAACATGAATCTTCAATGCAAATATCAATTTTCTGCGAGATTTCAGCTCATTTTACATTCAGTGATATCATAGTAGCAGGTCCATCGGCTTCCTCGTGTTTGCCTTGACAGACCGTTACCGCTCGTAAATCAAGCCCTCGTGAATATTTAGCACCCGTGGGAGACTCGCTTGTAACTATTATTTGAATACGGAAGACGCTTTTACCTTCGTCGGGGAAAGGTCTGCTGCTATCTGTTTCTGGTTCCGCGGAAATGTTGTCTTTGTTGACGTCTTGTTGCTGTTTAGTTTCTTTACTTAGATCTTCTTAAATGTTTGGATTTATTTTCGTAATCCTTACTTTAATACTACTAACAAAGAGTTTACTCAAGCAATGTGTCTTCAAAATTGATGTGCGTGATTAGTTTCAGATTTTTCATCGTACAAATCATTTGGACATGTGAAGGCAATTCAATTAAATTGCTTCTGGGCGTTTGATATACAGGGTGTAAACATGTATCATGTGATTTATCTTCTGATAGTGTGATAAACGAAAATGGATATGATAATGTCACTTTACCAGTGTCACTATGTGAAGTGATTTTTGATAACAGCGCGCCTGAAGCCCTGAAATATACTTTGTTTTGTAATATTTAGCATACGTAGCGTTAATGTTTTTGAGTAAACAAATTGTTACATAATATTTCTCTTCATTATCGCTTGACTATCAGTTACTTAGCTTTTAATCATTTTTGTTAATGATTCCTACATTTAGACCGTAAGGTTTGATTAAAACCCCTGCTGATGTTGACATTTTGTTCTTTAAATACATTTGAAGAAACACTCTTAATGTTTTTTTTTAATAAAAATGCATCAAGCTGTATAGATTGTTTGTCGGACGTCATCGAATCGAAGTCACAAATCAAATTAATCAACAGCTTCTACAACTCGCTAACTCGATGTGCGCGACATTCGGATAGGGCTATGACTCTGATACTGCTTATATGTATGTCTATTAAACTTATGTGAATTTGTTTATCATTTTCTGTTAAAATAATAAATTCAAAAGATAGGTGCCGAATTTTTTTTTCAATTAAGATTAGAATTGGATGTACCTCCATAAATCCAAAAAGATTTGTTTAAGAGTTATGGCTTAATATAAAATGTTTCGTTTTACTTATTTAAACTATTCTCTATTTCTCTGTTTTTCACTTTTCATCATATTTTGTGGCTCTTCTTCAGTTTAGGGCTCTTATACACAAGAGGTTTTGTTGAACAACCCTAGTGCAGTCACGGTAGTGGGGCGGGCCATATTGCATTAGGACGAATTAAGGACAATCGGGGCGTCAGACCAACTAGCGATTGTCGAGGTCTTTGTGAGCACTCGTGTGTATCCATTTGAGTGTTTGTTTGTATGGAAATAAAATATGTTGCAATAGAACGGTACATTTTAGTTCTACCACATTAAAATTTGTCTCAATTCCGATATATCTTAAAGTAGAATTGAAGCAGTCGAACATAACGATAACAAATTAAACGAGCTTAATTGTATTTAAATAAGTATTTAGTTAGAAGGTTTTCACATCAACTGCTGAATGAAGCCTCGTATAAAATAACTCATAAAGGCTACTCGTATTTCTTTTGAATAACCTTGGTAAAGTTAAATTAATCAAGTGTAATTTCATGATGATTATTTAATTAATGTTTAACACATTTTAATTTTAATCTTGTTTATTCTGATTCCTAATATTATTACATTAAGTTTAATTGAGTCTGTACAAACAACTTGAAACTTTGACGACTTTGACGACGAATAAATTGAATAAAAACCGGTCCTGATTTTACGTTAAAATTGAATCGGGTCAATGGCCGATATAGACGGTAAGGTGAATCAGAATGAAATTGGCCATCAAGATATTCGGTAACCGGTACAGTGTTATCGCATTTCTTGTAGGCACGTTTCTTAATCCAAAAGCCATTATAGTAAAAATCATGTACGTTGGAACGCTACTACGTAGTTGGTATCGGCCGAGATGAACGATTTTAAATTTTATTATCTTCGCCATAAGGTTACCGAACTCGTCTTCGTAAAATTGTTCATGTATTTCAGTTTGAATAACAGGGTTATTAATGCGATCTGAACACCAATAACAAAAAAATTCAAAGCTTTTTGCAGCGCGTTGTAGCGGAACTTTTTCTTGGAAGATTTATTTGGTTTTTGTCATATTTTATCAGTCTCCCAGTTGTCAATACCCGAGTAATGAACCACATCGGGTTTGGTATCTGTTTGTGAATAGAATTACGCAATAGTTCATGAGATATTCTTTTGTCAATAAATTAACGTTTTTGTTGTTATAATATTGCTGTTTTTCAATTGCAATTCGTTATACTCACTTGTTTTTGACGTTGAGTTAATATTCGTGGGATATTTTGTGATGATGGAAGTCAGTTTGTGCGGTTGGGGCTTGGTTGGGTTGGAAATGTTAAGACTTGAGTTTTATGTGAAGATACTCATTATGCGGCAGATAAATGAATAATGTTATATCAAAATCATCATAACTAAATGTCCAAGAGTTGATTATCTTGCGGAAGTCACCCTGTAGATAGTGAGATATATCTCAAAGCTTTCGCAACGGGCACTGACGAGGTTCATGAATAATTTTGCATCATAATACCTTCAGCGATGCCAAAGCTTACCAACAGCTTTCGATAGCTTCAAAGTGTATAAGTTATTGAACTTATAAGAATCGTAAAACAAAGGCCCACAAAGGTCTCTAATAAGGGCGACCTACAAGCCCCATATTGAATTCCGCGATGCCCCCTGATAGCGTTCTAGGCGAGGTCAGTGCAATACAAGCCCTGAATGGACCCTCTGGGGTCGGAGAAAGTCCATTATGGAACGTTTACAAATAGAGGCCAGGAAGCGAGTAAGTGAGAAACATCTTACTGTCGGGCTTGATGTTTGTTAGGTCAGTCAGAATTCAAAACCTACAATAAACGGAAATGTAATAGTATACGAGGAAGAGTAAAATTAAAACAATCTGTATATCTAAACCGGAAACTTAGTATCCCAAGTCCAATTTTTAACAGAATATTAGCTTAAGTTTTATCTCAAAAATCATCTGGACAAAACAAATAGATATTGCGTAAATATGACCTCAGTTGGTGAAACCGATCGGA
This sequence comes from Lerema accius, assembly GCA_001278395.1. NCBI lineage: Eukaryota > Metazoa > Arthropoda > Insecta > Lepidoptera > Hesperiidae > Lerema > Lerema accius. Next base: position 1,020,606 of record LGAG01000176.1, read on the forward strand.
AGCTACACGACATCGGACGCAACAATAGATTCATGTGAAGATAAGAAGGTTATATAACATTTCATTGATATAAGTTTCTCATAAAGATCTGTCAGTTACGATAATTGCCAATTACAGACATAATCAATTGTATTTCAGTATATCTAAGTTTGATCTAAAAACTCGTTATGTGCTTTTACCTCATTTGATATCCTTGGTCCCATCATGATCATGACGATTTTAAAAACGTTAATTTTACCATCAGAATCTTTACTTCTACTTATTTAGCATCATGTTTATTAGTACAGAAAGTTAGAAAAAGACGAATATGCTGTTTATCTTTTATAAGTATACTTACTATAATAAGTGGTCATTTATTATTTAACTAAATAAACTTTTAGTTTCCATTAAGTGCACTGGGTGTCGGGGTGTTATTAGGTAAATTGTTTCCCACAGGCGCTCAATAAACATCCCTTCTACGTAATGAAGTAACTTACACTAAGCACCGCGCTCCTTTGCTCTCCGATTTTCACACTTCCATCTTTAACCTAAAGACGAGAATTGTAAAAGAATCCAAGGCGTTAAAGGATTCGCCGACTGAAGAACATGTGATCACTCCTCTCTCTTAACTAGCTCTGTTTTTACGTGCATTAGCGTCGCATGTATCATTCTAAGTGCACCAACAAAAAGTTAGTTAAGGACCCGCGTAGATAGAATCCCTGGGAGCTGGCAATCTGATGGTATGCGCGCGATCGATGCATCATCGCGACAGCTCCCACGTCCACGTAGGTGGGATCTAGCTATCCGCGTCATTATAATGTACCTACATTGTACGTGTATCGTCTTCGATGGGCTCCGAGGACTTAATCTGAGGAAATATACTTTTTATTATCCAAGCATTTATTTGGATTGAACCTCACACGCGTTCCACGTGGGAGGCCGTGGGATGATCATGAAAAGTGAAAAGTATGTTCTATGATATATTTGGACTTTCTTTAGGAAGCGTGTTTTAAATTGATTTAATGTTTTGAAAATTCTTACGATGTTAGGAGATCCAAAGTTCCGTAAGCTCGAAGGATAAAGAAATGTGACGGAGTTATTGATATAAGTTATAACGAATTTAATATTAGAAAAGATACTAAACCAGAACTAGCAGCAGGTTTGTTGGCAGGAAATAATAAAGTTTTCCTAGAACGCGTCCTATGACTTGCTAGTATTCTGGCTCAGTGCCAATGATAATAATTTATCAGCGGAGAATATCTATGGGGGCCTAGTTGAATGCAATCTCCATGGAATCGCTGGCAATTATCATTTACAGGCTGAATTTTCGCCTTAAATGCACCGAAACGAACCAGGGATTGTGTTAAATATTGCTTAAGATGCTAATGCCATCGCAACTCGCGCCTGACTATCTACAGTTCCTTATTGTTTATTTAATACAGTGAATCGGACGAGAATTTTCGTTTGGTAATGGATAGTGCCTGTTTCTTATGTAAATCTTTAGCCTCCTATAACTTGAACCGAAATAAATTTTAATAAAGGTTTTAAAATTTGGCCGATATGCGGTTGCAGATTTCACATTACAATAAAATTGAAAACGCTACAATAACATATTTTTCAATCCAATAATATGTAAACTTTATTAAACAACGTGGACCCACCCAAATACCTATCTGGGGGTAAACACCGCATAATATTAGTGAGGCAGTTAGTTGCACGGGTCTAAACGACTAATGATTCTGTCACAATAGGTTGCAGGATTGATGTCATTAATCTTGTTGGCAATCCTAATTAATTTGAGGGACACTCGGATACAACTCAACCAGATAGTTGACAAGTGGTAATTGATAGACTGCGTAAAGGCGCTGCGTTAATCGAGATCGAATTATTCAGATAGGATCGCAATCTCGTATTTCTAGTGTGGATGTGCAAATTAATTGCGCCAAGGATGTTAGTAACCATATCACTTACATACATATAAGTCCATTAATCTATTCATACTCTAGTTCGATATTCTTAAGGACGCGTTTATTGTAAACTTGATTACCTTTGCCTACATGTGGCTTTAATTACTTTACTTTTTATCACGTCTCACGCTGACTTCTTTCGAGCAGCACAGATCATAAACTGGAATATACATAACAAACTATCATAAATTGATCCCTTGGCAACAGAAAGTCAGACACCAAAATTATGAGCTCTTACAAAAACAAAATAAAACTGACTCGGAAGGGTTGCACATCTGGATCCGAATGAAACAGCGAGTGAACAAACAATTACAGCAACACATAGTTCGGATGGCCGGGACCATCAATCTAGTTGCTTCAGCGGGTTAAATGGAGTGTGCACAGTTGGTACAGGAGCGGCTGCGGTGTTGGGCAACGCGTGTACAATGGCCCGCGCGTTCCGTTCGCCGCCCGCCGCGCCGATAGTCACGGCATGCGCGTCCTGGGATGATGGTTGAAGTTTAAACTTTACTTCAGAAGAAAATACGTCTTGCATCTTGACGGCTTTTAGTCTTTCTTCGCTGGCGTTAATTCTTGACTTCATATTGTAAAATTAATTTATCCTTTGTTTAGAAATTATGTCGAGCTGACATGTAACTTGTTATTCTATCTCAAGAAATACAAACATCTATATTGTCTAAGTATGGAGTATAAAAGTATAGATCAAAAGATTTTTATGCGAGAGGGACGATTTCGATTTTTTTAATCTTTGGTAAATCTTTGTTTGTCTACTTTGAGTCTATTTACTACGTGAAATAATAGCAATTGTTAACGTCATTAAAATCTTGTTGACCTCTAGCAACGGAGGATATTGATGACATAAACTTAGAAAACTACACCGCTTGTCTCTTACATTTTATACCACAAGCCCGAGGCGTGGTAAGTTACGCAACAGTGGACTCACCAACAGCAGTAGCCGTTAATAGCACCTGATAACTTATTTTGTTAAGCATGGCATTTTGTACTTGCTACTACGGTTCGATGGCTTGCCAAATTTTCGCGCAACAAAAAATTCCTTTGCGGTCTGACGAATATCACGCTAGGAAGTAAATATTACGATCACGAATGCTTATCTGTTTTATGAAATTTATTTGGAACATTAACTTTTTTGTGCAACAATTTGAATATTACTTTTTTGAACTTAGGTTTAGATGTCCAAGCTATGTTTGAGATGTTATGCTCTCCTATTGTATTAGAACTTTTATCTCAAAACTATTATAGTTCTTAATATATTTACTAGAAACTTTAATTCAAGTCGAACCTTAACAGAAGAGTTAGAGGAATAGAGCATGACTTAAAGCCTTTCTATATAATGTAATGCAATTTGTTCCATGTCGTTATCATTACCCTGCAGTTTGAAAACACCACCAAGCAAATAACGCTTACAAACATATCTTGCTTGTTTCAGCTGGTCTTGAACTTGGCAATCGTGGTGTATCGTGCTTTGGACTACACGCACAGCGATGATGAAGAGCGACTCATTTCACCAGACCTGGAGGGCCTTATCACCGAGATGACAGCAGGCAACATTGCTGGTAAGATCTATGTATATTGACTTTAGATGAACGAATGAACTAGTTTAAGAAGTGGAATTTGCTAATGTATTGGTATTGGGATTTATTGGTACATACATACATCTATTGTCTTTGGTAGTGACAGCTTGTTAACTGTTATCCTATTATTGTTGAACGTTTCTAATGCAGTGAAATCTATAAAGCGTTATTTTGTCTTTACCAGATAAATATAAAGGGCTCAACGGTCACGAGAGCGTAATAATTGGACATTTTCAAGCACCTACGGAAAAAGTCCAATTTCGGTTTCTCTGCACTTTCCCTCTCTGACCTTTCAGCGAACTCGTGCGGTCACGATCTTCTTTATCTAACACATTGGACAGCTCTGTTTTTTTGACACCAGGGGAGGTATGAATTAGTAGCTTATGTTTAAATATGGTAACTTGTTCAGATTACCTATCACTTCAATGTGGCAATACCTTATAAACTTCTAATTTGAAATTATTGTTATAATATGTTACTACACTTTCCAACTGCCATATATATAAGTGTGTGTAGCCTTCATATACCAATACAATGTGATTTAAGTATAGATATAGAACCGATACTAAGAATAAATAAATCTTTTATGCACGATAAATCTGACAGTTTTCCTTCGGATTATTTTGACGGTAATTGGAATCTCCAATTTTGTATCTCCCCATGCTGTGATCGCGATAGACAGACGTGCGTGCAAACACGTTTTAGATAGCGTAACCTTTTATAGGTTCCCGTTAGATCAATCGCTGAATGTGAAATTGGTTCGATGCTCGTGGCTTGACCGCTGACCGTCTGCTTCGATTCGCAACTTCCACTTCAATGTGAAATTTTGCACTCATGAGAAACATCTGGTCTTTTATGAACTCAAATATTCGTTTAATGGATGAAATACTATTAAAAATGTTGATTGAAATCGATATCAACACAATTTAATTATCATTTCTGTAAACATTCATTACCCTTAAAGAAGCTTACGTCTTCGGATCCTTTACAATTAGCAATAGTTTCTGGTAACTCACTTATACTTGCTTAATTTGTAAAAATAAACACTTGATACATCATTTTCTGTTCAATCAAGTTCATTGGTTTCTTCTGAGCTTCTTGCATTTTATTGACGCCGACAAAGAACGAGAATGCTTATAGCTTTAATGAGAGCTTCGCTTAAGCTCCGACCCGACATTGGAACGTGACTTTGTATAAACATAGCTATAGCATGGTGTGTAAGTCAGCGAAGGCTACTAGTTAGGGTTGGTCTAGACGGACCCTCAACAATGTGCTGTGTGTAAACGGTCTCTTTATAGCGAGCATAGTATGAGTGGTCTGTAAAGTCAAGTAACTGACTTTATTTGAGCTTCGGTGGGTATTAGGGCTAAACACGAAACGCTAATGTCGTTTCGGTTCTACAATTATCTTATAAGAATCACAGGCTGCGGCTCACAATTGGTGATCTAATATGGATCTCTCAAGGTTGGCTCCAGCAGTGTAGCAGTGATGATTAAGAGATCATGGATATCAATGATCATCGGTAATCACTGGTGGCTCGTTTCGTAGTTGTTTGTCTCATGGCATTACTCCAGAGGACTTGTAGTCTGAAAGTTTACTTTGTTCTTAAGTACGAGTAACTTGCCACAACTTATCTTGTGTAATTTTTCCATTGCACGTTACAATTAATATCAACTCTGCGATTTCAGTAAAGACATTAAAAGTTGCGTGATTTCGTAGTAGCGTTAGATGAAGTCATTTCCGTTCGAATTTAACTTGAACGTTAGTTTTTAACTGTGCTCACAAAAACAGCAGTCTGCGTGTTCTCGATCGACTGTTAGTTCGTGGGAGTTGACTCTATTCATTATGTTCGGATGCGATGTCGTCTCATGATCGTTTTGAGTCCTCTGTAATTGTTGTTACGGTGCGGGCCGGTTGTGGGTTAATTGCACGTTTGTTTGTAATCGTAATGCATGCATGTGGATTGCGATGCGCAATTAGAATAATGAGAGATGCTACTCTTTGCTATTGTTATTTTGTTTTTACTCCACTGAAACGGTAGTTATTCGCTTGTTGACATATATGGAGTCTTTTTTGTGGGTGATGGTTTTACCTGGTTACAAGGAGCTTTGTTTATTCACATTCGATGGTTGTGCTTGCATTTGTTAATGCTTGGTAGAAGAGGTCTAGTAAATAATAAAGAAAACTTTCTAGACACAAGAGTTTTGGGTTCGTATCAATAGGCTGTTTGATGGCGCAGTAAAGTTTTAAGTGATTAGTAGACGGGTGAGTAGATTAATGACTTGAAATGAAGTTAAGTTTAAAATTACTTTGGGTATAGTCTGATAGGTGACTGATTAGTGTGTGGCCTACGAAAACCCGTACCGGGGTGAAAGACCACAAGTGATGGATCGTTTTCAATAAAAGATTCATGTTGCTCAGCAAAAACTTTAATGCAATATCATTGATACAAACTCACTTAAATTGATATATGAAACATTCTAATAGATCCGCCGTACATTAAGATGTCTAAGATCGTATTAGGATGATCATGCTGTTGCTTTTTGTTCGCTTGTTGCGTTCTATCCAACGAGACAGGGCAATAAGGTCGTTTTATATTAGACCGTAGAGTTCAAATTTATACGGATTAATTTCCCGGTAATAAATCTTGATATTTAAATTTTTGATTATAAAAAGTTAATAACCATTTAATGTCCCGGGTATGCTAACTTCAGTTTAGCATTGTATAACATTGACGATTTAATCTGTTCTGCATCTATGGAAACAGATTTGGAACGATAATTATTTGACCTCGATAGTACAGAATTCTATCGATCATCTGACTTTAGATCGATGCGATAGTGTCAGCAGCCGACGCACGAGAGGACAATGGATCGATACACGACAAGCATTGTGCGCCAGTTGGGCTCATTCACCTGTCCAGTTCGACCTGATGACCTGTATTTCAATCTTGTGTACTGTGAACGAATAGCACACAGTTGTTGCCTTTACTACTTCGTTCAGTTGCACTGTGATGAGTTCGAAGAACGATTTGTCTCGATCTATCGTCTCGGTAATCGTAACGACCGATCGATCTGTTGTTTCGTCGGTTGAAGCGATGCGCGACGGATTGCTTCCGACAGTGTCGACGATAGTGGTGATTTTAATTTGCGGTCAACGGTGTGAGTTGCAGACGATGCAGTGATATGATATCAGCCTGTGGAATTGGCTAAGTGGTTTAGATTTACCATTATTTCCAGATATATTTAGTAATTAAACCACTAATATGGGGAATAACTTATAAATTGGATAGTAAAACTAAAACCGAATACGAAGTAGATGTTGACCTCTGTAGAGTACGTTATTTCCTTTAAATTCTATTGTACGTAACTAGAAGACTATAAGATGCGAAAACCACTTTCAACGGATTAGGAAGACAAAAGTTCATTCGCTTTAAAAATATGTCTTGTGAATTTGAAATATAGGTCAATCTTTCGTAGGTTGCCAGCAAAACAGACTTCCAATGCCACCTACATATAGAACGCTTCTAAGAAGCGATGGGAAATCAATCGATACTTTCGTTTTGACTTGGGCCCTTGTTCTCATCGGTTGCAGTCGTGAGCTCCGTGGCCGAGGCTCGCTGGGCTCCCCGGGGACCCGAGGTCAATGTTGTAGTTGTATCTATCTTGACCTCATTTACGAACTTGTCAGCTTTCGTGATTGCTATCGGGTTACCGAACGTGATATCGAATGAGCTCCAAGCTGCGTTCTAATAAAGTTAATTGTTGTAACTTGTAATTTTAAATTGCGAACAGTGTACCTTTAATTGGTCTGTATTTATTTCGACTAGAGACTCGGGCTGTGCTCGAAATTCGACCATAACTGTCTGTGTATCAAACGCATGGTAGTGTGAATTATGTCATTTTTCCTAAAGTTTGTACATTTTGCATTATTCACAAAAAGAGGCCCCAAGTTAAATATAACTGTGTTCGGAGATGTCATGTGTAATTTCATGATGTTCCTGCTTAAGTCTTACAAAACAACTACAGAGTTTAACTACATTACCATATTGATTACACTTGTTCACGACTGATAGTTTACTAGGCAGTTAAATAAGCAATACGTAGGGATTTTAATTGCTTGTGTGTCCCTAATTGTGACCTTCGTATAGCCAATATAACGTCCTAATGATTGGAACTGTTATTTTGCGGAATTAAAAGATTAATTTATAATTTTATACCACCAAAAGAATGATTAATTGTTATTGCATTTCCTATCTGATGACTACTCAAAGTAATTTATACGAATATCGATGGCAGGTGTGTGGCAAAAATTGGTGAATAACGACCAAGACGTAACGGTGCGTGTTCCGTTTGCAGTCATTATAAGGCAATAAATTCGCTCTGCCGCGATGCCGGCCTCCTAGGGGGAAGCCGTAGGTATGTTGTTGAGAGATTACAACTCGATTATGAATCGCGATGTCGCCGCCTCGATACATGCGGAAATCTGGTCGTGAGCGCATTCCTGCAGCTGATATGACACGGTTTTTATGCCCTACAATTTGAATCCCTTTTGCTATTACGGACACTTGATATGAAGGCGGTTTGTAACAATCTGCAAACTAAATAACTGCAAAATTTCTTGAGCTTTCCAGTGCACTTAAGGGCAAGGGTGTCAAAAGGAATGTAATAAATGCATACGTATGCACAGTACCAAAATATTTTTTTTTTAATTTTGTCTGTCTGTCTGTTTGACCCGGCTAATCTCTGAAACGGCTAGTCCGATTTTGACGGGACTTTCACTGGCGAGTAACTGATGTAATAAGGAGTAACTTAGGCTACTTTATCTCGGCATAGGTTTCTAAAAGCGAAGCGAGGGCGGGTACACTAGTTTACAATAGAGAAATTGTTAAGGTAAATCAGGTGCAGAAAGGCGCGTCATTGTAAAAGCCAGTCGTAACTCTGCGCTAAAGTTATGTAAGCCGCTGATATTAATTAAACAAGTTATCTAGAATCACAGCGAGACTAATGGCGCCTGCGCTGGGACAAGCGTTGTTAATTTTCACTTTCCATAAGCGTCGTCGAGCCGCTCCGCAGGGCGATATTTTAGGTCTCGTTTATCTTAACCTTTGCTCCGAAGCCGGCGCCTCGTGCGTCACACCATTCACAATTACAGCGATTGCTTATGTTGTCTTTATGGCAATTGCCGATGAGTGAACTGAAGGACCAACTGAGGTAGATTCAAAAGAGACTTGCAGCTAATGAATCGCACGTTGTCCTGCAGAATCCCACCACTGTTGAGGAAGGGCAGTGTCAACTTAAGCTACAAAAATACTGTATGTATGTAGCTTTTATTTCTCTTTGTTTATCTCGATATCCTTCGAAACTTTTAAATGCAAAAGTTGAAATTAGGTCCCCAATAGTTTGGCTATCCAAGCATGTTCTTCTTTGTATAGTTCCCATTTCCAATAAACATTATGTACCCTACAAGCGATGCGAATAGGTAATGAATAAACTCGAGGAAAGATGCTTGTTGCCTTGAAGATTAATATCGAACGTGCAGATAGCCGTGTGACCGTGCAGTTCCCAAGTGACCCGTGCTGATCTAAAATTAACGAGTGTCCCACAATACAAAATAGCCGGAAATCGCACGGGCGGCGGGCCGGAATGCGATGGGTGTATGTAAATAGAGACATTCTCTCGCCATTGTGCCGTTTCAGCACCAACGGTATCTGTAGGTACTTACTCTTACTGATTAGTGGGTTTCGCAACCACTTCTTCCGGGTACCGGTAAAGCGTAACAATCCTTTGCCGAGCTACTAATGATTCGTTGTCACCCGTCGCTTCACATCTTACAGTCAACTGAAAAAATGAATGACCAAACACATGGAATAAGATAGTCAAGTGTAATTGTCGTATAGTAATCAATCCTAAATGTAAAATTATTTTAGTTTTAGTCAATATTGATTCTTCTCACATTTGACCACTTATTTAAAACGCCTTAAATTGTTTTCCAAGATGCTACTCGTATGTTCGGAATCAAATCAAAATAAAGTGGTGAGATAAAGCGCGCGCGCATTGTATTCTCATGACCAAATGCCCCAGTCCCACATTGTCTTGATTCTGGATATTAAGCGCTAGCCGCAGACCGGCCCGTTCGCAAGGCCGCCGTGACGAAAGGAAAAAACGAGAAAGTATCCATCTTTACGACCGCTTTTATATGCAGATCTAAAGTTATCTCCGCGATTCTCCCACGGGCTTTAAGTGATCTTAGTTTTGAAACAAAAATTCTCGGTCGCTTTGAACAATTGAGTTAACAAATATTTGCACTGCTCTTATTTGGATTACTTTTTCTTTTAATGGCAGGCACAGGCTCTGTGAATGTATTATTCAGGTACCTAAGGGACACGGCTTGGGTTCTACATTTGCTAGGCTTTTGCGAGGAGATTTTAACTTAACTAAAAGACCATGTTGTTCTGCAGTATATTGAATCTTTTCGTAGTCTAGTTCATCCCATAGTTTTCCACATCAGGTACTCCCGATTTACAATTTTCACAAACCTTTAGTTTACGCTTATCGTACTAGACAGCTTTTGCTGTGACAGAATTTTAATAACGCTGCACCTTGGTTGTTTCTTTGAACTATCTCGACAACAACTTCACCTACCAGGTCCAATCGTGGTCCTAAACCATGCTCAGCCCCTCTTTAATATTGAACGGTTTTTTTTTATTAAAATCGGTTCTGTCAGTTGGTAAGAGTTCAATGACAAACACTGTTCTAGGATTTTATATTAACTTACTGATTGATGTTACATCTGTGTTTTGAATGGGTATGTTTCAGGTGTGTGTTTAAGTTAACGAGACGGCATTTTGGTGATTTCGCGGTGATTCTGCACGGCTCGTTGAGCCGCGGTTATGATTATGATAGTCTTTTGTTGTGCGGTTTACGACCATGTCTCGCACTGCTTCACCTTACGTTGCCATCTTTTATCGTTCTGCGGAAAAAATATGTTGCTTTTGTAGTTGTTTTAGTCTTATCTTGTAGAAAGGAAGTCGGATGTTGAGTATATTACGATGTTATTTCAGAAATGCCGTTGCGATCCCGCAAAATTTTACTGTTTACTGGTTTAGCTTTTGAATAAAGTGTAAATTTGCGGTGCTAAAAAATTGTTATAGGTCCTGTAATGGTAGAAGTTTACTGTTTAACAAAGGTACTACTTAATATCAAGGGCTCTAGATAAATATTAATTTACGTAAAGGTAACTTAAACATTTATGTGTATCATAAATATTTATTTGGTGGCATATCACAAAACAAATTTTTCTCAAAATATTTTGTAGTTTACGAACTTCGAAAATTTAATCCTATTAAGTATTATCGCTCATGGTAGCTTAAGTTGCAGTTTGAAAGTGATACTGAATCATTATTTCGTAAAATCACGTTCTGGGCCGGTTAATATTTTTTATAGCTTTTATTGCTCTTTTAGCATAAATTGACGTGTTAAAGTGAGCATGCACGTTGCCATTTAGCGGTTAATGTGTGGTTTTGTAACATTGTTTAATTATGATTCTTGTATTATGTAGCAAGATCTGTTTTTTGTAATTTCCCTTTAGTAGTCAAAGAATTTCTCAACCATCTTTCCCACATGGTATATCTCCGAGTAGTCTGCTATTCGTATGTGATATCCTTCGTTTTTTGACTGATCATTATTCACCGAAACTTTCCTAAAGCATATAGTCATTCGCTAAAATCTTCTTATAGAATACCGCTTTAATTTTCAGTACATTGCAGGTGGATGGATATAAAGGTCGTCAAATCCTCATAAAATGGTGCAGGGACTCTGCCATTTGGTTATCCACTGTTCAGAGCCTACTACACTCAATAACAGAATAAGCTTTTTAAACCACTTTCATCTTTCAAAACAAGTGTTTAAAAGTGCAGAAAATGGGAACAAGTTTATAAACAAGTATATTTGGTGAACGCGGTTTCACATCGTCTTTCAGTACGTCCCAGTTTCTTTCAGCCGTTGATAGTGTTGTTATGAAAGCTCGGTAGAGGGCGCCAGGCGGAGCTAGGTCAGTGCAGTCTTAAACTTGGCCGCCGATCTGGATCAGGGCGCGTTCAATGTTTCATCGACCATCTGATTCTGTCTAGCAATGTTTCTTGTGGAACCAAATCACAAGCTTATATTTAACTTGCTTCTTTGTTGTCTACATTGATACGTGACAGGGACTTTTTAGTCCTTTTAAAAATAACATACTCACGTACGAGAGTAAAATTTGGCATGGTTAAAGTTGACATGGAGAAGAAGTTATGAAAGCTGAATTTTGTTTCTTTGAATCATTTTGTTACTTGGAATATTTACTTTACCGAAAATCATTATTTTCTCGTGAACGTAATACGAGTTCACTTTTGCAACAGTTGCAATATACAATATACATGCCGCAACGTCATAATTTGACTTGTTAATTACTCGTTGCTCAAAACGTACCGTGTACACATTTATCTACCAAATTTCTTGTAAATTAGTGTCCTGCATTGTTGTTGGTCGGAGTCGTGAGCTGTTATTTCGCTTGAATTAGTTTAGGGCTACGATGTTAAATAATGAGAGTAGGCGATTTAAGGTTGATAGTAATTAAAGAAAATTTTGTAGTTGGTCATGGTTTTTATCATTAAGCCATGTTGGAGGCCCTTGACCAACACTAGGGTTGGTCACTAACCCTTCTACTAATCTGCACTGGAGCAGCGTGGCGGTGTAAGTTCTTACCACTTCCTTCCCAATTATAAGGAGAGATTCAAGCATGCAGTGTCGACATAAATTTTTTGAGCACGCTTTTATCGCAATATTTCAACTCATAAGCGCTTACAAAACACAGATCTCTTTTATAGATCCACATTACTAATTTAAATAGGTGTACATTTCAGATGCATTGTCATCGATCCGTTTACCCATGTCCTCATAGGTCACTGCCGAGTGGCCCACAAACACGCAGGTTATCGATGCGGAATGATCCGCGGCGACGCATTGTATGCAAGAATGTGACGCGTGTCGGTCGGTGGGCGTCATTGTTTCCACACACCTCCGAGTTCCAAATTGACAGATTTACAGCCAAATTCCTACGCATGGTACAGGTTTTGATTACTTCTGATTGATGTTGTGAAGTTAGGTCGCTGTTTGATTGATAAAGTAGTTACTATTGTGTAACTTTTTTCAATTACAGCGAAATTTTATGACTAAACTTTATAATTTTGAGTTTAAAAATACTAGGCTCTATAAAAAGTTCTGACACTGGTCTTAAATAGATTGCTTCAAGCAGTTGTTGTCGACAGCTTCAGGTGATCAGTCTGCGTCATTGTATGAACCAAGTGCTTCAAACCGCTCGTGTTCGGTGGTGAGAGAGCACGGGTCTTTTCGAAGCAGTTTGTCTGTGGCCAGAATTAGCATTTATTTTACTTAACTTGCAAGTCATGGTTTTAATTTACGTAATTTTTAGGTGATAATTAAATTGTGACTGATCGGGGGCTAAATCACTTTTGATCGCCATTTATTTATCTTATAGAAGAAAGTCATCTTTATTTATACCTATTTCAAAATATTACTTGTATTACTTCGATAAATCCTTTCATGTTAGAGCGGCAAAGGCTACGTTATCATCAATCTTGAGATTATCTTTTAGAGATGTCCTATTTGGGCCCCTTCCATATTGGTGTACTTATCTAGAAAGATCATTTCTCCATATTTGCGTCGTAACATGAATTTATAAAAAAGTTTTACATGTGTTATCTTAGTTTTACACTTGACTATCAGTAATTACGTGTGTAGATCTATCTTTAATTTCACAATTTCTTTCATCCATTTCTAGGACATTTCTGAAATTATTCTTCAAAATGTACCGGAAGTCAAACCCTTCACGTATACATAGATAACTGGGTGAAATTTATATTGTATGAAGAACATGGAGAATAAAGCATTACTCATACTGAAGTATCTCACGTTGTGTCGATGTAAGGCAGCGCCCTCTACCTCTCGTATTTCGTCGAGAAACGTCGATAAATTCTCCATCTCGTGCTGACGCGCAATTATGGTGTTTATTTTGCACATAACCTACTTCGGTGTATCTTTGATGAACTGTTATGGTGTACTTACACTGCAAAATTGTGGTGGACAATATTCGTCAATAAGTTTTATGTTTTTAACAATGTATGGCACGTAACTGTCTGAGAGTATTTGCATAAGATGCTACGTCTTATGTCCTACTGCAATTGCAGCGTAAATGTCATCTGAACTCTATTTAATTACATGTTTAATTTAACTTGGTCGTTGTTTTTGGTTACTCATATTACAGCTGGCAACGTATTGATGATGTTTTCTTTCGAGCGGCGGTGAACATGTACCATTAACAAAGCTCTCCTTTGTGTCTAATTAAACAAACAAAAGTATTTTAAATGTCTGAGAATATTCAACAACTTTAAGTTTAGATGTGCCTGATGTAGAATACTAGGGGATCAATCAAGCTTTAAGAGCCAAATTTGCATAACACGGGCTTCTACTCTATAGTATAAAATATTGGTCCTGATGAAAACAATGACAGTATGGCGACCCTATCCAGGATCGAGCCCATTGTTTACAGTGTCGTGCCTGAGTAGTGGCGCAGTGAAAGTGTTGGCTGTTGTCCGGCGCCATCGCCTGCCAGCTCGCCACACGAACCTTCGACCTACGAAACCGCTCGTTGCGGACAATGTCTCAAATTGTTATTAATAGTTTCGAGCGTGTTATGGGCGTAGCCTATTAGTGGTTCTTTGTCTGACCCCGCTTGATCGATGATCGGCGCTTTCCGTTCCGAGATGGTAAATTTCCTGGTGAATTGGACGCTCTGCTCCTTTGAAATGCTGCTTTGTCTTTAATGGCTTTCATTATACTGTTTTGTTGTCGAACACCTGATAGATACATGTCTAAATAAAGCTATTTGTTAGCTTAATTGTAAGGTGGATTCGTTTTAGTTTTTAATTGTAGGCACTTATAGATTTGAATACGACTGAATCAATCTGTCAATCAAAATGACTGGCAAATTGGCCTCAGTAAATCTTAGAGGATGTAATGCGAATTTTACTACGTACCTATAACAGCAGACATCATTTCAGTTAGGTGTTAAGTATCGCCTCCAATCCTTAATATACTAAACTCTAAGGCAAACTGGGGTCGTAGTAAATACTGCTTATCAGCATAATGAAACTATTGTTATTCTTTGTAAATCAATCTCAGTAATTTTGGAAAAAATTGTAAATTTTCCCGCAGATAGGGTACAGTTATCAAGTGCTCTACGCACTGTTATTCCTGTAACAATGTTCGTCGTGCGCGATATGACATTTGTTTGCGCACGATCTCACTTTGGCGTAGCTACTCTAGTACTCTTGCATTTCATTGGTAGCATACTACTACTAGCAGTTGGTCCCCGTTAGGGCCCGCCCCGGTCCGCTTGCAACTCTCTGACTTATTGGCACCATAACGGGTAACAATTAACTATCGATTCTCTCCCACGGATGCTATTTACTGTTGCATACTGAAGCAGTTATTACAGTAAAAGAGGTAGTTACTATTGTAACAACCACATTGTCACTACGTGTTTGTACATGTGTGTAAGCCGTCGGTAATTGGACTTGTACGGTTTATAAATCTGTTACATTACTATCGTCTGTAAGCCTATTACGTTACAATCACGAAACACATGTTGTGATGTTTCAAACAACATAGTGCTGAATTGAAATGAATAACAGATATTTAAGCGGTGAATATTTGATTGCCGTCATATCAATAATTCAATTAGCGTCATGCAATTACAATGGTATAAAACGGTATTTCTATGAATTTGAATTCCTGTTCTCAGTCTGTCTATGTGTACTAGGTTTTCTACATCTATCGCATACAAGGAATACTACTATTTCTACGAGAGTAGGTAGTGTTTACTTAACTTATTTATTCGCTAACTATTCGACGTAATATACAATAGGCTTATCGCATCGAAAGTGAAATTAGCGGTGTATTACTCAAACAAACAATAGATCTTAGGCCACAGAGCAGAGGTCTAACGGTGAGTCAGAGCAGCGTGACAATAATGGGACATAGACTTATGTATCATAGCTTGCATGGCGCCAGAACCGATGACGTGAAATTGTTATGTGCGTGTGAGTGAAAGTGATTTGTTTTTTTCGAACGCAGTGGTAGTGTATGTTTCGTTTAATTTGCTAAAATAATTGTATTTAGGAACGGTAACGTAACATAATTTAAAAAATAAAATTCAAGTTCTACACTTCTGATCCATGTAAACTTTACCTATGCCAAATCTTAAAACCGTACCTAAGTTCAACCCTTCACGTTTTAATATGCAATAGCAACATCGAGCAAGTCGTTAGACGATGATAATGATTGTTACATCGATACAAATCTTGTGACTAATAACACACTGCGCAATCCTTAGAGCCAGGAGCGGGACCTTTGCCCGGTGACTTAGCATTACTGTGTAATAACAATAAATGTTTATGTTTATTACTCTTTAAGATATTATATTTTGAACGCGTCATGTCTTAGGACACCGCTATCGAACCGTTATCTAAAGAAAATGCAGTTTCTATCCATTGCATTGGTTGTGTGATTGAGGTATGATTAGGACTGATTAGGATAGACGTAAAGATTAATGTATGTCTGTTTCAACTAACCAATCGACCGACCAACCAACCAACATTGTGAACAGGAACGTGAACTCGATGTAGTGTAGTATGTGAGTAACTCTTCAGTAGGATCGAGATTGGGAACCGTGTCTCAACTGAATGCTTCAGAATGCAAAAAGATAGAGAAACTAATATCTGAATCCCGCATAGATAATATTCTTTACGGTGTGCAACTGTTTTCTGTCAATCTAATGGCAACGTATTAAGCAGGACAAACTGGGTTCTTAAACTGAAATATTCAATACTACTATCAATTGTTTTTAAGTATCTTTTGGCGTAATAATGGAACAATAACAACTACTGCTGATCACTGTACTTGTGACTGTGACAACTACCACTCATTACCAGCAATAGGCGTAATGTAGCCTCGCGTGCGCTGACAATAATTCGGGGCTTAGCAAACATTCCCAGATAGGGTTAAGGTCAACCCGCCAACCCGCCAACCAGCCAACTAAGTGACTCATTAGAAACCTCACGTTTGTATTAACCTACGTTTTGTTCACTACCAACGCGATTGAATTGCATATGTGATAGATACGATGTCTTATACAAGACACTAATGAGACTACTCTACGTTGCAATGCCTCGAATAAATCAGTTTTACGTACTAAACTTGCGTGAAAAAAATAAAGTTGCGACGTGTGTAGTAGCGCCTAAGGCAATAAAATCGATAAAAAGTATATTTTGCTTTGATTTTTTTAATTTTTTGGGTGATAAAGGTGACTCGAAACCATTTAAATACTCCCACATTTAATTATAAACGCTCCTGTGTTTTAATTTAGAGCTTAGGTAAAGGAATTTTCATGATTAAAAAGTGAGGAATTTTAGTAAACGAAGCTTTCTAGGTAGAGGAATTTGTAATTTGAGTTACATTAAAGTGCGCACTGAGGGCTTTTCAGCGGAATGAAAAGAAATAGTAGAGTCTTTTCGGCCAGAAGTACCTGTGTAACTTCACTTTATTTTATGACGCAAACTTTAACGTCAATTAGAAACTACAAGCTATTATAGACCTAATTAAGTAATTACAAATAAAATTGATTTTTCATCTGATGTCGACGATTAAAGAGACGTTGTTTGTACGATGAGGCCATTCAAACCAACACTTACTTAAGCACAAAACAGAAGATGCTAATGTTATTCTATAATCTTTGTAAAAACCCACATATACATTTCTAGAAAAATCCTTAAAACTCCGCTCCAATGATCAACACTATTGTCATGTGCTGACGCTGTTTTGCGTAATCGAATGTCGTGTCAACAACTCCGAGGGGTGTCACCGCTCTCATTGATCAGTGACTGATCACAAAGGATCGTGGTCGTGACGTGATTCGCAACGCAACTGGATCGCACGTGCCTGATCAAGGCCGTTAGGTTTGCATGAAGTGCTTTTGAAACCTGTTTTGGCAATAACACATTATGGCAGACATGTGTTTCGATTGTACACCAGATCCTTAATGTTACCTAATTATCCTTTTATACTGTTGATTGTATGAACCTGGTCTAGCTTGTCACTAGATATTAAGACAGCTTTTATATATTAAATCCAGTGAACCAACGGAATTGAAACTATATCATTTTGTCGCCTTCTGTCTATGAGCATGGGCAACCTCAGAAGTATACCTACGTGTTAATAATATATGCTATATTTGGTGTGATGCTTTGCTAAAGGATCGGGTGCATACAGTTATTTTCTAATGTTTTAATGTGTAGTGAACCATTGTTGCTGATCTTCCAACTTTTGGTCCTTCAGTTCACACCTTTTCATTTTAATTTATTCCTTTGAAACGTTCTCATATTCATTTATTTCCTCTTGGTTACAGAGGATGACGAGGAATGCGGGGCTATGTCCGAGGGCTCGGAGACATCAGAGGGTGGTCGCGCCGACACCGACGACGAGGGAATAGAGAGGGACTCCGAGCCCACGCCGCGACGACGCCGAGTGAGGAGGTTCCAGCTGAAAGATGTTGTTGAGGTTGGTTCAGTTCCTTAATTGATCTGCTTTAAGATATAGGTTAAGATAGGTTAGATACTGCACTTTGTTTGGGGGAAGTGGATCTTCTGCAAGTTATTTTATGGTGTTTTGAGTTATGTGGGATTTTTACCCTCTACAACTCTCGTGATAATGATCCTGTGTAGATGTAGATACTCCGAGATTACAGAAACATCAATGCTGTATGACATTGAAACAGAATTGTTATTGAAATTATGCCGGTTTCCTGTCCACATTTTCGTAACATAATAATCCTACTAATATTATAAATGTGAAAGTTTGTAAAGATGTTTGGATGTTTGGACGTTTGGATGTTTGTTCCTCCTTCACGGTCTAACCGTTGAACGGACTAAGCTGAAACTTGGTACACAGATAGGTTGCATCCAGGAATAGGACATAGGATACATTTTATCCCGATTATAGATTATAGGTTCCCTTGGGATAAAATCAATATTTTGTTTATCGACTTTTCCGCGGGCGGAGCCGCGGGCATCGTTTAGTTAAAAAATAAACATAAAATTCTTAAATTCTATGATAGTAAACGACAATCACTTTTATTACTGCAGTAAACACATTGTTTATGTAATTTAATTTGTATTGCTATTCGAACTGATATACATTATAATGTAATATGAGAATAACGTTATCGAAATAAATCTCTTAACATAATTAAGTCTTGTGAACATCTCACGTACGGCTTTCTCTCGGGACTACGAATTTGGTTCCTGTTCTTGTGAGTATGTAATCCATTGTAATAAAGTCGGGGGTACATTTGTAATTGGAATTGAGTCTGACCTTTAATCATTTAATTAAATTGTACTAAGACCTTTTAATGTTGAGAGCAGTCGTTACCAAGTTCTTGGTGATTCTTAGTTAATTGTTAAAGAGCTTAGATTAAATACATACAATAAATTAAAACAACATAGGTATTTCCAAATTACTTAGTTATACTAAAAATATTTTTTGGACCCTTTCGTATCATATCCTAAATTATAAACGAACCTACAAAATACTTTTTTAAACGAAAAATGTAATTTGAAGATTTTTACAACGATAGTCGAAGTTTATCGTGAACAATATTTTATACCTTAACAATTTAATGATTTCCTTTCCAATTATTAAGAAGTGTAAAAATTAAAAACCTGACAATTAATCATCGTCGTCGTCAGTAGCAACGTGTGTAGGCAGCCTAAGTGCAGTGTTGCATCATTTCGTTCCCGGCGATCATGAGTGTGATGACATGTTTAGTTGATGACGACACACACTTTCACTACTCTATCACTTGTTTATGACCACCACGGGATCATCTGATTTGGGAGTTTGTTAGGCTTGTAATGAACTAGGCGTTTTTGTTTCATCCCAATTATTTTTACAATTTTTTTATGTATACTTTTGATGCTTACAGAATTGAAATACGAGAAAAGAAAATAATTTTAATTATTAATGTTGAAATATAAGTCTGCAAATAAAATAATAGTTCGATTCTTAATTCCGTGTGTTATGTTTGTTTATGTAGTAAGTAGAAGTGTTTCAATCTTCAGGTTATTGTGGAATAATTAGAATTTCAAAACCGCTTTCCAAATTTCAAAAACTATTTTGCTTAATTTCCATTTATGTTTGAATGAAATTATTTCAAAAATATCAAAAAGGTATCACAATGAACATTCATATTTTAAAATGGTGATGGTAATAACATAGGTCAAGGCTGATTAAAACGCGTTGGAGTTAGGCGTTCGTAAAGCTACATGTGAACGGTGCCTTATGATCGGTAATGGAATTTTACGATCCTATAACAAAGTCGTTAAGTGAATTTTGTATGCATCTAAGTGATTATTATTGTATGATGAGAAATGGTATAATGTTTCAATATTTATTTCGTGGTCAAACGAGTGCGGTTAGGGTTGTCGCTTAATATGAAATAAGTAGTTAGCAAGAATTATTTATTTATACAATACTGAAGTCAAAATTAGACCATAATTCATACTGCGTTAAAATATACGTATATATGTATATAATGTAGATTATTCGTTATTCCTGGCAGATGTCAATATAAAATTAAAATCAGGCAACGAGGCCTTTTGTCTTTCGTGTGTATGATGAGGTTGTGTGGGTTTTATTTTCTAAATTAAATACATTTGTAACTTTCCATCAGGCCTGTCTTTTGCAACACTATTGCGTCCTGTTTAATTTACTTTAGTTTGTCTCGGTAACTTAATTTTTTTAATGGAATACCTGAATAATTGGAACGGATGGAAGCCATAATAAATACGAAGTAACTAAAGTGACTGTTTGTATACTTCGAGCATTTACTGTCTGCACTTTTGTGTAGGATATAGGAAGAGTTAAACACTATAGGTGGCAGCCCTACTTATCCTACAATTCAACGAATGCATCTGCGTTTCCGTGCATCACATTCTCCGCATTCCCTTATCTTATTAACACTCCGCTGGACCATTTACGAGGAAGAAAGTATTATTATCATGAGCTCGAACGAAAGAAAGTTACGACGAGAGCATAAAAATAAAAGCTCTGAAAGTTTTTGAGCTTTTGAATTACTTTTATATTTGTTTATGAGGTGGTAGTTGTATAAGTTCGTGTTATTTGTAACAGAATGCGACACCTGTTAGTAGGTAATGTTGTTAATAATAATACCTATATTTATGTTTTAATATAATATAGGTATACTCAAGTATAAATGTTCATCGAGCTGACCTGTAGGACGATTTGTTACTAAAAGGAAGTTCCACTTCTTCTCCATATAAACTTTAACTATGCCAAATATTAAACCCATAGGTACGTGCGTGCGTTAAGTAAAGGGGACTGAAGTAGAACTATACACATATTAGTATATGTATAGATTTATACAGCGGGGTTACGGGCACTGATAAAACATCTATAAACACCACAAGTAATTAGTTGTACACAAACACCAATTAATACCGCGACCGACGCACTATTTCAACGATTTCTCCGACCCCTGCCCTCTGCCGGTAATGGTCGCCGATTATAATTTGCCTATTAATCTGTTAGTAATCCGCTGTCTTCGACTAATGAGGCGAGTGAGACGGCGGATCCTTTTATGGTAACACTGAATTTGATTTGCATCTGTAAATAGAAATAGTTGCTAAATTTGTTTACGGTTTGATACTTTATTCTGTGGATGGTTATGTGACTGTATATTACTGTCCTTAGTTGACGTCGGAAATTATGTGTTTGCGTTAACAACGTAACATTAGGCCAATCCGTATACGGTGGGCGATCAGTATGACGCAATGGTTAAAAGTTATACCGCTGTTCAGTAGGATCTAGGTTCGATTCCCAGCGACGCGGAAATTTATATGTGTATTTAAATTTCTGTAATCGGTTTAGGTCATTTCTTTCGTCTACGGGTTTGAATAATTATCATTACTGCGTACATGTCATCTAGATTATGTGGGATTATGACTGTAAAAAAATATTAATTTAAAAAAGCCAAATTGTTATAATTATTATCATTTTCTGTGTAGAAATTAAAAAAAAAAACCTAAAACAGATACTGAAAACTATTATCCAAAGCTCAAAATTAGTTATAAAATAAACAAAAACAAGACTTATCGTACAATAATTAACAACGATTCAATTACTAACGCCATTCACGCCACTTATCTTCATTTATTCCAGTTTATTGGTTCTCGTGGAGGTGCCCACTTGAATTTTATTATGAAGTAGAGTGGGCTTACTGTGAAGCAGACATTGTTGAAAATAATGAGATACCCAGAATTAAATATTATCGCATTTCTATTTATAATTCATTTGTGATGTTTATAAGAAGACCAGGCGGGTATTGTTTTACAACGTATTTTATTATGTTGATCCCTTAGTTTCCCACATTAAATGTTCTCGATCATCAATTCTCAAATACTTTTTATAAAGCTTTTTGGCTGGTCCCTTGAAATTATCTTAATAATAGCACCACTTACAGGGTTCAATTACGGTCCTAGAGTAAGGTCGGTCCCTCTTAAATATACCACAATAGTCAATGCGGCAATAAGTGTTTGCTACACGTAACTTTACGTTTTTTTATACTTGTAAAGGTATTAAAAAAAGTAATCTTTTCTTCTCGTTTCTGGCTGGTAACACACAATTATGTTTACGCTATATACAATACGAGTACATCTGGATGTTTTTAATTTTTTACCCGATAACCAGGAGGTTGTTTTTAATAGTATTACTTCGTAACTAACCTTGTTTGGGGGAACGGCTAAGAGGGCCGGATTTTATTAGCGACAAATTACCTCAGGACAAGGAACCGGGGGTTGTCGGATAGTGGATATTATTATTAACAACACCCCCCCACCCCTCCTCGTCTCGGAGGACAGAACTCGTACATTCACTGTCTCTGATATTTTCGTACAGTTTTTACGCTGCAGGCAAGTATTGCTTCGTCAATTAACGTCTACTTAATTTTGTTAACATTACAACCTATTTAAATTACTTGTTTCGTAACTTACAATTACAATGATTACAAAGTAGGTACAATTCCATCTGAAAGTAAGTGAAATAAAGTGACCATGTCTTTGATGCCTTTTATAAGAGAGGCATAAAGAGTTACAATCAGTTCTATCAGAGCATAAAAAATAACTTCCTCATATGACATTTCTAGCACCTGAGTAATAGAATTCTTCATAAGATAATCGCTTATAAACATCAAGTGGCCTGCCTCATTTTCTAATTCAATAAAATGATAAAATATTAAACTGAACAACAACATATTTGAGTTTTACCTCAGCGTTATTCCCACAGTATGTTTAAGTCTCTCCAATGATATAATTTTCAAGCTTGTCATGTACATTTAGGTAATTAATTAGAACTGAAACGGCGGCTGTGGCGGCTGTCCACGTTACTACAGTTAAATGATATCGACATTGTATTTGCGGTGCTGTACGACAGGTTGAAATTAATTTTAGACAACAAACGCGCCGGTCCCTTTAGAATCTAAGCTTTAGATACTTATCTGTTCGTTACAACAGGTAAGTTTGGCTTTTGAGGGATTTGTACTTACAAAAGTTACGTAAGTGTTTCCAATTTTTCATTTTTTTTTCACTTTTTTTGTGATTAATATGTTATGTTGTAAATAACCGTTGCCAAAAATAAGCTTTTTAGTTTGTGGGGCTCTGAGCCAAGTCTAAAACTGACAGTTTTAGACAGACGGAAGAACGGATAGATCAACGGACAGATAGATTGACTATGAGGTTTTCGATTTGTTTACCTACATAACCCTGAAAAGACTACTGTAATAATTCTTATACATATACAGGATACAGGATTGCAGATGGCATATGAAACAACACAATGCTCCTGCATTGCTACGCATTACTAGGTACCTACTTAATTAACGGCCCTCAGAATCACACCCTTCGTCCTGCAAGCATATACTGCATATACAGTACCATCTAGGCCAGGGGATCTCCATTAATGTATGTAATAAAGTTGAAAGGCGCCAACAAGTGTTACCAAGGCGCGGTAGCAAACAATAAATTATACAGAACGTGCCTCACGCTGAAAACACACCACAGATGTAGAAGTAGATAGATACAGCGTGCATACGGCTGGTTTCTACACCTATCTGTCTCTTACTGTGGTTAACGTTCTCGTTGTATTATGATGGAAATAGTCAATTAATATTTTATGGAACCATCCGTCAGAAGACCAAATAAGACACAAATTGGTAACTGATTATCATTGATATTAAACTTTTATCATCGGCGATACTTAACATTTTAAAACTATAACGGGTTACTCACGATTTGTTTATTTACACCGATATTTTATTGTTGGTTATCATTGCTCCTGGACGACACATAATCAATGCGCTAACGACCAAGACAAGCTAAAAAAACAAACAAAGCACAGCGCGCTGAATTGCATCTATCCTAAACCAAATCTATGATCTAGTCTAGACTAGATGCAGCGTTCTTCGCGGGCGGCGGTGTGAAAGCAGACCAAGATAGGCCGCAATTAAGTTTTCCAACTCTATAAATTTGCCCATTGATTTCCGATAACAGCTGTTGGGGCTAGCTGGTAGTTTCTGTCGCTGGTGCTCTCCTTAAATACAGTGTGAGACTGTGAGACTGTGAGTCCGTTGGTAATTCATAATCATCGATCGTGACTCGTCGCTTGTTGCTTTATTTAATCGGCGTGTGCGATAATGACCCCGAGTTTGATGATATATAATGTCTCTATGTGTCTGTTATGTTTGATTAGTTGCGAAACTTGTACCTACTTTCATCTGCTTCTAAAGTAAGGTTTTAGTCTTGGACAACTGTTTTAAGTTTGATGTTGTTTGTCACAGATTTAAAGAGTCGTCATTTGTAGTAGGTCTGAAATAAACAAGCAATGAGTTTGCATTATTTATTAATAAAACCTTTATTTTACAATTAATAGATACAATGGGAGGGCATAATTCTTAGTGGCATTCTCTACCAGTCAACATTTAGCTGCGCTAAAAATATGCAATAGACTTCAACATTTGGTTAAGTTAAATATCAAAAATTCGCTACAAAACTATTACTTATATTTTTCTCGCCTCAATCAGTTGCTGTCCTAACAATATTTAACTAGCAGTCCCTAGAACAAATCTTATTTGATGGTATCCACTGAAAGTGTTTTCAATTTAAACTGCAGTAAGTACTAACTACATGAAATACAAAGATTTATTCTGAGTCAGGCTTTCCGACACCATTCTTTCACATTACCGAGGTTAAAGTAATTTACGACATGTAAAATATTATTCAGTGTTCATTAATTACAATATTATTTCGTCATAATTCAGTGCTGACGCCATATTTGTAATGTATTATGAACTTGGCGAAGACTGATTTTAAAACCGCTTTTGGGAATCTGAT
>LGAG01000176.1:1051736-1094330 GCA_001278395.1 Lerema accius
TTATAGTACCTATAGAAGTGGCGCAGTAAAAATTATAAAATTAAAAATAGAATCAGATACCGTTCAAGTATTACGTAAGCAGATTTATGACAATTACCATTTACCCATTCATATTATCAGAAAAAGTAAGCAAAGCTTTTACCCAATTTTTTTAAAAATTAACAAAGAAAAGACGGCACTGATTACACAGGTACAAGCCGAATAATAACCATACATTTTTTCCGGTTAATAATACTAGTGCATTTAAAGTAAATTAATAATCGCTAGTGGATCACAGGTATAGGTGCGTATTCAATTATTAGTTGGCAAGTGCAAGTGTTGGTAAGTTGCAAATAATATTCCCGGTATCGCGTGACGGTGATAACTCAATGGACTTCGTGACTTGCCTTACATACAATACTCGGTGATTAATATTAAAACCATCACAAGAAATAAGCTGTAACTAAATGTATACCTTAACAGCTGTGTGATAAAGATGATTTTTGATATATCCGCGATAGGTAGGCTCGAGACGAGCTGAAGTCCGTTGCAGACTAATGAGGGATCTAAATATTAATGACAGGACGCGGTCTAGGCAGTTCTTGTTCATCAATTGGATTACGAGAAGTGGAGTTATGGGATTTGTTGTAAAGGGAGCAGTGTTAGCGTGTGATATATAGCGCTTATAGCAACATGAATAGCTAAGCTTAGTAAGAATAATGAATACCAGTGAAGTACCTAAGTACATTCAGCTCGAAATAGTGTGAGATGGTAGATACTTAGTGTGGCCTTTAAGGAAAAACTTCCGTTTGCTTTCAAAAATAGACAACAAAAGAAAATTCGCTATGATTTGTTATTTTTAAATGGTTTAAATATCTCGAAGACTGCCGTATTTATTATGTGACTGTCTTTTAATTCGTATTAAAAAAATGTGTTAAGTATATAGAAAGAGTCTATTTTATCTATAAAAGTGGTTTCACTACTTAGCATAACGAATCCAACTTCTATACTATGACCATCAGCGCCTGGCGTTTACTTAATCGCACTGGCGCAATATACCGTAATGTTGTCACAGTATTTCATTGCCCCTGCGTTAATATTGTAAATTGTAAGTAGATAAATAAAAATGTTATATTAGTAAACTGGAATTAAGTACATTTGAATATAAAAAAAAATTATTAATATTCTACTAATGTAAGTACCTATATTTTTTTTGTCCTGCACCAAACGCACTATTAAGTATCATCACTATTGCAT
Organism: Lerema accius; assembly: GCA_001278395.1. Classification (NCBI taxonomy): domain Eukaryota; kingdom Metazoa; phylum Arthropoda; class Insecta; order Lepidoptera; family Hesperiidae; genus Lerema; species Lerema accius. Next base: position 1,052,973 of record LGAG01000176.1, read on the forward strand.
TATGAAATCATTGATTTGTTTTATTCAATTAGGTACAACAAATTGCCTATATGATTAATTACATTTAATATTAACGAATTTTCTGATCATAGTCCAACCGAAGGATTTGGAGGGCGCTACAAGTACGTACAATAGATGTTGAAGAGACATTTTTGTTGCTTTTAGTGCTGCGTAAATATGTGAACACCAGCCTTCTTAGAGAACTAAAAGGCATTTAGTATTTTCGTTGTCTAAGTAATCTGCATGTTATTGTTTAAACCACAGAAATATAAATACAATAATCTATATTATCGCAAAGTGTAGTGCGTTTGCTGTTCGTAGTGAACTTACACCTGACGGTTTGTAATAGCACAGTTTTTGCGCGACTAATTGCTCTGAACATTTTTCAGGCGCGCTTCTGGATGCAAGTGATCGGTGAGCTGCGGATGGGGGTGAAACTGAAGAAGGTGAACTACTCCCGGACCCCGATTGAGTACGAGATGACACCGTATGAAATACTCATGGACGACATCAGATCTAGGCGGTATACATTACGAAAGGTCGACGGGGCGATACCTCAAAGGTAAATCTCATTTATATCAAGCAGAATAATTTGGTAATAGCAATGTTTTCACTTACAAACTTTTGTACCTCGTAGTATATAGGAACATCGTAATGTTTTTAATAGTGATAATTTACTTTAAAAAAAGGTAATTTTGAAATTCAAAGATTTAGGATTCAAGGATTATTTAAATAACTGAAACTATTTGAAACACTCTATGCTTCCAAACCAACTAACATAATATAAATATATGCATACTTGGTGAAAGCACTCCTATTTTATTGGGAAAGAGATCCATGGCATATAGTGGGTTGGTAGTGTGTTGAAGATATTATTACTAAAACCAAAATATATAATTAGCCCTTCCAAATCTATTAAAAATTAATTTTCTTTTTGTTTTTCTTGCAGTGTAAAGAAGGACGCTCACGCCATGATACTCGAATTCATTAGAAGTAGACCTCCGCTCAAAAAGGTAAAACAATTTTTAAACTGAATTTTTGTCCTATCTAATATTGGGACTGTAAAAAATTAAAACAGAATTTTTGTCATGTTCTAATTATTGGAACTGTAATAGGAATATCAATAAATGGATGTACAGCAAATGTAAATGTGATAAATGTGAGATTGTGACGTGAAATGTTTGGTGTTCAGGCATCAGAGCGCAAGTTGCCGCCTCCCCGGCGAGAAGTGACCCCCCGGGAGAAGCTGCTCGCGTCGATACAAGTCGGTCGGCAGCTGCGGCCCACGCCGTACTCCCGGCGGTACTGTAAGTATTCTAATATTAATTATATTCTACGCTAATATAGGTACTCGTATTTGCTTGTTTATCTTCTATCTATACATACAAAATTGAAAGCTCGGGGGGCTCTGTTCGTCTGTGTGCTTGAAAGAGCATCACGTAAAAACTGCTGATTTTACAGAACAATAGGTGAAATACATAAATAATCCTTAACTCGGGGCGTTATTTAGGCTTTATTTTATTTAATTCTAATCTATCAAAAGTTATAAAAATTTTAAGTTTGTTTGGGACTTCTCTAACTGAAGTGACTGACAGTTGACATGATTAGCCACATTGAGAAAACATACAACAGCAGTAGTTATTTATTTTAACCTAAAAGATACACCGAAGCGAAGCAAGGGCAGGTCCACTACTTTATTTAATATTATATGCTTTATTGGAGTGATACAGTTGTAGTCCAATAGCCGAAGTTAATGCTAGGAACAGTCTATGCCAGTCAAACATAGGGCAATGAGAGAACATTAATGCGGTAGCAATAGGATCCGGTATGTATCATAGTGAAAGGTTATTGTCGTGGACTGTCGTTTAAAGGTTCCTAGGTTCGATTCCTAACGCGGCAAAAATACCCTTATTGGATACCTTTCATTAAATTTTGATATGCGACATTTGCAATCTACAGCTAAATTAGACTATAGTTAAGTCAGAATTTTATAATTAGGTACCCTAGACTTCAATTGATGAAAATAGCAGGGAGTGTATTTGATTATGTGTGATTGAATATCATTCTCACAGAAAGGTTAAGAGGAATTTAGAGCTAGCTATGGATTTCTATAAATTAAAGGATACGATTTTATATCATAGAATCAAAATTGTAGTTTAGGCCCCAAAATTAAAAAGGCTTATTATACGGAAGAATATAAGGTATATTCTTGATATATTTTTACTACTTTTTTAAATATATTTGTTCTTTATTCCAGACCTTCCATATTGTTCCAGATCCCCTCCCCTATTCCAGCCTCTCCCCTTATACGATATGATCAAAAAATTAATCAGTTACTCCTAAATTATTGTATGTGTATTTATTTCATTAATAAATCTGTGTAACTACGGTTTACATTTCTTTTCTAATGGTATTCGAATAAATATTTATGTAGCTAGATTTTGTACTTTTGTGGTCAACTTCTTGTCTCCACCAGAAGAAAGATGTTCACAACTCTTTTGTCCTTAATATCAAAACTTACATAGACTACTATATCATACGAATCTTCTCGTTCTTGGAGACTTACAGCCTACTTACAATTTGACTTTATTGTAACGAAGAGTGCGGCAAGGATTTATTTAACATCGCGGGTTCTTCGTTGAACTTTGCGTGGCAGTTTTTGTGAGGCGCCTACCATACATCGAGAAATTGTCATAGTGTTTTTCAACATAATATCATAACGAGCGGTATCGAAAAGTACACAACCGATGCGTTATAGTTACCATAGCGTAAGTGGTTACAAAATTTTATTATAAGTGGTCATCATACAAGTTTTAAAAAGCGCCTGAAGCCTGAATCTTAGCACTGAAAGACTTATTTCTTATTCTACCTGAAGAGGATCCAACAGTAATTTAACATCATGTCATCTATTAATAAAATATTAATTTAGATCTTTTATATTTAGATATTAATAAATATTCCTTCCAATGGTTCAAATGGTTGATGATATGGCATTCTAGCTTTCAATGATAAATTGAGATAAACGTAAATCGCCTGACCCAATATGAATTACAAGAAATCAGGTTTTTGTAGTTTGGTTGTTAGGCAATATTAGCCTACAAGCGAAGCTTTACAGGTTCGATTCCCGGCCGTAGTAGAAGTTTTTTAGGATAATTATGTTCTTTGTGTTTTCCATACTACCCGCGACACAGAATCCTATCTCAAAAATATCAATTTGAAAGCTTTTGTGTTCATAGTCTTTTATTACTTCAAAAAACAAAAAATCAATTTGAAAGCTTTTGTATTTGTAGCATTTATTAGGGTTATTGCAAAAGAAAAATAATTTTAATTCCACTTGTGTTGTTAGCATATTTTACATTCGATACAGTTTTGATAAGGACTCACATGTGAACTGAATAAAAATTTGTGTAAATGAATGTTGAGATTCTTTTGTATGCAACGCACGTCACATGCAGTCAGCTGTTACCACATTCAAATTTGGCAAGCTTCTTGCAATGTCTGGCGCGGGTAATTTATGTGCGAAACTACTTTTGATAAAAGTTTTAAACTTTAATAAATTTGCCATTTCTGTACAACTGAGTTTTACTTGGTTTTCGCTAACACTCCGTATTTTTAGTTTTTTTAAAGGCTTTAATTTAAAATGTTACTTCATAACTATTCCATTCTACCTCAAGAGTTCTTAAACTTTTATCATCTACTAGCTACTTAGATGATTGAATTACAATTAATTTAAATACACCTTTTAAGTATTTTTTTTTATTTTAACCGTAGTTGGTCGGTTTAGATTTGTATTCCTCTCACAAAAAAGATATAACAAGCTTTACCCCAATGAATCTTGCGACAAAGATAAATCGGTAGCTCTCGGCAATCGAGATGAAAAATATTGCAATTCCGTAGCCCAATGTGTCTATTTATATCAAGAAGTGGGTTACAAAACTGTACCGTAGCAAAGCCGTTATTTGTTAAAAGTGTTCTTAGTATAATATCTCACGAGTCGGTTCGTTACGTAACGACAGTTATTTGGCTAAACTCGTAGAGATAGAACTATAGAGGTCACTCGGAAGTAAAACGACCTTTGCTACCATGTTTGAGCACTCTTATTTATAACTTTACGGTGTTATTTCGTATTGAAATGTCAGAATGAAGATGCAACTGTATTGTTATTACTTTACGGTCGTATTTCCAAAGTCGCTTGTATAATATTTTAGTGATAATAAAATTTAAATAGTTTAAGGCTTTAAAAAGTATTGTTTACAGATGATAGTTAGTCACCCAAAGTGACGTTAATATGTACGTCACAACACGTAAATCACTGCAAACACGACGTCATTTAGGTATAATAATGTGGAGAAAAACGTTTGAAACAATTTATTGTTCCAGTTTTAGGCATGGTAAGTGAAACAGTTGCGTATTACGTTTAACGTATGAGTCAATGTTAAAAAGAGTGATAAAATAAGGTTAATATGGTTGAATAGAATCTAAATTCCTAATCTAATTATTATGATCGCTTACTGATGACTTAAAAGTCTATCGATCAACCTGAAAATGAGATCGAAGATTACCTCCTACACACAAATTTCCTTTTTTGTAATACTATTATAGGAACTTTTATAATTTTTCATTAGCTTTTCATTTCATCAATAAGACCTAAAAATTATCAAGAAGTCGATGTAAAAGTAAATAAATTTATCTATACCCTTATGTTACATCAAGTTTTAGGCGTATTAATAAATAGCATAGATACCAGTATAAAATTGTAGTGTCATAATTTTCTTAAGCGCTGCCTCTGATATAACTGAGAGGTCTGCAGGCTCCTAAATGTCTAGGTCGTCGTATTGATCTGAACTTGGGAACTCTCGCCTGGCGACCCGCCGGTGAATTTACGTAATAGCTGCTTCTTCTCCAACATATTCTCTGTTTTAAATTTGTGAGATGGTTCATTTTGTACGTAGAATGATTGCCTGGTGTTATTTATAGATGTTAATTTATTTTTATTAACAACGTCAGAAATTATTAAGAAGGAAGTAAGACATCTGTTTATTGCTGTCAGCCCACCCAATATTAGTGAAAATAATTAAATTCTAATAGGTCTGTAATTTTACGTGAATTAATAAAAATCTGGAGAATTTCGTTTGTATATGAAATACTTCTTAAATACCTTTTTAAGAATTGTTTAATTTTTTTTTAAGTAGGAACTTTCTTCAATAAAAATGCATTAAAACACAATCCTCGACCCACTTTGAAAGTATTATTCAGTTTCTATAGAAATGTTTTTAAAAAAGGAACGCGGATATTACTTTTATTCTTAAAAAGTAAAATAGCGACACCTTGGCCTGCATGACTAAGTTATAATCATAATAAAAACAGCAATGTAAAGGCAATAAGTATGTTAAGCGAAAAATTCGCTGCCACTGTTTCTCAACTTTTTTTTTTCCTTTTTTGTGCGACTTCTTTTTAATTTACACGTACATTCAACGCTTGATTTCAATTCGCGTCAGTATTTTCAGTATAATAAAGTACTCTGTGGTCTGTATTGTGCGAGAATAATGGAGATGTAGACCACAATGGATCGGTAAGAAAGAAATAAAAAATATATTCGTTGCATAAACTGGTCTATTGGTCTGCGGTTCGATAAGTGTTTTTTTCGTTACCCTGAGACTTTTAAATGTGTTTCACGTACGTCATTTCATTTTCGTTTGAAAGTTTCTTGTCTTTTTCACAATACGTTTCAACGAATTAATGTGACGTTTTAATGTGACATAGAAACTACTTATGATGTCTATATTTTGTATTGAAATTTTTGTGACACATCAATTTATTTGAGTCCAAAATAAAAAACAAAAGGTCCATTTAACACGTATAGTTAGTAAGAAAAAAGTACAGAAACGTACGTTGAACGTGACTTTTTCTAAGTTGTAAGTCCTTATTCAATCTTTTAAAGCTTGAAAAAATATTATTTTTTTGCCGAAAACGCATAACCTTATCTTTATGATGGTTTCATATGCATTGTTTCATAAGTTATTAAATTGAAACAAATATTACATCAGACTATCTAAGAACAATAGAAGAGAGTTAACACTGACCGTCCGCTCACCAAATATGTGATCAGGTTATTTGTAAATAAACGGAGGCAGAGGATTGAGAAGCGCTGTCCGCAACTACATTCTCGCTCGCAGTACCTCGCTGGCGTCACTATCGCGCGGTTGCTTGCGGTTTTATCTATAAAATATTTTGTTGAAAATTGACAGCTCCAGCGTTACTCAAAATTAAATTTAAAAAATTTGAATTTCGAAATTTGTGTTCCTTTTTTATTTTTAAAAATGATTTTAAACGTGATTTACCGCGCTTGAGTAGTGTGGCTTCTGCAACTCTTTAGTGTAATTGGATTAAGTGTAAGATACTATAATAGTTTTGCACGTGAGTGTGTGACTGTGAGGGGTTTGAGGGTAAAAGGCTATTTTATTTATATAGCGTTTTTTTGATAACCATAAGACTTGGATCAAGAATTGTGTTAAGCGAATTTAAGTGTTATCGTCAGTGTACAAAGTTTCATTTTCATCAATGATGGGAGTGTGTGTTACGAATACTTTAGCAATGGACATAAGTCGTAAGTAAAAGGCTTTTAATTTACTTTAATTTGCAAGTGCCAATTGAAGTACCTATAATAATATTATAAAACAATTAAATTGTAACAAAATAGGTACTGTAGAAGCAGGAGCGTTCAGGTCAGGATTGGTGGTTTCAGGAGTTAGGCTTTTAAAAGAGAAAGACCAAAGAAACTCAGAACTACTAGGTACCTACTTATGCTTAAAAATAATTTCTGAAATGCCAGTAAAAGTTGCTATATAAATTGATTGACAGAATTTAAACTAATTGTAAAAAAAAACTTGAAAATGCCCCACTTATATTGTCACAGAAATTACGCATAAAATAGAGTTTAATTAATCATTATGTTTGACCTTACTTACACGATGATAAATTAAAGCTAATTTATGTTGAGTAATTAATTACAACCCGACCAATAACAGTTTGGTTTTATACTTGGTCTGGTTATATGATTTGGTTTATATACCTGATACGATTTAATTAAAAGTGGTTTTTACTTAGATTTAATGGATCTTTGTTTTAATTTTAAACAGGAAATTGCTATGTGACCTTCAAATTAATGTTAATATATTTAATGTCACCAAGTTAACGTATATTAGGTATAGGTATAGGTATAACGTTTATTAGGTATAGGTACCTACATAAGATTTAGTTTATGTTAAAAAAATACATAAGCAATGTCATTCGCGCAATGGAGGTAAATCCAACAATACATTATTATGCCCTTGTATAGGCAGTCATAAATCCTTATTATATTATGATAAAATGTAAATATTAAAGGTGATCGTTCCATATTAGGAGATTTATGCGTTGCGGTGATTACGACAGAGTGAAAAACGGAAGAAATGTAAATTTCACCGATCTTACTAAAATGACATCATCTCAAACCAGATTTTATCTAAAAATTATTACCAGTGTTAGCTGTTTTCACGTCAAACCGAAGTGTGTGAAGTTAAGATTAAACTCTGATTGGGTACACCGATAAGGCGTTACGTTTATCGAGATAAAGTATCTAAGAAATTAAATGACAAAACGTCATTTGCGATAACGATGAATGCAAAGTTCAATTAGATATTATTTTAAGTATATTTTCTTTTAATTCTTGATGCATATCTTAATAGAGATGTAGAAGTTGCAATTGTATTTTTTAGAGTTTGATTTAACGTAATAATGTACGTACGACTATCCTTATAATATTTAGATTGCCAGAATTATTTTCCATGAGATATTTTTATTATTATGAAGACATATTAACTGCACTAATTCTAAATGTCGAAAAGAGGGCACTGCGTGTTTTGGCCGGAATTCTGTTTGCCCGTAACATGCTGACACGATTTCCAAACAGTTGCGTAACTGGGCGAGTCGACTATGGGAATTGATCGTATCGAGATAATAACAATAAAACCGTCGCTAATAGGGTAAATGTTTTACTTTATCTAAATTAAGTAATTCTATTCCGTTTTAGAACCATTATGTTGGGAGTATGTTTTTCAATCAGTAGAAAATAGTTACGAAGGTTATAATTATACCGACAGCTGAAATTATCCGTAGACTATCTATTTATCAACTTGGCAACTTGTTGGTACACCGACTTTGCCTTTACTCATTTACCCGTTATTGTGGTAGGTGTAGTTTACAGTTGTAAATAGTTATTTAATCCCACAGTCCACGTGTTTTAATACGTGACTGGATTATTACTAGAGAACAAAGACTGGCACCCGCAAATCTGTGTCTAGTTCTCAGCTTTCATAATACCTCATTGTGTTTCTTTTATATATTAAATTCTTACATAAGCCCTTTACATAAATCTATATCTAGTCTACTTTAGTTTAGTCACATTTTGTAGTGTTTATAGTTTATTTGTAATATAAAATTTATCTAAATTTTGGAGCAGAATGCTTTGTTCACATTAGGGGCAATGCAAAGAAATTTATGTCTATCGTAACAGATTCAAGTACATATTTCTGATCTAAGAGGAATAACAGAATAACTCCTCTGAGGACGGCACTAGGCAACCTTGTGAAAACAGCGCTGGTGGGACGATAAATGTAACTTGATAATCTTTACAAACGAGTAGTCCTTTGTCCTTCTAATATAAGATCTACGAGTATGTTGGTAATAGAACAAGAAGCCTATAGTCTAGTATAGAAGATTTTCAGTCTTGGACAGGGCAGGATTACCATTAGCTTAATGAAATTGTTCTTTCGGACAAATCATTCGGAACTCCGGACATTTGAGCAAATCTTGATTTTTCCCAAGATCCAAAAAAAATATTCACCAGAAAACTTTCCGTCTTCGGTAAAACTTGAATTGATTAAATTGGATTTCCATTTGCGAAGAAATATTTAACTTACATTTGTTTTAATTTTGCTGATTTTCAATTTAACGGCATTCGCCCGACATCAAAAATGTTCGGCTTTCCCCGGACGTCCTCTGATCCGGGAAATCAAATCAAACCTGGAATCAATCCAGGGAAACAAAATGTAGAAAACTTAGACGTGTCGTAGCCCTAGGATAGAGTAGACTGCTAAGTGTAAAGTGCTTCATTTTAATCGCCCAGTCGAAAGTTTCTTAACGTCTACGACTTTGAAAGCCTCGTCTAGATATACGAGTACAGTGGTATACAGTGAAATGTTGCAAGCATCTAAAAAAACCTTGACTTTTCACCTCGCGTGCGAAATGGACGATCTCGTAACTATCTGTCTTGAAAGGGATTTTGACATGCAACTGTAGCTCGTTTGGTTAATTGTTAGCAACGATCTATTATTGTGAGTAATGAAGAAATGTTATTTAATTTAGTAACTATACTAATGACGTTGATCAATCGTATCGTAATTATAATTTTTAGTTTTGAATGGGGTTTGCTTGTTATGAAAGAGAATGGTAGGAAGGCTTTGGGGTTGATAATAAAACAATGGGCATCATTAACAGAAACACGAAAAAACCGACTGCTGATAAGTAGAGGGATATTTAAAAAAAAATTAGTCATCACTATATCTCTTATATTCGATACGAATCCAATAACCACTCGTACGTCCGTCAAGTTCTAACATGGACGTCAAGATGAAGTGGACATACATACATACGTACATACATACATACGCTGGAAAGACATTACCCTCCTTGCACAGTCGGGTAAAAATACATGTAACATTATGTTCGCAAAATTCTAAACCGAAAATAAATCCTTTGCGGACGTGTATAATCCGCAGTCACTATTCACCTGAGTCCGGATGGCGTATCTTTTTGCAACACTTTATTTTTAGACAAAGTGTGTAGTGGTAGGTACAAAAGGCTGTAGTTTCTATTGTAAGTCATAACTATAATAGCGGACTACGCTTTGACGCGTTTGTATAAACTATATTGTGACATGGATTTGTATGCTTGTGAATTTTGTTATGTGTGGGCGGTGGATTTGACGTTTTTGCTCGTTTGTAGGTACAAGGGCACGGTACCGAGAAATGCATACACTGAAAGTACTGGGAATCCCTGTACCAGAGGGTAAAGAATTTTTTTGTCCGGTTCTCAAGTCATATGGTATTTCATGCATGCGTGTAGATGTACTCGTATATTTTATGGGGCTATTAAATTGTTTCTATTACAATTTTTCTCCTACCATTCGTTCAGCATTATTACGCACAATCACAAAGCAATTCCATAAAAGTGAAATTAAATTGTTTTGTTAACTTTCGTTAGGTACTGTAATAGTTATGACGTCTATAATGGACTCGCACTTCACCGTCTCACCGCAACATTAGTGGTCAGAAATTAAACGAATAAAATATATTTCGTTTAGTATCGCATTTTTTAGAGTACAGTCAATTTATTAAGACGTCTTTAAGTTTATAAATTTTTGATTTCGAATTTGCCGAGTTAAAAGAATTATATACACTAGGTTTAAAAAAAAACAATGTTACGTAACGCGTTGTTCGAAGTATAACGCATCATAATATTTTTTACAAGACCCCTACATTGCGTTACTTATTATTTGAACAGCCCTAGTATTTTGTACTAGTTTGGTACAGAAAGGTTTGCTCTTTATAACTCGTTTTACACTTCATTTTACGTCTTAATATAACAATCACGATGTTGATCCACCGACAAGGTTCCGATGCTAAATTCAAAGTTTATTCAGCTGTATCGAAAATACCTCCGCTCTCAAATATTTAGACAGATTTTTTGTTTAAAAGTAAGGTATTGTATCAAAGGAAGTTCGTAAATTCGAAAACTAAAATTAATAACAGTCATCGTAAATGCTGGTAAAAACACTTCAAGAGTAATTTGAACAATAGAACAGAAAAAGTACCTACTATCCGTCCATCTAAAAAGCTCAAAAAATTTTCCTTTTTTTCATATTGAAAAATCCCCAACTAAAGACTCTTAAGTGGGTTATAAAACTGATATTTTGTTACTAATGGATCTTCTTTTCTTCTTAAAAGACTTCGCCAAAAGGAAGGTCTCTGTAAAAACAGTTAAAAACACTGGCATTTCACGTTAAGGCTATTGATGTCATAAACAGCCTCTTCAGCATTACTAAATGGCAAAATACCCTTGTAAATACAACAAAGAAAAGTGAACGTCTGATCGAACTCGACTTGTATAGGATCTGTGGTTCTGATATATCAGAGCGATAACAATGTGCTACCTTGAGAAATGAAGCTTGTGGTCTGCTTGGCAAGCACCTACTTTTAGGCATAAAGCTTCGCAGGTCAAGGGTGTCTTCTGTTGGCGTTATGCCAGTTATGCCAATGGCTTTATCGCTGGAACCGCGTTGAAATAAACGCAATGAATTATGAGCCTATTCACTGTCAAGTACACTGAGCGTTTGTTCTGTTATTGACTGAATGCGTTTTTAAATCTTTTGTTAATGGTTTATTTTTGTGGGAGTTGAGGCCAAGAATGGTCATTCTACTAATAGTTTAAAAGCTTTCACATTTTGTGAAGATATTTATTGGCTACCCCTTCACCGGCTACCCGTTGTACTGATTAATTATGAAACTTCGCACACAGATACGTTATACGCAAGAGTTTGTCATGGTTAAAATTTTACCAAATTTTACGTTCCCCTGGGATGAAATTCTAAGAAATTTCATTTTTTAAAACCACATTTAAGCAGGCAAAATTTTAGGTAAATTCTAGCAACACTTATCATGTGTGGGAAATTGGGAGTGGTAACATGAGTTGTTGTTTCAAATTTCTCATTCATTCATCCGCTGTTTACATTAAAAATACATTTACATTATACATGTAAAATTCTTCATACTTCAGAATTGTTGACTTATGTTTAACTTAAATAAGAACATGAATATTGAAACGTGACTTGCTTTCAAAGTAGATTGGGTAAAGGGTTTTGTAAAGCGACCTTGGTTGGTCCTAGCGCGGTTTCAGTTTATGTACTCTGAGAATAATTACCTACATTATAGCAGCGTTTGATATTGTAATGTAAGTTAATGTAGGTTGGTATGCCTACGAATTTATAGTACAAAAAATACGTCTTTATTTTTTCATAAAATTAGCTGACAGACGAGCAGACGGGTCATGAAATGCTGATTTTTTTATTGATACTTATATCAGAAACGAATATTATTTTGTTTGGTTATTTTATTATTTATTTAGTTGTTTTTACGGAGAAGCTTTTTCCCCCGTCTTCTCCTCCCAATGGCGTAATTATAGGTTGGCATGACTGGCAGAATGCCATGGGCCCCCGCCCTACCATAAAAAATAGACGTGCATTAGTGAATTATTGAAACGTAAGTAAATATATTTTTAATTTTACACAGAAGAAAATAAGATTCTTTCGACGACTCCTTTCGTTGGATGTTACATGATGTAATTCATCTATATTTAAGTACGTATGGAATGTAAAAAAAATCTCTTATTGATCCCGTGAACAAAGTCATTCACTTTTCACCAGTTGCAAAATATAAAATGCACCTATTAGAATAGAACAAACTATTGAGAAATAATGTTTTACAATCGCGTACTTACACGATTGGAATCAAGAGTCGTGAATGTTTACAACTTTTTTTACAATGTTAATGACCATTACAACAAGTTTGCAGTCACCAGTCGACAGTAAATGTCAATGCAAGGCTGAACGTTCTCACGGAACACATTCTATGGGGTTCTCGTTTTTAATATCTGTCTAGTGATATTAGTATAGCGAATCGTAAATTGCTAAACAGGTTGTTCAGGAAGTTTGACGTAGCATCGTAAGTTTTTATGTATTCTAAAGAAAAAAAAATATTCCTGTTAGGTTGTAATGGTTCCAAAATTAAAAGTATGAACTTGTGTTCGATATGTAATCGTATTATCTTTATTTACAGCCATCAATACCCTCATATTGGTGTAGTCGGGTTAAAAGACATCTATGTTTATGGTGCAAATAAAAAGCTAGCTTTGGTCCTGTAAAAGATATGAAACTCGAACGAAGTATACCGTTTTATTAACTTGTCTTATTTTTGAAACGAAAACATTCATTTTCAAAGCAGTTTTTGTGAATATAAGAGCATACGTGATATTGAAGTGATGAAACCTTATTGGAAAAAGTGCTAATAACATGAAAATGTGTGATGTCCGTTAGATGGTGTTCATAAAACTACGCGCTAAATAGGACAAGTTAAAAAGCTTGTACGTAACTTTGTAGATAACCATTTGTTTTCTGCCGTCGATATACCTATAGAATAGGTATTCAGTCAAACTTTAGCAGTCAGACTGAAGCAATGAATGTGATTCGCCATAACCACTTTCGCCGCAATCAGCTGTTACCGTAACCAGCATGAGAAGGTTGCGCCACTTTTTGCTGCACAAAGCTTCCTCGAGATCAAACACTGATTTTCTCAAGTGTTTATCTGTTTTATTAGCGAACAAACATGAACAATGCGGTTGAGAAATTATGATCGGGTTATCTTTACTCCTGCTGTAATTATTCTGTAACAGGGCGGTCATGTTTGTGTCACATTCTTTTGTTTGTGGAGTCATTTGACTCCGTTGCAATTCTGCTTCCTCTTACTAAGGTTTTGTTGTTGGATGGTGAATTGATCATTAAAAGGTGGGAGTACTGGTAAATTGTCATGGAATAATCGACGATTACAATACGTATTTTCGGATATCGATGTGTTGCTAATATCTTACGAATTTTTCACTTTTAAAACACAATTATAGGCATTGCATATTTTGTGTAGGGTTTTTAATGTTATACTTAATTTGACAAACTTAATATAGGTGAGTGAAGTTTTTTTTAGGTGAAGCCAAAATATGTAATAAGGTAGCGTTAGTACCTATGTTAGTTAGTAGTAGTATAGTAGTTAGGTAGATTAGTGTTATTCTCCTTTCCTATAATTATCTTATAACATAGTAGGCACACGTGTGATATTATGTGATTAACTAGCCAGATTTCAATAATTCATTTGAAATAACCTCAGTAGAAGTCATAGTTACTCTTAGCAAAGTGAATAGTAAAGTGGACGTGCCTGAAGTTAGATGACTAACAGATATAGTATTCAAAAGGCGAAAGTATACGTATTACTTTAAAGTAAAGTCGAGATTGAGGTTGACACAATTCCCGGGTTGAATTGCTGTTACTAGTGCAGGTCACAACGAAATTGGGTATAAACTATTTTGTGTTGACTTTATTTTCAATGCTGTGTAGAACAAACGGAAAAATCAACTCCGAATTCTTTTTAAAAGAAGGCAACTGAATGTTACAGATTGCAAAGGTTTCTCCTTAAAATTTATAAGAAAGTAATACCTGCAACCTTTAGATGATTGATGGGCTATTTACTGTCCTTATTTTGTACTGATTACACCATTTATTACTATTCTTTCGCGGTCTAAAGGATTTGTATTGTAATATACGCGTTGCATGTAAACAACTTGCAATACCCATTAAGGGTGGATTTGACGTCAATGGAAACTAAACTCGTCGCCCACGATAACTTTGTTACAGCATCTTACATTTCGTATTCAACTCGTCTTCTGTTCGGTAAACAGTGTGGGCTGGCGATAGTTTACTCGCAATGGATAGAATATAAACAATTGACGACGTAGTAAGACAGTGTACCCCTTGAGGGCTAGCGCGCATGCGGCAACTGGAGGTAACCCTCGACACCCAATATGGCGACGTTCGCCACAAGTTAAACACGCGCGTATATTTACATGCCAACCGCATTCCGAAATTAAGTATTTTTACTGTTCAAAATATATAATTCAATTCTTTAATAAATTAAGGGGACATTGTAGTGGTTTAAGTGTCCGGATTATTTTAATAAGTTTCAGTGCCGCAGTGCGATCGTATGCGTTTGATTGTTTCATAAATATTGTGATTTCCCACTGCATAGCCATACACTGTTGTGCCAAGAATGTGGACCAATACTTCCCGTTAAATAAAAAAAAGTTTAATAGTTTGCGCTAAACTCTAAACGATTTGAAATAAACTCACGCGTCCTATAATTAAATACATTAATTAAATTACGCGACCACATTTCCGTGCAAGGCATGCGACATTGCAGAATTTGCAGAGGTGGTTTTCCGTAAACAATAGCGTACTCGAAACGTTTTGAGTCACGTATAAAATTCTTTTTCATCTGTGCGAACTTTCCCGCGCTTGTTCCGCGGTAAAGAACGAATTCAAATATCACTTTTTTATTTCAAAGCGAGTTTCGAATTCAAATCCAGTTCTAAATTTGAATTGTGTAAATAAAAAGTGAAACAAAATAGAATCGTTTCGTATCTCGTACAAGAGACGACATCAGTCAAGCTGCGTCGCTCGAGGGTTTCTCCAGCAGCATTGCTGCTGGGAACGCGGCCGGTCTCCGGCCTCGTAGAGCCGGTGAGGAGTCCAGAGGAACCAGCCCTGGACGTCGCGCAAGACAAGGCGTACTGGGGCAGCGTGGCTACGGCGATGACATGTAACATATCTACTTCTATTAACATAGGTTGAAGTTTCATGAACACTGACTTCGATATTTTGAACAAATTATTTTTATCAACACTACTGACTGTAATGCAGCTATCATAATTTATGCGAAGTCATTTACATTATTATGTAGGTAGTATTTTCTGTGCAACCACAGTTAACCTAAATAAACAATCTAATACATTTCATTATATTGCAATTGCAAGTTCATTTTCATATACGCTTTTAGGTCCTATTAGGTACTAGGTATATCAGTCTGCGTTGCCGCCGTCAGTAAAATGAATTTGGTTTTAAAGTGAATCATTTTCACGGGAAAGTTTAATTTATATCCATGGGGGTAGACAGGAGCATCGATCCCATGGTATCCCCTGCCAATGACTCATGCAGACGCCGCGCCGGTCAATGTACGAATGAAAACAGCTGTGATTATTACAAACAAACACACCCCTTGCTTTTATAGCTCCACGAATGCGGAAATGACTCTTGTATAGCTTCTAAAGTTAGACGTAGCGTATGTTCTGTTATGCCTGCCCTGTTTCCCCACGAAAGTAAATGGCCGCCCGGCTGTTCGACACCCTCTTTTCCCCACATTAGGAAAATTGGAAAATATACCTGTTTAAGCCGGCCTTTGAATTTGTTAAGTTAGATTGAAAGGCCTTCCCCTCAGCTAGTAATATTACAGACTATATGGACATTACAGATGTCTTTAACAGTCGTTTTGGAGGGAACTCACTCAGACTAAATTATATAATATAGACTAGAGACTTACTACCACAGAAAACATATTATTGCTATGATAACAAAATTTAATATTCAAACTAGATAAATTTTATATATCGTACGAGGTATTATTATGAATATGATTTCTCATGCATTTTAGTAACAGGTAGTAGGTCTCTATAAAATAGTATTACCTATTGATTGCGTCAAGTATTACAAAACAAACACGTGATCTAACTGGGTCACATTAATGTTAAAACAAAAGTTTAGAAATAATTGTAATATTTGTTAAGCAATTTCTTCTCGTATTCTTTTTTATTTATGAACGTACAAACCTAATAGGTAACCTACTAACAACATACTTCAGAAGTATACCTTTATTATACTTCGTTTTTTTTTTGGACATTACATCACTCTCCTTTATTATTTTACGTTATTTACACGATATTTTTCCTATTTGTAAATCATGAAATTTTAACCCTTAACGTCCATCGATGGTCGTGACAACTTACCATCTGATCGTTTGTCAGCTATTCAACTAAAATACATGTACTTTTACATTACATTGCATGTAATGCCCTATATAAAAGCTATTTAAAAGAAGTGTAGTTACAATAATCATCACATTTCTGATTGGCCCTCACCCAACCCTCTACAGTGTAGAGCAAAAGCATAACATGACCTACTTTCCGCCTTCTGTTTTACTGGAAGTTAGGTCATGGTCTGATGGTATTTTTTTGTCGTATTTTCATATTATTTCGAGAATAAGCAGGACATCATAGTCTTGAGTGCGTTAATTCTGATAGCTCATGTATGACTCTAAGCCCAGGGTGAGTTTATGTAAAGTTTAATAAATATCTTCAATCCAAAGTAAGGTAATTAAAGCGGTATTAATTTATCCTATTTGAAATAACATAGCTTTCGGATGGAGAAAAATATTTTAGCTAAGAAGATATCATTCTTTAGATGTTCATCAACTTTAAAATTTGCACTCATTCTCTTTAGGGTAGGTAAATTTTGTACTGGGACGTAATAACTATTTGGTTTAATTTACCAACCTATTACCTTTATTTCAGCGCAAAGGTCTGTTTTGTAACTTGATTAAACATCTGTCCCACGCGTTTCACCTTTGGTTCTAAATGTCAAGGGTTATTTTAATTTACGTCACTCACCCCTGAAATTTCGAAATAGCAAAGGTTGCCAAATTTGGGGCTTTTTCTACGCAGAACGATTTATAAAACGAGCGTAACGATCTTTTTATAAACGTGAGGTTCGTTTTTCAAAACATTTTTAGCCGCCATTTTGTCGAGCGGACGGGCTATGAAATGTCCATCGTTAATCATGTTTGAACGATTCGGGTTTTTTCGTTTTTTGCCCTTCGACGAGCATATTTATTTTATTTGAAATTAATAACAATATTTTTTAAAATAACTTTCAGCTTTATCTCACACAGGTAAATATCACAATTCACGTGTATAAAATTAATTTATCTACCAGAGATAAAGGTCAAACGTGCAGGAATTTGTAAATTCTTCGCACAAACTAACCGTTTGTGTTATCTGTTTTTATTTTATCTGTGAAAGATTGTTCAAGTACGGTAACCTTTTTATACCTACCTCATCATACAGAGCCTTCAATTATTTATGAAATAACATTTATCTCGTAAGAAAATTATTTTCTTTGATAATGGATTCTGTTCTCTCACATTATTTTCGAGCGAACGCTTTACACAAGATTTCTTAACTGAGTCTTTCGTATAAATATTATAGTTTTTTTCATACTTATTATACTTACCTGAGCAGTTTTATTTGCCTAGTAAAGGAGTAATTTTCCATTTCTAAATTTACTTTATCCCTAGGGTTTAAATCTAATTTATATACCGAATTCCAATTTCAACCAAGACGTCACGAGTCGCTCAAGTGACGAATAAGAATATATTCAACGTACAGTCGAAATATGCCGTCGGGAATGTGAGATAGTTCTAGAAAATATAGCGTAAACTGATAGCAATTATGACGTCACTAAATGTAGTTGGTATTGTTTGTGATTTCAAGCAGTTTAGGTAAGCCATGATAGGCTAATTTTACATTTGACCTGGTAGGTATATAGGTAGGTAGCTTAAGTAGGTATAGGTACTTTTAAACCGCCCCAATACGGAAAATCCGTGAGTTTGACTTTTGTTTATTTATTTGCTTGACGTGATACGACACTTAACATTTCTCGTGACTGTACCAGCACCGACAGTTCGTTGGCATCGTTTCGTTCATATGGCACAGTTGTAAAACTGCGGCGTGTCTGGAATTGTCGTATGCACCTATAACTAGTGCGGTGGAACAACTGTGTCACGCTCAGAACTGCACTGCGGATAATAATGCCTATATTAACACTATACACTACTTATCTTGGGTACAGAGTAGCTCTCTACGATCGCAATATAGAGCCATTAACGATGTTAATTTGCCTCTAGCTGATTGTCATTTGTTTTTAACCCCTTAGGAGAGGTGGTGTAATATTGTCTAGTTGCATGTCTGTGTTGCGATGCATAGACGAAGCGGCACAGGCGATGACATATCCAGACCGAGAAATAAAACATTCAAATTTCCTCCTCACTGGGAATTAAACCCTTAGTCTATTGAGGAGTAGTCCACCATGGCCGTATAAGTGCATGGGAACATTGCGTCGTAAGAATCTTACATATCATAATACTAATGTTAGAAATTTTTTATATTATCACTATTACTCGTATATTTGTAGTATTGTTTATCCTCACATTAGAGAGGTTAAGCTTGTCAAAGCTCATAAGCTTCCACTCAAGTTCTAATTCAGGGGCCGGTTCTGCTTTCAATACTAGTTAAATCCGGTTATCAGTTCAATGCAGTCGTGCAAGTCGCATTTATTTTGTAATTGAAGGATGACAGGCATAAATACTGTATTCTGTCAATGATTTCCTTGTTTAAAATTAAGCAATATGTCAACTTACACTGTCATAGTTGTGACTGTCGTATTTTTAGCCTACTACGCCAGAAGGGTAATATTTTTACCCGACTGTGCAAAGTGGGTAATGTTTTTTCAAGAGTCTATGTATGTATGTTTGTATGTATGTCCATTTCTCTGGTACCCTCTACAGACCTATCTATGGCTTGACGAATTTCATCATATATCATGTCATTAGATTTGTTTCTGTTGAGTGACAACTGTATAATTTTGTGCAGTGTAGGTAGTTAGGTACATACTTAGTGTTTTTTATTGTGGCTTATAAATGTTTTTAATGCGAAACTGACCAGTGCGGGTTAGTGTGTTGAATATTTATTTGATATTCCAATAATTATAATTTACTTATCTACTTTGTCTACTTGTCAATCAGCTCTTTACAGTATAAAAATCTCCTATTTCGTAAAACTGACATTTAAATCTCAAAATTATTCAGTCAATTATTTTTTATAAACTTGGTTACCTTCATACCTATTTATAATTGAGCTTGTCATGAAACTCGTTTCAATATTTAATATACTGTTCCAGTACCAGTTATATCTAAATGTACGTTTATCCGTTATTGTTAATCAAACGAGCCTATTAACATCAATCTGATACCCGTCATTGAAAACCGCGGCCAATATGGCTTCCACAGACAAACAACTGGTTTGAAAGCTATAATTTAGATGGAATAACTTCACTTTACGTTATATATGTAATTGCTTGACTTCTAATAATTTTAGTAACTAATCCAATTGATACTTAAATGTAGAGTTCCTTTGGGTGGATTTAGACCAAATGAACGAAGAGCTAGAGGTAGAACAAAAGCATTAATTGTTGATCTTTTACTGTCTTTGATGTATCTCTATCAACAGACAGAACTATGAAAGAATGCTCTACATTTGTTAATATTAAAATAATTTAATCAACTGGGGATGGAATGAGCTTTGGCACGTCTGATGTAAACGCTCCCTTACGGTAAAATTCTATCTTTATGTACTTTAAATAAGGGTGACTTTCATGACGAATAATTTTGTTACTTGGTTTTTAATTTAAGTTTTTTTTTGTAGCAACGAGTGGCGCGGGAGGGGCGAGTGACGCGCGGAGGGGAGGGGATGTTACCCCTCACACGCAACCTCAGAGGCGGCTCATCAAAGTCGACTTTGATAACCTAGAGGTAAGTTAATTTAAGACATATAACTAGGTAAGCAAATGTATATGCCTGTGTCATCTACATTAGGCTAAACCCGAGCATATCCGGAAGTAGGTATTCTTACGGATAATGATAATGAAACCATCCTGCATTTAAAGTATATCGCATTTAGAGAACAAATCTGTAAAAACAGATAGTTAAATATGCGCCAACGTTAAACTCGCGTTAAGTGATTCCTTGTTTAATTTAAAATGCATTAAGCTTTTAATTAAAATAGTAAGGCGTTTCAAGTGTCCGCAAGTGTATAATCATTCTTAGAAATGTAATATTACCTCAACGGCGTAGTAGAGAGGTACCTACGGATGAAAGATGTCATAATATTGCCACCGAAAATATTCCTTTTACATTCAACTCGTGGACTAGCTTCGCTTCATATTGAAGTAAATTTTCATCTGAAGCTAGAATTCTGACTAAGCCGTAAATTCTAGTTCCAAAAGTACCTGGTTCATTCTTAGTTTTTGTATTCATAGTATTTCATAGGATCGGATGTTTCGGAATTTCGCTTCCATAATATTTACTGAAATCTATCGAAACTACCCGCTATCAAGTACCTACTCGTATATTTTAAAATTAATGGTTTTTCGTTTAATTTCTGTTCTCATATTTTCGGAACGTAATTAATTTTCGACCATTTGCATTACTATAATATGGGTAATTTAAGCTTCAAAGATTAGAGATGCTAACTAAGGAATAATAAATAGGTAGGTACTGTAGGATTAAAAAACAACATTTAAATAAAAGCTAGAATCATAAAGAAATTGTGCCCTAATCTACCTCATCATTCAACAATATCTGTGATATTCATAGTATTGGGAATATAGTTCTCGATATGAGGATAATATTGAAGCTACTTTGAGCCAACTCTATTATTAAACGATATAAAGGCACACTCATTGTTTGCTCACGAAGATAAATCAATCAAATTGTATCTGTTGGATTGCGTCATACGATTGCCGAATGTATGTCAATTACTCCTACTTTTTGGGGAACTATTTCAATTGTATTATACAGTAAGCTTTGCTTTTTTGTATGGAAATGAAATATTAACCCTTTTCGAGTATCTTCTTATTCTGTTTCCAACAATAGTGTTATTAATAGATACACAGTGATATTGGATACTATAGATACTTATGTTACGTTTTTAATAAACAACGGAAAAAAGTGTTCTGCGCTGCACTACTTGCGACTATATCGTTTTTGCGATTATTATTTGCCGTCTCGTTTTACACAGAAAAAAAACGGCCCAGTTGGGTTGTTTTTGTGTCTTCAGGCCGAGCCTATGTGTTAGTTACAAGTATATAAATCGCTTCTATTTGTATAACATCATTGTCCATACTTGTTTTTTCCTTTTTCTATATAAAATGTAAGACATAAAATATAATGTACTTCCCTTTCTCTTTCCTGGTTAAATACCAAATAAAATCCAACATAAGATTTATTCTTATCACGTATTTTTTTATTATTGCAAGTACGTGATCAAAGAATTTTATTTTTTATTTCGTCGGAAAAACATCGACCGGATCAGTGCTCAGTGCTCACGTGCCCGTGTCGAATGCCGGCCGAACGTGAAAATACCGATTAGGGTTGTCACATAGCTCTCCGGTCTATATAAAATTAATAAATAGATAGCTTTAAAGAGTGCTGATTATCTAGAAATATTAAGAGCTTCAGAAAGAATGACTTAAGGATCTTGAAACAAAATATTAGAGACTATTTAATGGTACCTACTTGAAGTTAAAGATTAAGCATATAAACGATTTTAATCTTTGAGAAACTGTTAATAAAGTACAGTTTGCTTTACTAATGCTAGCTCTTACAGTCTTTAATACAAAATATAATTTATTTATTTGCAAAAAAAAATCCCTTCGTAATTTACGCTTAGCTAATAGTCAAAGTGTAATAATATTATTTCTACGTCAATCGCTCCTTGAGTTGTGTAGGCGATTGCTGACAGCTCATCTTATAGAAGATATAATAAACTACGAAAGCCTTTCTACCACAAAAGAGGCCAGAAAAACTAACTAGATGTAACGGTATGATACAATAACTGTTAAGGTTTGATAAACTTTATAAAAGTCACTGGGGGTTTTAAACAGATTTATAGGAGTTCAGTCAGTAATTTGGGCTTGAAAAGCGATTCTAATTTTCGACATTTGTGCTTTTAAAAAGAATTCATTCTCAGTTGTTAAAGATAAAGTGCTGCCCATTCCGCTTTTCTTTGTCAACGATTCTTAAAATTATGGTAATTTTTATGGCCTTAAAATCCCGTAATTCCGTTTTTACCCGCCAATTTTGTCTGAGTCTAAAATTTTTCGTAATATTGTGATCTTGAATTCTCATTCATTATTTTTTATGATTAGCTAAGATAACATAAAATGTTAACGCATTTTCAGCGTTTATATTTGGCGTCATTATTTCTAAGCTGACAGTAATCGAGCACGGATGGTTTCCTCAGTCAAGGTCGCTCCCGTCCAGTCTAGAAGGTCATTATAGTCTCTTCAATTAACGTCAGCAAGCTATTAGCTTGAACTTTGAACTTTAACTGGCTCAGAATAAAAGCGATTGTTGATAGAAATTGATAGCTTTATCGTTACGGTAAAAAAGAACTGAGTTTCATTGTTAAACTTCTATTATGTTAAAAACTCCGAATGTAGCTCATGTCTAACCCTCATTTATCATGATACTGTGTTTGAGCGCGAAAAGGTCACAATTATTTTACTCAAAGCTTCGAATTACTTCGGCGGCGGTTCCGAAAATAAGGTATGGATAAAGGCTTTTAGAATTTCGCTTACACTTGAATTGGTTTGTATCAGACACTAAAAATGCCTACCTTTTGAAAATTCTGTAGAATTTAAATGTTTCATTCTTAAATACGAATTTGTTTCTTTGTAAGGAAAAGGAGAGCTTATTAGGAAATTACGTCATAATGTGTATCGTACATTGTGAACTTGCTTATTTTGAAAGGTGTATCTCTGTTATAGTCTAAATTATTTAATTGAATCTACTTTTTTAGATTTGAAAACTGGCAAATCAAATCAAAAAATATTTATTCATGTAGGTATCAATGATACTCTTATGCACGTCATTTTTTTTGGTATTTTTGAAAGGTTCTATGAAAGTAGTAGTATAAATTATTAACATTATTACTAGTAGTTTAATGAAATATATTGTAATAAAATTCCTTATTCTAGATGTTATTTAATTTTTTTCAGCTTTCATTAAATTTCCACAACGTACTATCAATGTTCATCATAATGTTTAGTGAAACTGTAAAAGATAAATACGATTAAACTCTTCTGAGTCGCAAACATATTCTAACATTTAATCGATCAAGCTCATTAAAGATAATATTACTGTAGAATGTTATGATTGTATATAATTGTAGTGATGACTATGTAGTACACGGCTTTACTATACTTTTCTTGGTGCTCTCAAAGCCAGGTAATTAACTGGAAACTGTCCCTCTTTCATCTCCGTCATTACTAACGAATGACGCATCCCGAGTATACTACGAGATACGACTCATCGAATACAACGGCACTTGAATATCCTGTAGAAAGTACAGTTACACTTGTGCAAATATTTCTTGTAAAGTTACCCTGACCTAGTTTGTGATGTCACGTTTTTAGCTTTACTCCCTGAGAATAGGGTGGAGTTTTAATTGCAAGCGAAAAGTAATTTAAATGAATAATATTTACGGCGTATGTTTTCAATATTTATGTTTTGTTTAGACCCGCAATTAGATGTTGCGAAACGGTTACGTAA
Organism: Lerema accius; assembly: GCA_001278395.1. Taxonomy (NCBI): domain Eukaryota; kingdom Metazoa; phylum Arthropoda; class Insecta; order Lepidoptera; family Hesperiidae; genus Lerema; species Lerema accius. The sequence continues at coordinate 1,077,167 of LGAG01000176.1, forward strand.
TAACTTATTATTATTCTGGAAAAAAATTAAAATGTAGGTCCATTTATTCGTATTACACAATATCTATATACTGTTTTTTAACTTATTATAAACAGTGTAATTATTTACCAACAAATAAAGTATGTTCATTCGGAGAATAAAACACATAACAACACAAATATTTGACTTACTTAAGTGTTATCATGTTTCTGTCATATTGTCAAAATCTTAGATTTTTCTTTGTAAGTTGACCTTGTAATTTGTATCTCGTGTATTATCATACGTTTGCTAAGAGATAACGTGTATGGTATTGTTAGCTTTCTCACTTGTAATGCAGTTAGCGCCACAGGCAAATATTTATCGAAGATTCATCTTCCAATATTTGTTTAACGGTAGAAAAGTTTTTTGAGTTCAAACCTGTGTTGTTTCTGGTTTTTCCGGTTTGTATTCGGAAGCAAACATCTGTTGAATTAAAAAAAAAATAGTTTTATGCTATTGATATATGCCTTAGACAGTACTAGTTAGTTAATCATCACCGGTGTTGGTGTTCCCACCGACATAATGATGTGCGAGTCTTCTAGATAGGAGTGAATGGACTTTTACTAAATTAGTGTGCTCTTCATCCTAGTTTACATCGCTACTTGCCATCAAATGGAAAAGTCGTCAAGTAACCTAAATAGAATTAAAAAAATCATCATACAAAACTTATCAATTTTTTAATTTAGGCAGACGGATAGCTATCTGTAAGCAAAACCTTGTTATGTTAACGTTCATCCCAAACGTTACTTCAAAATACGTAATGGCAATGAAACTTATTTTAGACGTTATTTTAGGATACATTTAGCCACACACTAAGCAGTTATTAGCGTTTACATCAAAAAAGGCTATCGTCTATCGAAATCGACCAATGGAAGAACTTTGTTCTATTTTCATAATGGAATTTATGTAGTTTGCAATTCTCTGTATCTCCGAGCTCCGTCAATAAGGAAGTAGGGCAAGAGGGCCGTTTGACACGACAGACAGACAAACTCTCAGGGCTCCGGGACTGTGCCAATGGAACACTAGAAAACGACAGTGAAACTGTGGGAAGCTAGTAACTAATGTACCGCCTCTCAAGTTCAATTTAAATTAAACTTTTGATCTACCGTGAGAAAAATCGTTTTAGACCAACGAATTGATAGCATTATGAATTTTTCGTGGCGGTCTCGTAACCGTTTTTTATTTAAGCATACTTTTTTGTTTATAACGGAGAATGTATTCTATTTTAATATAAAAATATGTCCTTTGTGGCTCTAAATACCTGTGATTAGCTTCGTGTTCAAATGATTTAGTTATAAGTACTTATGAATGTGGTTTTTTTTTGCGCACGCTAACTTTAATTATAATGCCAGAGTCTTTATAATAATGTACTCTACTTATTTAAACTATAACGGTAACTGACTGACAGACAGACAACGGCCCACATTAGTAGAACTAGTAGAATGAATCATTGTACAGGGGCTACTTATATGTATAGTATTTACAAGCAAATTTGCAAGGGATCCTCCGAAATTAATATCCTAAACGGGTATAAAATATGCCCCACAACGCCACGAACTAGAGTCATTATTATATTACAAAACAAACAACATCAAAAGAATTTTTCAAACATCAATCAAATAGCAATTTGTTACGGCTTTTTATAATTATTATAAAGGTATTGCGCCCCTGAGAAATTTCGGTACCTACCTTAAGTATATTTAGAACGTTTACCTTGACTTTTTAATTAAATTCCTCGCGTTATTTAAATGTAATAATTTCTTTTAAAAGAACTGCCTTACGTGGCTTAACGTAAAGGCAGTTCTAATTATGAAACTTTTCATATGACTCGCATAAACTTGACCTTGTAAGAAAACTGTTTTATATTACACTTATGCACATTTTAAATGACATAAATTTTTATATACTGTGCCAGAAATAAGGTAATATTTTTCAAATGGGTATAAATGTATTGGTCTATTTTTTTAGTACGCTCTACAGCGCAAACGGATTTCAACTTGTGAGATGTCATTGTCGGTTCCATTGTAAGAGTGGCATAGACTATATATTTCTTTTATATGGCAACTTCAATCCGTAATAAAATTATTACCAGTCAGGTATTTTATTTTTCTTTTAATTGTGACTTGTTATACAATAACGTTGTTATTATATTTTTCAAGAAAATAAAAGTTCTAGGTATAATAAACGTATTATTAAGAATGTTGGTTTGTTTATGTTTACAACGACGTTGTTAGTTGCCCTAATTAGGTTGTTAGTTCAGCCAATTCTATGGCTATACAAGTTGAGCTCAGAGCTGCAAGCTAAAAATACGTGTTACATGAAATATCGTAGATGTGTTTGAAGCACCTGATAAAAAAAGTAGGTACGATTTTTTTTCTGATTTAATTTGTGAATACCACGCAGGTTAGATGATTTTTTTACTGAATTATCTGATTAGCTTTGTAAAATAAAGCGTTATTGGTGACTAACTAACAGAAAAAGATCAGCTAAATCCAATACATATAGACATGAAACTTTGTAGAAAGGTTCCTTATGTAAGTAGATGAAATTAATGACTTCTGAAAATGCATCTTTAATTAGTTAAAATTGGGGGTAAATTCTGTTTCAATATTTTTGAGCTACAACGAAACGAAGTTTAATTTATTTTGCCAATTCAGACTTAATAACTTTTGAAATCGAAACCTTTAATAGTTGGACACTCACAAATTATTACGCGGAAATTGAAATGAAAATAAAGTAGGTAAAAGAAGAAAGTGAAGTAAAAATAAAAATGAAAACATATTTAATGACCATAAGTGAATGTTACGTTAATGACATTCACAAAACTACGAACCGTAACTACGACCATTCATGTCTCTTTTACTTCACATTGGCTCACAATTGTATATCATTGCCGTTTACTTCGTGACTACAAAACGCTGTGACAGAAATGGGACAAACGTGTGTTTTCATTTCTATCACACACTAGGATGCTAAACTTCTATTTAGTTTGAACCACAACACGATAGATTACATTACATTGAGATAGTAATAATAGCTATTTAATAGGTACTCGACCTAGTAGGAAGAACAATATGAATAAAAATATATTTTTTTAATGTCAAAATTTCTACATCTGATTCCGATCAATTACGAATCCCTAGACAATACTACGATACAGTATTTTTTTTTACTTGTCGTATTTAGACTGCAGTTTTACGTAAACCTTGTAACGAAAATCACGGATTTTCATGTAATGTTTAAGGAATTTTGTCACTTCAATGTCACAAAAACGTAAGTATTCACAAAACCTGTTTTGGAAATGAATGTTTTTGTTTTAAAAATGAGACAAGATAAAAGAACGGATTATATGTGAGTTGGTTTACTACGAGCGTTGCAGTATATTCGAATTTACATCGAGTTTCAAAATGAGCCATAGCATGAATGTGACTTGTTAAGTCTGAATAATCCTTTAAATATCCGGTCATTTGTTGCATAATACCCATGTGTAGTGTTAAATATTAATACTGAGTATTAATGCTTACAATGGTCAATGGTCAGTCGTGTTCGTTGACTTATCATCTATCAGTGTTGCATAATTTGATATAATATAATCAATTAGAAAATAACCGGTTTTACAATGAATTATTAACCGGATAGGCTTATGTTTAAGTTCGAAAGGCTTTAATACATGACATTCGTAAAAGTTTCTTTTAAATGCCCCTAAGAGGGTCGCAGTATGTTACGATTAATTTCGTAGAATAAAACTTTTAGACTGACCTGAAAAGTTAATGAACACGATATGAACAAAAAATTATATTGATTTGCAAGTAATAATACAGGCATTTAATAATTAAATCAAGTTATTGAAGTACGTAGGTACCTTTTATGGAATTTTAAGGCCAGGCAATTTTTTTATACATACTTAAGTATCTGGGTTTGCAAGTGAATGATTGCGGATTATACATGTTAATAAAAAAAAAATAAGTACCTACTTAGTTGCCAAACCAATGTGATAGGAAATTATACTGTCATGAAGCCTAAAACTAGGTACGATAAATATTGGGTAGTAGCTAGTTGCCTATTAACCGAGGAAGTGCACAGTTCTCGGAAATTTGCTGGTGTCCGTGCGAGCAATTTGGTTAGCTCATAATTTCCTGGTTGCAGCTTTCAATCGCCCGAGCTGATAACTTTAGCGATAGTGTAAGCTAACCATGTTATGTGGAATAATCTAGAACATTGTTGCAGGTTGCTAAACAGAGGGCCATGAGCTCCAACGCTTAATGTAAATTCGCTTTGGGTTTTAAGCGTTTGCATTTAGCATTAAAATTAAATGTAGTGTGTCTTATAAGGCGTGCAGTAAATTGTAGCAATCATTTGAATTTGTTATGGAATTATCATAATGGCGTATAAAAGCCCCTTCAGGGATTTGTGTCTCGAGAACCAACCAAAAATTTATTTAACTTAAATCTAGTTGTTTGATTGACAGGATTGCCTGTAGCCTGTCTATTTCTTAGTAATATTACTTATTGTACTTTTACTTTTAATATGACTTCTAACATACTTGGCCTATTTACTTTTTAGGAAGTAGAGTTAACAAAAAGAAATAATTGGAACATATAAAAATATACTTCATCAAAGAATACGGTTCTTAGTTATTCGTTTTAAGTTGCCAATAAATTCTTCAATATTGCGAAACCAAGTCTGCAAACAGCTAATATTGTAAATGTTTACGTGCGAAAGATAAACAAAAACTGGATGATGTCGTCTTTGCATTGTAATCGATGCGAAAATCGAAGAGCGTCTTTACGTCATAGTGAAGTAATACAAAAACATTTGGTTTTTACGTCTACTGTACATTGTAATGGTCTTCGATCAACAATATCAACGTAATAACAAACTTATTATGAACGCTGCGACTTACCACATAGCTCTTTTTTGTGTAAACAGCTGTCAAAGTAGACAAGCCAATTTACTGTAAGTGGTTGTTATCGCCCGTTAGGCATCGAATACGAGCTAGCGGCCTTTGGCCGGACCCGAATTATTTTTGACTTCCCGATACTGAGCGAAACTGAAGGGAGTGATTAGGCAGATGAAGAGAAAACCCCACCAAAGTACAAGTACGAAGTTAGCATTGAACAGGATATTGCAAATATCGCGAACTCGAAACGAGTCGTTTGGTAGCAGACTCAAAGATTCAAGCGAGGCGTTGGTCGCTAATCAGGCAGACTCATACAATACATACAGACCTTTAGTCAGTGCAGTTAATGTAGTAAGTAGCAAAGCATAAATTGAAGTCAAATGCATATGAACTATAGTCCACCAGTGGGATAGCTGGGACTTGCGACAAACACGTAGTGGTGCTCTAGAATGCCACTAGCACGTGTCGTTTGCCGGAACAACCTTGAAATAAACAAAGTTGCATGAGGCACTGTTTCTCCACAGAATTAGCGTGACCTCTGCACTTCAGACGTGACGTATGAACTATAAATAAAAGAAGGAACCTAACATTTTTATAGTGCCTTAAATTACTTAGATGTGGAAGGAGTTTCATCCATAATTAATCTCTGAAACCTCTCCTATTCATGTTATGATATACTTCTTGTTGAGGATGTTCACAAATAATTATGTACTGGTGACCTGGTGACTGGTGACCACAGATGGATTATCTTATCATTGAAATTTTAAATGCTTAAATAATCATTAATACGGTTGTTATAGAATACGTATATTCATTCGTAATTAAGGCAGTACCCACGATCAAGGCGAAAATTTTCATTTGTAACATCATTCATAATAATTAAAGACGAAGGCTCACATTTTGTTAGTTATTATCAAGTTCAATATTTCCTACTTCGTTCGGGCATCAAACCTAATACTCCATGAAACAAATACCAACTGAGCTATGCCTTGTATTTCCACTAACTGCAGAACACGTAAAACTGTTGCATCTTCTGTTTTGTTATAAGTTGCGTTTGTTACCATTTCTCAACGTAGTACGTGCTTTAAGACTAAATACCTAAGGTAACGTCGTCTCTCCGACTCTATTTAGTATTTTAGTCGTCAATAATGCTCTCACATTTGCATACCTAGCTCTCAAGTGCCAATAAGCTACGGCCTTCGGTATTTCTCTAGATCTAGATTGCGTTTCACCTTCGCGTTTACAAATTGTTTAATTTCAACAATATTTGTCAATGTTTGCCTTGATAACATTTCATTTCGTTTTATTAATCACAATTTTCCGCGTTCAATTTTGTTTTTGCTAGCCTGCTTGTTGTTTTACACTTAAATTGTTTTCCAAATTGAAGTAAGTACTTACTTATAATTCAAAGTCTTGCTGTAGATGTTGGCTGACGTAGAGTTCGGAAAAACTGCAAAAAACTTCTGAGGATTTAAAAAACACTGGCTTACGTGCTCATAAGCTTAATAGACAAATAATTGCAGTGAATTAATTTTAATTGTTATGATTATTTTAGTTATGTTAGTTTACGTAAGTTTTGTAAAAAACCAAGATTATTTGTTGCCCCAATTAATACATGTATTTAAAATATATTTATAGGTATTTAGGTATCTAAAAAAATACTCTAGTTTAATATTATTTAGTTCAAGTTGCTATTACACCAACAGTAACAGTTAATATAAATACGAAAAGGAAACCGATATAAAAACTACACAGTTAAAGTTAGCGTGTGTGGCTTAGTTTGGCTTCGGTTCAGTTCATTAGTTAACTGGGACTAAATTGGATTATATGTAACTACCCACGCTGTAGGTCATCTGTAGGTCAACCGATACATTGCTACACCTGACTTAGGTTAATTTCCGGTGGACAAATTTAGTCGACTAGTTAGTAATGTATGCGTAAATGGGACAAGGTACTATTGAGATAAAAGTAACGAAGTTTGAATAAGATTTTATTAGTAATCTGTCGTATATAGGTATGGCTTTTTAACTCGCGCGTAACGTGAAGTTGTGGTTACGAAAAAATTCGTACCTTGCCTAACCTAACTTTTTTCATTTTGGGATAAGAAATTAATAACCTGTTTCTAAAGATAAATTATGTAATTAAAATATTCTGGATTATGAAAATAAATCCCGGATATTTGACTTCAGAGTTGTTTGTAGAGACTGTACTTTGATTAATTTTCCGTTCAAAGATTTTATAAAAGAAAATTGACATAAGAATTCATCGAGAGTAGCAGGTGTTAAATAAATCATTTTAACCTCTAGGGCTTCCCTGGGCCGATGCTCACACCGTCGGCGAGACCAAAGGGAAAGTGGGCACGTAACTGCATAAGGGTCGATGCATTTCGTATGCCGTCGGTGTCAAACACGCCTCCTGTCATTACCGCTCACTTTCACTTCAATATTATAGTCTTGTTTCAATGTCGTACATTGATGGAACAAGTGTAGTTATGAATTGTGATACAATCGATCTTATCTGCGATATTATCAGCTCTATTACGGTAAAGATAAGGTGTCTATTGCCGCGATTTTATGTGATCTGAGAAACGTCGGATTTCTGATTGAAGTCCACACGTAAGGTATGGAATATTGTAATGATTTTTAGGACAAAAGATGAGGTTTATGGCATTATTGAGATCATTTTAACCTCTGATATAGCACTAATAATAACTATAATATTATAGTCTTATTTAAATATGCTTTGACCAATTTTTATTGGGACAAATAGTACCGTAACGATTATTACTAATCTACACTAACAGTCCTTTCCTGACCCCCTTTGTATAAAATAATAATTACTAATTTTCTTATTAACAGCTATCATTAACAGGAACAACTATCTGACTATTGACTCCAAAATATTTCTCACATTCTCCATTCTAGTTTTGCCACAGATATCTATAGACGGCAGAAGGAATGACGGCACTACACGTGCTATTCTTATTACATAAAAATACTTGAATGGAGTGACCATTTAACATCACCTACCACATTGAAAACAACGTATTAAAACAAGCAACTAAAAGCAATTAGAAATAAGTAGGTACTACCATCAAAATTAATAAAATCAACAATACCTTAATATCAAAATTTTCCTTTTGTTACTTTTTAATAAACGAACTTGGAAAAGTTATGAAAAAATATTCCTTCGGGTACGTCTAGAGCGAAGTACGAGTAAGTAGGGCAGACGTGATAAATCTAGGGTAAAGTTGCGTGATTTGTCGATAAGGTGTGTTTCATGCTACGTTCAAGAAGTAATACCGACGAAGTATGGTTATAATGATGATTACGATTCATTTGCCAGAATGTGTTTACAAATTGGCACATTATTTCACGTCGCAGTGTTATCGCGAAGTATTTTTTCGGTATTTCACATAGAGATTTATTTATTTATGCTTGTTTAGGTGCATGATAATATTTTCAGTTCATTAAATTTATAACACGTAAAACAAGTAAATGAAATCAATCAGAATTTATATCATCCTTATAGAAAACGGCGCTTCGTCTAATGAAATTCTGCTCGCGACTGCCGTATAAATTACCATATGATTGCCTTACAAACTTCGCGACTGACTTTGAAATGCAGGCTTGAAGTAAACCTCTTTTTAAATAAAGATCCTCTTTTGCAGGACGAAGAGGATGAAGATGATACTGAGACCTGCATGAGTCCAGAAACGTGTGCTCCTCAGCCGTTCCCCAGGCATATAGCCCCTCAGCAACCAGCCCCAAAACCCTGGAAAAGAACAGGTAAACTTCAACTTAAATCTCCTCTTATACAACCTCACGCTGTAATAAGCTCACGTTCAGGAAAGTGCTTTGGATTGACATAAATGGGGATTATAATCTGGATTATGGATCGTATTGGCGACACGCAATATGCTTGCTTGGTAAAGCTAAATGTGGGTTTGGAATTGTTGAACATTTAGTAGGTATATGCCAAGTTATTCATTTCTACACCTGCAGGGATATTGGATACATATTGTGCAAGAAAACTGATGCGGTTTATGTCAACTGTGGTGCAAGGATTTTCAGTACCTACATGGCGAGTTAATTATATTAAAAACTGTGCTGCCTTTAATAAGAAAGGCGATGTATCAAATTCTGCAGGATATTAAGACTGCTATTTTCTACCGTACCCTACATTGAATCAATCTAATTCCATATTGAGTTCAGGAGGTTTTATTGAAGCAGACGGGTGGAGCGAAACTGAAATCTGGTTGGAAATAACTCAAATAACCAATGAGATTACTTTAAATTACGTTCGCTTCGTTGGAAACAAAGTTAATGGGCTGAGCGGGGTAAAATAAATTAATAAAGTTTCACAAAATGTACCTACATTTTTTCAAGTAATTGAAATGTGTGTTAGAAAATTTTCAGAAAATATATTTTGCATTTTGTATTTAAACTCCCCTGTTCCTTTGGTATTGCGTGAAAATGCTATTCTGTGTATAGGAAAGGATTTTGAAGGTGTATCGGTTTACAATTGCACTGGTTTGACTCTCATTTTACCGAAGATTTATGGTTTTGTGGTCTGTGGAAATAACACGTAGGTGTAACAGCAGCATTACTCTATGACTGCATCGTGGCACAGAGTAGGTACGCACTGCATACTGCACACTAACCGGGTCTGTGGTCGCAGGGGAGCCGCCGCGCGCGCCGCCGCGCACCCGCATCTCCCACGACGAGTACCATCAGTTCTGCGACGAGACCCTCGAATGTATGACCGCATGCTTGCATGTCTGCATGACTGCATGTCTGGTAGTTGCATGGCACGGCCTTGAAAACTTGTGCGGTTACTGGGTGCATTATAAAAAAGTGGAAATATTTTTGGGAGCGTCCTTTAAGTATGTCAGGCTTTTAAATGGGAAAAGGGGTTAAACCGAATCTCATATAATCTCACTTGAGATTGAGGGTTGAGTACAGGTTCAATCAATTCTCACGACATCTCATGAAGTGGGAAGAGAGTCGAAAAAACACAAGAAAAGCTATTAATGGACGTTATCTTATAGTTAGATGTAATGTCGGGTTAATTTTCTCGTTATTTGTGTAAATAATGCACCCAGTACTACTTTTAACTATTTCTGCATGCTTTACTAGACACGAATTCTTTATTTGCCCTTCTGTTTGATTTACTTTTCAGCTTTACTTTAATGTAGTGTAAACAAATAGTTTTAAACCTACTAGGGTAGCATAAATATGTAACTTACATTCATTGTTATTAACCACTTATCCTTGACAGTTTAAAAACTATTCGTAGCAGTCAGTTGAGGAACCTACTCGTAGTGTTTGTTAGTCAATAGTTATTGTGCGCAGACAGCCTTTCACTACTCCAACTCTAGGGACCAAACTTTGTTCGCTTTTACTTTGAGAACGGCACGGTATTACGAAATAACGCTTTGAACGTTCTATTTCAACGTAGAACTCAATAGACAGTAGACACCTATGTAAATAGGATTTTTAAGCGTGTAATTTGTAAGACTAAACAATTGTGTCGAAAAAGTGTCATATTTTTACTAGCTCAAGTTGTAGTTGCACCTATTACAACATGTTGAATCAGAAACTGTTAAAAAACTTCGACCTTTACGAAAATAATCTAATGGTTACATGCCGGGTTGCCGTTTAAAGAGTTCCAGGTTCGATTCTCAGCGAGACATTTGGGTGATGAATTAAATTTCTGCTCACGAGCTGGGTGTGTAAATATTGTCCATGACACCCACGACTCAGAGAATATGAGAATGTAGCAGTATTTATAAAAACTGATTACTATTTAATTCACAGAGTCGGGAAAATTTAGTTAACTTAAGCAAGACCGATTAAACGATCGTATTACGTAAAGCTGCCGTGCTATATGGAAGGAATTTCAGGGCTTTGAATGTAGAGTCAAATTACACCGGTTTTGGTTGTTTGCACTCGATCAAATTACTATTTCGGTTCTCATGGATAACTTGATATGTCTTTTTAGTAATCAGATAGGTACTGCTAATGTAATATTTTACCCGAGTACACGAGTACGAGTTATTTATTTTTTAAAAATAGGACCCTAACTACCTACACAGTACACACATTTTTAAGCAAGTGTTTTTATGTCGATTACGGAAATACCCGTTTGAACTTAAGTTATTATTACCCTTAAATTCTCTACCTTATCGTGCAACTTCTATCCTTATTATAATTGGACTTAGGGCTTACGATGCACATTGATTTGTTATTTTTATCAGTAATTCTGACAGAAAATATATTAATAGTGTCTAAATGACTCGCTAACGACTGGGTGAACAGAGAAAATAGGTCAATTTAGGGGACCTAGTTACCAAGACGGTAGCTAAGACTTGAGGAAGGTCAGTTGGAGATACTAAGAATTGATAATAAAAAATTCACTGAGAAAGAATACACTGAAAGTTTTTAGAATTTAGATCTTAAGTTGATGTTCTTAAGAGTCTATTATGAAATAGCGATATGACAAAATGTATCTGGGAGTAGAAAGTTGCCCTTCCCCCTTTTTAATGTTTCTCAAAATAGATTTTTTTTTTAATACCATAGCAACACTAGGTTCATATTTGATTTAAAATCCCCTTAAGAAACTGTATAGGGGTACTAGTATGTGTTCTCTACGAAGCTAATGATAAATATCTTTCAACACCTCGAAGTGTTCTTAGGTTAGTGTAATACGTAACTTTTAACTACGAGTTTCCCCTGCCGTTTCTTATAGAAAGTTTATTTAATTTAATTCCAAAAGGTCTGTGGAAGTAAGGTCTGCATAAATATAATTGACGAGAAAGAGTCATGATTTACTCAATTCCAATGGCCAATCCTTTATTTTAATGACACGATTACGACCTATAGTTTTCATGTCGTTCAAATGAATTCAAATTCAAACTGTACACATTGATTAACATTATCACTATTTTTAATAGCAAAAAACGAGATATGAGGTCTCTTGAGATGGCTTATAAAGTGACTGACTGATAAAATTTATGGTTGACCTTAAAAATAAACGTTGTAATAAAAAATAATACGGTTATGATATAGCTACTCAAGTTTGGCTTAACCGCCAATAATTGTTCGTTTCTAACGGTAATATTAATACCGCTATGGCACTCGTGCAAGCTTACAAATAGAATTTGTATTATACGACTGAGTATGACGTTTACTTTTGTTTTCCTTTACTCTGACGTCGGTTTAATATTGTTATAATTTTTATCCTGGATTATGGAATTAACCCTCTTTGGACTGGGGTTTGGTAATCATTGCGTCATACGGGTCCGAACCGCAGAGACAAATAGTTTATTTGCTTTAAATGGGTGTTGAGAATCGAATTGAATTGAACGAAGTAGTAAGGTTCATTGTATTATGTAAAAAAACTTTTTATTAGACACTGCATTCATTACAATACTATTAGTATCTACTTATACCATAATTAGTATTATCATTTTATCGCATGCCTTCGTTAGATGTCAATAATTACTTTGCTGTTTTATTGTAACCTACTCAATGTTAATTACAGTGAATAATCCTTAATTTATAGCGTTGTTTTTCTGTTGTGTCGTTTGAATATACATTATGTTGTTTGTGATTGTAATGTTTGATGTTTGTGTTTCAGCATACGACCTGGCAACACAATGTCCGTCGCGGCGTGCATCCATGCGTCGTCATACAGTGACCCATGCCGTGTGCCCCACTGATGGAGCTCAATCGCTACCACACTCTAGGTAAGATTATCTTAATGCAGTGAACCCATTATGGGTGCACCACAGAGCACGGATGAACAAGGATTGACGACTTAGCCCTATATACAAGTGTAGGGCACGGATGAACAAGTATTGACGGCGAATGTTTAGCGACAATTGTAAGTGCATTATAGGGTACGGAGTCGAAAGAAGCGATGGCTAAAGTCCACTGTATACGCTGAGCCCACTGTTGTCGTAGAAAAGTGTAACGCCATACTAGGAAAAGAGAGAGATGTTATTACTATTGCTCGATAAATATTGTCATTACCAACAAGTCACCTTTATAACGACCGCGCCCATAGTTGTAAAACTCGATCAATTACTAAGGAATTTATGATTTTCGGCCGATATAACTGAACTGGGCTAACCTGTTGATGTTAATAATGCTGTTGTGAACACTTAACAAATAAATCTTACTAATAACACCGAGTTGCTTCTTAAGTTTTCAGTGATCGTCAAAGTGATTTTCATTTAAGAAAGTAATAAGAGAAATCCCTTTTTCTTACACGATAACCAGGAAATGTTTTACGAGATGATTAAAGCAACTAAAAAGTCCATACTAAATCACTAATAGTTATGACACGGAAATTTCCGTTGCGTCTATACGGAAGATTAAGTTTTTCATATTACTTCATAATATACAATAATAATAAAATTGTTTTGTAACAAATTGCTGTAATACATTTGCAATTTTTTATTCAATTTCTCTTACTTTCTCATTTACCCGTCCATTAAAGGTGTTTATTATATCTACATTTTATACATTAATTTGAACATGGAGTTACCTAAGTTTAAAATTTAAATGCATGGAAAGTAATTGACGAAATAGGCCTTATTTGTTTATTCATTACGAATGATGGTGGTTAATATTTATTCGCTTATTAGTCATTTTGTCATAAAAATTTAATAAAATATGTGTTTTATAAGTTTTATTGGAACAATAAATCGTTTCGTATCTGGTTTCATGGTTAACCTTACAGGATTATTAAAAATAGGTTACATAAATTATATTCTTATACTTCTGACCAATGTCGGTTCATACACATAAATGTTTGTTCCCGGGTCATAGGTGTTAGTGATGTGTTATTTGTGTTGTCCATGCCATCCGCGACACGGAGAATCCTAGTGCGGGGGTATGAGTTAGCGGTTATTAATTTGTTTTCGCTTGTTTCCAGGCCAGGATCCCGTGCATCATGTGGCGGCGCGGCGTCACTCGCCAGCAGTGAAGCTGACGCTCAATTGGGCGAGCTGTCGTGGTCGCGCTCCTCGCTGCAGGACGAGCTCATCAAGTCGGTTAGTGGCAGCCCCGCTCACCCCGACCCGCATGTGAGTAGAGTAGCGCTGAGTAGAGTAGACTGAAGACTGGTGCACCGCTTCGCTTTGGTACAGGTTGGCGACTGTGATACTGTTAAGTACTTTCGGCTAGTGTGGAGTGTTAGGGACTTTTGGTCAGCTATGATTGTAGGACTTTTGATTATCTTGACGACTTTTAGTGCAATAATGACGTCTCATGAGGTCTTTTGATTAACTTGACGACTTTTGGTGCAATAATGACGTCTGTTAAGAACTGTAATAACTTGTGATTAACTATGACAATTTTTGTTTACCAATAAAGTCGATTAAAAATGTGTACGTCAACAATCACGACTTTCAGAAGTTAATGTTAAAAACGATAGCTCATAATAACCTTTTTTCTTTGACATGCTAAATGTTGACGAGTACCTATTACAGGTTTTTGTTTAAAAAACAATTAAAACTCTCCTCTTACTTGTAAGTATTTTAAATTAGATCGCTTCGGTAGAGAATGGCCCATGACACAGTTTCTTTCGAATGTCTTTTGTTTTTTGTTATTCTCGTAAACCATTGATTAACTTGTAGATGAAGCATGTAGTAGTTATGGATATAATATGATAGCTTAAATGTACTGAGTTGTAGATTCTGTACCTACATCTTGTCGCTTGCAACTGCTATTGTTTTATAGTGTAGGCAAATTTTCTGTATTAACCTAATTTTCTTCCATAACATTATTTAAATAAGTTTTAATATTTTCACATTGTATGCATGCATGCATGAAATGAGTGTGGGGGGTCGAAGGTGGTATGATGTAAATAAACCTGTTTTGAGTCATTCGTCATTTATTGGTTAAAACGGTAACTGCGGTTGTATAACGAAGAAATGTTATACTACGTGCTAAACATGCATGCACAATATTGCCATGTAAAGCTTGCTTTTTACGCAAATAATCCTTTACATTATCTATAACTTTAAATCAATGTAAATATATGAAACAATGTTAAACTTAAACCCTTATTGAATGGTAAACATGTTGTAAAATTGTTTACGTTTTGTACTAATAATCAAGTAGGTTACTGGTGTTGTGGTATGTATCATACTTTCACGTAGAGACCGTAAAATCGATATCAATAAATATAAAATTATATTTGTTCACGTTCACTAAAATGAATGAAATTCTTATAGAACGTGCTTTTATCTCTTTCGTTGCATTTCTATAAAGTGCATTAAATCTATTGGTATGTCGTAAAACCTTATTACTTGACAGTTAGCCCCATAACAAGAATTCCTTTGAGTCATTTTCTCACTATAATTACGCTGACACATCCTGTTGCATAGTAGGAGTAGGGCTTGGAACTTTATTACTAACGTGTTTATTATAGTAGATATAATACGATTGACAATGTTTGTACCTATGAATGTATTGTGGGGCTGTTGAAGTATTACGTAGGTAACGCAATTTTTGTCTTGTAAAATGTTATGATATGTTACATTGGGGGGAGGGGGGTGGTGTTTGAACAACGCGTTACGTAAGATTATTTTTTTTCCAAAAAAATCCAGGGAAAATAATTCATCTAACTCGGCAAAATGACAACATTTTTAAAAACAATTGGTCAATTGTGTGTTACGTAACGTTTAGCGAGGGCGAGGAGGGGGGGTATAGGTTAACGTTACGGCGCGTTACAGGGAGGAAAGGGGGTCAAAAATCTTAAAAAATTGCTTTAAGTAATATTTATACGATCGTTGTAGGTACTTACTGTGTGTTTTGTGATTATTACATCTCACTGAACCAGTTAGACGAGACCACGAACGATGGAACTTGGTTAAAAATCATCGTGAAATCGACTAACAATGTGTGATGGTTGTATTAAATTTGCTTGTAATTCAGTTCTCATCACATCTTTTACGTTTTAACTCTTTTGTTGGACTTCTATAGGATTTTATTATATGAAGTTTAATAAACGATTCATTCCAGCAACAATGGCAAGACGCCATAATGTCTGACGACCGGCTGTCTCTGACCCTGGAAGAGATCGTGCACATCAGGTCGGTGCTGACCAAGGCCGAGCTGGAAGTCCTCCCCGTCGAGGGGAGAGTTAAAGAAGACGTCGAGAAGAGACGGGTGAGTGAGATATTCGATTAAACAATCCAGTGGACTTTGGACCTTAAAGTTAGGTTATTAAGACTTTATTTTGCTTGAACACTTGTTGTCACTTTCATCATTTGTTCACGTTCATCACTCGTCTCATGTCATGACAAAGTTCGTCGCTGACGGATCACGTCGATGAGGACTTCATTCATTCATCATCTAGTCTTTTTTATAGGTTACCTTCCTGCAGTGAAGCGCCAAAAAGCCACAGTTATATATCCTTATTTACATCGATCCTAAATGATCTTCCGTGATAAGTAACTGCGAGCATGATTGGTAAGAGGATGGGTTAACGGTAAATTTTCAAGAGTTTCCGTGCTTCGGCAGTCATTTTGAAAGGAGATTTATGTCCTGTAATGTGCCATTAATTTAGGAGCGGAATCTAGGTTTTTCATACTATACCTACCTAACTGAATTTTCCTGTTTCCAGGTATGCTTCCTATGTTTGAAAACGAGATTCGGCATTTTCGGCCCGTGGGGCCAGAAATGCAAACTGTGCAAAAAGACTGTCTGTCAAAAGTGTTGTTCAAAGGTAAGTCATCAATTGTCACTCTGAATATACCTACTGTATACAGATGTGCGAGTTTTTTCTGTAAAAAGTATCTTTCCATAGTTGTGACTATGACGGAGTATGACGTCCCAACTTGATTATTCTAACTCCGACCTAAACAAACTACCCGGTTTTATGACTTACAATAATATAACGACTATGACCCTATCTCTAGTATGCCAGTGTCAATCCAGGGGCAGTATAGTACCTAAAGGTGTCGTTTCAGATGCGCATCCCGACGGAGCACTTCGCGCACGTGCCGGTGGTGCTGCTGAGTCCGTCGCTGCTGCCGTCGCCCGAGGACGAGGCCGCCTCCTCCTTCCCGCGCTCGCTCATGTCGCGCCTCATGTCGCCTGACCACAACGTGAGTGTCACTCGACCCAGGGTAAACATTACTAGACATTACAGACAGAAAACACCACAACACTTCTTCGTGTCATAACCTTTGTAACCTATGCAGCGTAAAGGCCGTGTAAAAGATCCTTA